>CM053168.1:30813406-30861474 GCA_012977825.3 Pteromalus puparum | reverse complement strand
GATCAAGAAATGAGCATGCATATATTTTTTCTAATCTGAATTTAGGTCATTTTTTGTTTAATGATTCTGACCATTTTATGGCCATATTATAGCCATTTTTCTAATTTTGAAAAATATTTTTGCTTTTTTATAATGATATGACTTTATACAATATTATTCAACCAATAGTGTATCTAAATGAACATAAATTTGTCTACTTTTCTCGCAAGATTTTCTAGATTGACTGATTGTTCATTTTTTATGATATATAAAAGGTAATTTTTCGATAAACATAATATACTAAAAATAAATAGTTAAATGTTTTGAAAAAATTCATGACAATAAAAAACAACGATATTTACTAGTTGTAAAAATTTTAAGCAATTTTGGCGACTATTTTTTGAGATAAAAATCAAAAACTAGAAAAAATGGTTTTTTATGTCGTATGATTACGGGAGTAAAAAGGTTTAAAATTGAGTTGAAATTTAAGGAAAAGATGATCTTTTGATCACTTCGGCTAGGTTCTTTTTGTAGCTTATGAAACCTTTTAGTTAAAAGATATCAAGATTCAAATTCTTCAACTCTCACCCTGTATACTCTGTGTGACTGAACATTATTATTTTTGTTAAACCATATAATTTGATAATTAAAGCTTAGTATATTTTGAGAGTTTTCGTGGTTTTATAAAATGTCCGTGCAGATGGCTTTGTCTGTGTGTGTGTGTGTGTGTGCGTGCGTGCGTGCGTGCATGCGTGCGTACGTATACTGTTATAATTCTGGAACTATGGATCGTAATAAGATTGGACGTGCATATATGTTTTCTGATTCTGAATTCGCGTAAACCTATCCTTTTAGTATCGAATAGTAGCGAATATTTAAATCAAAGAATGAGTTGATTGTCCCATGTAATTATCTTCCACTAGCAGAATAGGAGGAAGCTAAGTGCCAATGACTTGGCAGCGGTTTTTTAGTAAGTTCCACAGATTTAGCCGTTATGGCATACAGACCACCTGGAGACACCTTAAACATGATCCAAAGATCTTTTTAATAATTTTCCTCTAATTTGTATGATTTAAACTTGTATTCTGGAAAGTTTCAATTGGCTAGCTAATTTCTAGTCTGAGCCGTTGAATTTTGAAACGAATTTTTAAAAATCTTCCACTGTGCGCCGCGACGCGGCGCGCCTAACGATGTGTGCGTGCGGCCGGTAGAGGCGCGTTCAAAACTGTCTGCGCTGCGGAAAGGGGGACGCCATGCGGAGAGAGCGCAGCAGCAAGCCGAACTTTTGGCAGACTGTCGGTGGTGAACCTCCTTAAAGGAGCTAAATTTAAAGTTGGAGATAAAGAACGCGTAAGCAGAAACAAGGAGGTTTTCGATAAAGGCTATACACCCAATTGGTCAACTGAAGTCTTTACAATAACGCGAGTTTCATCTACAAAGCCCTACACTTATCATCTCAAGGATTATCAAGACAAGCCAATAGCTGGAGGATTCTACAAGGAAGAACTTCTCAAGACGAAATATCCAGATGTCTATTTGATTGAGAAAGTTTTGAAAAAATAGAATTTATGTACAATGGTTAGGTTTGGACAATATTCACAATAGTTGGATAAATAAGAATGATATGTAAACAAATACAAATAAATTATGCTTAAAAATTAAAAAAACTTTTTTATTGTTCATTTATTTTACATTTTCTTCATTTTTTTCAAAAGTACTGGCATTATAACTAAATTTGTTTGCGCAATTCTTCGCCTGAAACATTATTGATCACGTGCAGCCTCCTCCCACTTCCCACATCGAGCTTCATGATGCGTAAATCTCCATGTATACATTAAGTGAATGGTGAGCTCTTCCTTGAATCGTACACACTTCTTTTTGTTGCTGGAATCAAACGATTCTAAATTGAATTTTATGTATAACATCTGTATAGTTATAATTTGAACTTACCCATTTTGTTGTTGTTGTTGTTGTATTTGGTAATGTCCCCAGGCAGGTGTATCTGTACTGTTCTCTTGAAGGAATCTTTTATCGTCATAAGTACTAAGAGCAATCTTTCTCTGTCTAATGGTCTTGACGTTGTGAAGCTTTGATCTTATAGAATACTGCTCTCGAATCTGAATGCATGAATTTCGTAGACAGTCCAAGTAGTCACTAAATTTAATGATTTTCTTTACAACTGAAGCCTTAATACCTTTAATTTTGTTCATACTATCTTGATTATTAACACGTTTACTGTACATTTTACTTCACAATCCAACAAATTCAGTGAGAATCTGACCATTACACTCATCCTTCATGAGTCCAACAATTTTCTTATTAACACGTGGCATGTTAAATATATTATCTGCAGAATAATCTGAAGTATCGAACATGTGAATATTAATTTTTATATCTTCATAAAAATCATCACATTTAATAGCATAGATGAAACTATCAGTATCTGTATAAAATAATTTACAATCATTTTTATACACCTGTCGCATATAATTATAATGAAAATCATACATCAGTGTCTGTGAGAGATCAAAAACTGTGAGACTAACATAGATTGGTTTATCCATAAGTATGTCAGTCTGATTTAGCTGTATGGCAACTAAATTTTCATTAAATATTGAACTACTGTGAAAGTTTGGCTTTGAAATTTGAGCTTCTACACCATATCTTCCATCATATTTGCTCATAAGTTTGACTGAAACTCTTTTTCTTACATTTTCCATAGTCTTGCCAAATACGGAAGTCTTATTTTACAGTTATATAACTTTTTACAGTATTCTTCATGTCTCGCTAAATTATCTTCTTTGAAAAAATAATTTAAACATCTATCACATACAAATAGTTTTCTACCATTTTTGCTTAAATCATTACTAATGAAACGCGATAGCTGTTTTATGTATACATAATCTGATTTTGTTGCAAACTCATCATCATCATCTAAATTATCATTCGTGAGTAATAGAAGATTTATATGATTACTCTTTTTACATGATGTTAAATAGAGAGGTACAATATTTTTATTGTCTAGGCCAAACACATTTATTGAGATTGTAGTATATAGCTTCTCGAAATTTGGTATTTTTTTCAATGACACAGGAAATTCAATACCTTTCATATTCAAGGTGTTTTCATATGTAATGTAATTACTCACTCTATTAGGACGATTTTTACGATTTACAGAATGTAATGCTGATAAAATTGCCCATACGAAGCATTTGTTATCCTGATTTTGAACATTGATGCATGCTTTTCTTTTCTCTATAAATGCTGGTAAGGGTATGTAAGAGCTGCCAGTACGCATTGGATTGAATTTGTTTATATTTATCTGTAAATTTTCAATCGAATGCAGAGTCCAGCCAGAGTCACGTTCCTGAAATTCCTCAATATCTGTGAGTAGAGGTTCAATAACATTAGATTTGAACCATTCGTTTAACGATGATGCAGATAAAATTTAATGATTTTTTGTGTTAAAATATTTTATCTCAATGCACTCTTCTTCTTCAGCACTTTCATTATGCTTTACAGATATTTTTTTAATTTTACATGACAAAACAGTGTTCACTTTTAAGGCTTTGTTTTTAGCAATCGTATTTTTTATTCCTCGTGAAAATAATATTGATGCATCTTGTAGAAATTTAAGTACATCAATATGCGTTAAATTTGCTATAACAGCAGTCCTCATGCGATTTTCAAAAGCGTTGTCCATGTCAATCCAACACACACGATCAGTGATAGTCTTCTTTATTACTTGTACTCCACCTCCACTTTTTCTTTTAACCATAACTTCTAGTCTTGCCTTCATACATTCTACTTTTGCTAAAGTACATACTTTGTTTTTGTGCAACTGAAAGTTTGTTATTCCTTAAAACCTTTCGAAAAGTCTTTATTGATAGAAGAAAGTGGTTTTTCCACCGTGTTATGGCCATTTTCAGAAGATGATATCTACTTGTAACAAATAAAAAATATAATACTTTAATATATAACAATAAATGTTTGATATATATATATATATATTTTAAAAATAATAAAACATTTAATATACAGAGCTCTAATCTGAATGTAAAAAAACAAGTTGGTAAAACAGAAACCTATTAGCAAATGATTGGTAGCGTAAGATTCTACTGTACAAGAGCAGTGTCGATGTGCGTGGGTGTGCGCGCGCGTGCGCGCGCGCGCGTGTGTGTGTGTGTGTGAGAGCGAGAGAGAGAGAGAGAGAGAGAGAGAGACAGACAGACAGAGAGAGAGAGATAGAGAGAGAGATGGCTGTAGTGTCACTAACGTGTGAGAGAGATAATTGTCGCATAAACTAGCAGTATCGGTTCGAGGGCTAAGAAAACTGAAGTAATATGAGACTCTAGGGTAGAATTCTTAGACGCACTGCTTTTGCTATAGATATTTTTTTCTAAAATTTTGCGTCCTCCTAGAGGTAGCTTTGTAATAGTAAAATTTTCAGTTTCGCTAAAACTTCATAGAAACATGTTCTAAGATGTTAGAAGTTCGAATTACGTGTTTTTAGGAAATGCCCGTATGGATGCGTGTGTGTGTGTGTGTGAGAGAGAGAGCGAGAGAGAGAGGGGGAGAGAGAGAGAGAGAGAGAGAGAGAGATGGCTGTAGTGTCACTAACGTGTGAGAGAGATAATTGTCGCATAAACTAGCAGTATCGGTTCGAGGGCTAAGAAAACTGAAGTAATATGAGACTCTAGGGTAGAATTCTTAGACGCACTGCTTTTGCTATAGATATTTTTTTCTAAAATTTTGCTTCCTCCTAGAGGTAGCTTTGTCATAGTAAAATTTTCAGTTTCGCTAAAACTTCATAGAAACATGTTCTAAGATGTTAGAAGTTCGAATTACGTGTTTTTAGGAAATGCCCGTATGGATGTGTGTGTGGGTGTGGTGTGTGTGTGTGTGTGTGTGTGTGTGTGTGTGTGTGTGTGTGTGTGTGTGTGTGTGTGTGTGGGTGTGTGTGTGTGTGTGGGTATGTACCGTGATATTTCTGAAACTAGGAAAATCGACCGCGCTTCGCGCGGGTAATATCGTTACGCACTTCTTTCTTTATATTCTAAATAGAATCCAAACGTTAACATTTTCCTTACTCTATAATAATTATAATACGTTTGTATATATGTATCTTGTCTCACCAATCATATATCACCCAATATAATGTAGGTTATGTGCTTTTCAATTTTTGAGGTTAGATATTCGTTATTTATTTTATAGATAAATAATTAATTGTTACAAACCTAATCTCAGAATTTAAATTAATAAAATACGATCGTTTTTTATTAAACTCGTTACCATTCAAATTCAAATATTGAATTTTAAATGTTGGCGCCATCTAAACCGGATACACATTGTAGACCAATCACGTTCAGCGCTAACTTCATTTATAGGCTTCACAACATCCGATCATGACTTTTTTAAGAGAGGACTACTCCGTCAATATCAATCAACATGCATATCTATTTTTGGATACTGAATTCGGGAAAAACATTTATTTTTTTATTTTTTCAATTACTTTTTCTTTTATGGCCATTGTTGATTTTCGAAAAACATTATTTTCGTTTTTTTAATCATTCCATTGTTACAAACAATTCAGCTAAAATGCATTTGAAAGATAATAAAATTACCTACTTTTCCCCGTTTAGTCCTCAGGATTGACCGCTCCGTTCGGCAGATAAAATGAAAACGGTGATTTATAAAAAAAAATTAATATCTCTGAAACTAAACATCATAACCTCACGAAAAAAAATATGTTGATGGGTTACGTTATTTGACTACTTATTTTTTCAGTAATAAATCGAAAATTGTAAAAAATGATTTTTTTTGAGTCTCAATTACGGGCGTAAAAAGGCCTTATTGCACTTGAGATTTCGGGAAAAGGTAGATATTTTATATGTTTTGGCTAAGTTCATTGCGCAGCTTTGAAACCCCTATGGTTCTTAAGATATCATAGTTTGAATTTTTTTTTGAAAATTTTTTTATTCCTTATATCTCTAAAACAATGTAGTCAAATGCTTCAAAATTTTATTTGGTGATTCACCATAAAGGAAGATATCTGCTGTTAAAATTTTAAACGATTTCGTTGAGCAGTTCTTAAGTAAAGAGCTGAAATGTAAAAACCGATTTTTCTAAAAAATTTGACTTCCTCTTATAGGGTTGTCGTTGCACGTCGTAAAGTCCCTCCCTACGAATTTATGTCATACTGATAATATTAAAATGGCATTCCCATACTGTATTTTAAAATAATATTTTATTTATTGGAACAATAAATTTCGTTGGAGGAAGCTACGTGCCAATGAATTGGCAGCGGTTTTACACATTTAATCTAAAATTAATGTTATTTACACCAGTAAAGTCTCAGCTTTCTATTTTAAGATGCTTCCTCCAATTAAACTAATAAATTAATGATAATAATCCATGCAGTAAGACAACTTCAGACAACTGAAATACATATCGTCTGCAATTTGGTTTAAATAGCATAATAGTTGAAAGAGTGGGGGTAATTTTCATTAATGTAAAAGCATTACAAATATTTGGTCCTGCAAAGAATCTTTGGCTGCACCGTACGCTGTAGGAAATCAGTGCGCCGAAAATATGCTTCCAGACGCCTGAGTGGAGACTATGAGAAACGAATTTAAAAGAATGAGAGAGAGGATAGTCGAAAAAAATCGAAGGATCTAGCTGCATCTGCTGCACCGCGCGCGTGGTGCGCTTTCAACGAAAATACGTCTGCAGACGCCGGAGTGGGGACTATGGGAAACGCATTTAAACGTATGAGAGAGAGAGGGTAGCTGATGCGGTCCGAAGAAAAGAGACATTTTACGTCGCAAGCGTGAATGAATTGATCTTGAGAAGCTTTTTTAGTGGAAGGGGTACAAATTTCGAGTATATTCAAGCAGTCCTCTGCTCCGTATTCGTATATATTGTTTCATAACTTTTACAGGATGGAGATGCTAAATGCTGTGGCAAAAGCTCCACCATTCCTGCCCACCAAAAAAAAATTAAGGATTTGGAGATCAACAAGAAGTATAAAATATCCAAATGTAAGAAAGTTCAGACAAAATTTGGGGTGAAGATGGTGCTAGAGTTGGATGCAAGTTTCGACGTTTTCCTACCCGCTAAAGTGAACGCCTTCCTCATAGAAAACGTTGCCGACGAGGAGAAATTGAAGCAGGAGATAGAAACTAGAGATGTCTATCTCCAACACCTTGGTAACAATATTAGAAACTAGAGATGTCTATCTCCAACACCTTGGTAACAACATTATTGAATTTGTTTAATAACAATTTATCTCCATTACGTATAATATTAAGGATTTTTTCTCAGTCATTAAAGTGTTGATGCTAAATTCATTTTTACTGGGCAAAGGGGATTATGGCTACGCTTTGTAAGTTTTTTTTTTTATAATATTAAGGATTTTTATATCATCTTACATAGACAGTATTATTCAATTTATAAATCACAATTTAATTACTATCAGATTCATATAAGTTATAATGTACTCTAACGGTTCTAACTTTATTTATAACGAGTATTTTAAATATATATAGGCGATAACTTTTAGCTCAAGACTATATATTATTCAATTTATAAATCACAATTTAATTACTATTGGATTCACATAAGTTTATAATGTACTTTAACGGTTCTAACGCTATTTATAACGAATATTTAAACTATATATAGGCAATAAACTTTAGCTTAAATCTATGTATTATTCAATTTATAAATCACAATTTAATTACTATTCATAGAAGTTTATAATGTACTTTAACGTTTCTAACGCTGTTTATAACGAATATTTTTAATATACACCGTTTTCCGAATTATCGCAGAGAAAAAGTCTTATCTCCTAGGTCTCGACGCGAACGGAGTTACTTGTGTAGTTGGCCAGTAATTATCCAGAAAAGCGAAAGAAAACTGCAGCATCTGCTCCGAAACCGAGGCTCTCGCCAATTTCTCATTGACTTAACCTTGAAATTAAGTGTCTGGGAAATTAATGAAAATCAGTTTTGTAAGTTGAACGAAAATTTTTCGCATATGCAAATCGTCAAACTTTGCAAAATAATTGCGCTTGCCGATCTCTTTAGCTCCTCCTGCCCCTCCGTTTGCCGCCGCCGAGCTCCTTAGCAACGGCTTCCCCCACTTGTTGCTGCGCCGCGGCCGCCGCGGCTCACTTCCCCTCACGCGCTTCCCCGCCAGGCGCTGTGGTGGGGGGAATTTCCTTTTCGAATTGGGAAAGTGAAAAGTGGAGGAAAATTGTTTGGACTAATTCCTCTAGACTCAGTTTTTCACGCTGATCACGATGGTATATAAATGTTGTATTGTTTTAGAATCACCCTGTATATATATATATATATATATTGCGACGTGTAGAGTAGCTACACGTCGTATACGAGGAATCGCGTCGTAGTTCGGCCCGAGAAGTTGGCAACAGTGCGTGTACTGTGCAACTCTCGGTGCCGTAAATAAACAATTAGCAACTCTGCTGCAGTGAACCGCACTGCAGCAGAGCATAACAATAAACAAAGCAGCAACACGAACCAGAAACCCGCGAGAGCTGCGGAGCTCCTAACCTCTCCTGTCAGCGGACAGGAGAGACGTCGACTCAGCACTACAGCACTAGCTATGCAGCAGACGACGCCGCCGCGCCGCGACGAGGCGAGTCAGCTGGACCTCGCGGGCGCTGCTGTACCGGTACAGCCAAGAAATCGCGAAACACTGTCACCAGGAGTCGCACCTACACGAGGAGATCGAGATCTGGAGCGCGCGCGGACGAACACGAGGAGCAAATGACGCGCGCGCACCGGAGCCGCGCATCAGCTGCCGCGCGACCACAACGGGAGAGAGAGAGATAGCGAGAGCCGTTTGGAGAGAGCACGAGACTCCGCGCCGCGGAGAGGGAGACGCGCGCGCAGGAGAGAGAGAGAGAGAGAGCTCGGCGAGAGCGGAGCCGACTAGTGAAGACTCGCGCGTACACCACTAGCCACACCGCTGATAGCGACATGTCGCCGCGCGCGAGGCCGTCCCGTGCACCGCGCGACGCCCAGTAACGATGAGATCGCGACCGGCCGCTCTCGCGTTTTCATAATTGGCGCGCTCGTCGCGTGCTTGATATACGAAGTGCGCGCGTCGCGGAAGCCGTTATAGAGGGCGTAACGAGTCGTCCTTTTCCGGGACGCGCTGAACATCGCGTCGCGAGGAGACTTCCTTCTCGTTCACTTGGTTTGCTGCTCTCAACCGCGTCGGACGTCTCTCAATAACAATTAACTGCAGTGTCGCTACTTTGAATTCGCGAGCGAGTTGGTAGTTGGTAGTTTGGAGTTAGTAGTTTAGCGCGAAGGTCTACGAGTTGTTCTTATTCTTTCTTGGAGTTTAAATCGAGTTGCGTACGTATTTAAGGAGATATTGAGAGTAAGTCCTTGCGCCAACAGATCTGGCTATGTTAAATGTTCTAACCATTTATTAGCGACGCCGTTGAGGTCAATGAGAACTCCGGCTTTCAAATAACTAACAAGCCGCGGTTGTTGCATGGTTGGCGCTACCCTTGAGGCAAAGACTCGGGTTTTCGACTGATACGTGGAAGCAGAGCAGACGCCGATCGCGACTTTAATCTCGCGAATATTTCAGAAATTGATCTACATGAGCAGACCCACCGCAGAGCAGTATTCGTAGGTCTGAACTCTATTAACGATACGAAATCGACGTCTTGGTGACGCCGTGTCCCTTCGACCGACGCCGCCGCCATTTTGATGTGAAACGTGGATTCGCTTCTAAAATCACGTTATATACGAATATTCGCGAGTAACTTGAGAACGGAGTAGTATAATTAATTGCGCCTGATTTTCGAGCGGAAGTAGACCGTGGTTAAATACACATTATTAGAATAAACGAGTACTATTATTATTAACAGAAATTATTATTGTTTACGCGAGCATATTTGAATGAGACTTCGTAATTGAGTATAATTCTACTAATCATTAATAATCTAACGAGTAACGAGTATTTGACTGGAAGATAGCGGTCGAAGCGAGATTGTAGTCGAGCAAGGCTTGACGGAAGATAGTAACAATATAATATTATTTATTTCAGCATTACAATTGATTGTGTTTTCCTGACTTCACCCTCTGCCACGCCAGGCTAATTCCTGTCCCTAGTCCTATCGTGTGTCCCCCTCTAGATGTAAGAGTCCTAGCGAGTCGATAAATAGAGAGATATTGAGATCTAGACGTTTGCGAGGCTAAGGGATTTGCTCTTAAAAAAGCGCAACGTCACAATCTTCAAAATTAAACGATTAATTGATTCTGCAACTTCGCTATTTTAGAGATTTTGATCGAATCTTTCTGATTATTATCTTTTGCTATAAGAAAATCGCTTACAGCAAAATAATTAAACTTGGAATATTTAAAATAGCATTCACATACTGTAAAAAAGCATTAATCAAGTTCAAATTTTAGATTCAGTTAGCATTATATAGCACTTCAATCCTATATGTTTAGTTGTTTATGAAACCAATTAGATTAAAAGATATTGAGCTTCAATTTTTTTTTCTCACCTTGTATACTATGAATCGTTTTTTTATAGTGACGCGATAACTGGAGTAAAAACGTAATAATCAATTTAAAATTTTGAATATAATCTTCAATTTTAATTCAACTAGTGTATTTTTAAATAATCACAATAATGCTTGATTCTATTAAGTATTATCACACCATTTCATGCAATAAGACGAATTAATAAGTCTCGCTGATTATATTATGATTGTTTTTGCCTATATAAGCAGTTTTTTCTCTATATAATACATTTATTTAAATATTTACATAAAACCTAGACTTTTTGTGAACTAATGTAATCAATTACTTTTTTGAAAATGCATTATTGCATAAACAATATGCATTTGAAAAGGGCATGTCAAAGATACATTAAATAAAAAATTTACAACTCGGTAAATAATGATGGAAATGACTCCAGTTTTGCTACCCGGGGGTTTTGGAGGTCGCTGATCACGAATATCGCGACGGCAACGGCCTTTGAGGTACTTGGTGCCCAGGGTAGACAGTGTCAACGTCCTCTTCGCGAGTTTTACGGGTAATTCTGACATAGTGAGTCGAAACTCTTTAAATACATATCGTACATCGTGCCAATGTTGTCAACTATATTATAGGCGACAAATTAAACAAAAAAAAATCGGCTTCAATAGACAAAGTCTCTAGTCATGGTCACCAGAATCTGAATCTTGGTGTGTGTGTGTGTGTGTGTGTGGAACCTGCGGTTTCCACGTTAACTTCGAATCCATGGCCATTCCGATGTTAGTTACGGTATCGACAAATGGGACGAACACACCTCTCTGCACTTCGATACCAGGCAAGTTCAACCCCCGTAGTTGATTTATATTATACTTTGATCCAAAAATAATAGCCTTCGTTTTGCCAGTATTGAGGTGCAGAGCATTGTATGAAGCCCACTCCGACACAGCTCGTGCTGCCGCTGACATGCGGTCCACACCCTCACGAAGAGCACTTAGGTGTAGGTTTACAGGTCGTCCACGTAAAGCAAATGCGCAACACTATTGGTCAGCAATCCCTTGGGCCCTCAAAAACCAGCCAATACCTCCTGGAGATCGTTGCAAATAAGGTAGCCTAAACATGTATATATGACTTTAAAAGTAAATTTATTCAAAAATTCAGGAAATTTAACAAAAAAAAAGTATCAGGGTAGTTTTAGTTAAAAATGCATCCACTATGAGCTACAAATCATTGAAAATAGGCAAAAAATGCAAAAATCGCTTAAAACACCAACTTTGACCAGCTATAACTTGAAGCCAAGTGAAGGGATCGCGCTGAAATTTTTGTTGGGAGCCACGGGCATCCTATAGAACATATATATAAAGTTTGAACCAAAAAAAAATTTTTCATCTTCGATTTGACAGAGAACCGCTCATATATATAATGTCTTATAAAGCAGACCATCTTCCCAAAAGTTGCAATTTGCTCATTTACTTTTTATAAGGGAGAATTATTTTTATAACCAAAAAAAATTTTTCATCTTCGATTTGACAGAGAACCACACATACACACACACACACATATATATATATATATATATAGTTCGCTACGCTCGAATACAAAAGCCAAAGTAAACTTCTGATAATGTTATCGTATCTTGGTGTTCTTTGGATGCATCTGAAATTTGAAACTGCTCATTCTCTGCGAGTAATGTTTGTAATATATTGTTTTTATCTGAGAGAAATATTTTAGCTTAATACAATGAGTATTTTATTGTCGATCCTTTGTACAATGAGTATTTTATTGTCAGGTATCATCCTGGGTATCTCTCAGTCTTTAATAGACTCACGGTGCGGACAGGTTTTTTTGAAGCTCTCGTCGGTAAAGCAATAGACCTCTGGCCACGGGATCTGCAAAGTCGCTGAGTTCAACCTCGTCTGCCACTTCGGGCATTGGGCTATGTAAAGGATCTTGCAAATTCATCTTCTGTGTTGACGACTGCAAGTTAATTAAAAGGTTGAGATGAATGAGTAATGCATACACAAACCGGTGTCTTTGAAACTCGTCGCAACTCGATTGATACTTAAATAATATTGAAAATTTAAAATAAAACAACTCACTGACTCACCTTGGGACCCCGACTTTTTGAATTTCGGGGATGCTCGCGCAACAAATTGCATCAGAAACAAGCTGATCAGAACGTCGAGAGCAAATTCACCGAGTAGGAGTAGTATGGGATCGCGCCGAAGGAAAAGGAATAACAGCAGGATGTAGGAGAGGTTGGCAAGTTGACCAGCGGTCCGAATGAACTTCTTACACGATCACGATCTGTCACGTAAAGAATTTGTATAAATTAATAAATTTGTATGGACTATAGTTTTTATTTGCACAATGAGCACGCTTTTAAATTGGCCTAATTGCCGTTCAAACTGGCCGTTTACTAGATTATGGTTTTAAAAATTGTAACTTAATATCTAAAAACTAAGATCAAGTAATTTTGTTTAAAGCACTAATGAAAATAATGCTTTAAAATTCTTTTACAATGAACAATCAACTTCTTCTTTTACAACAATCAACGTTCTTATTAGGTTAAGTAATAATAGAAATTCCTAAGAGCGAATTTATCCTAGCTCTTAATAATTTCTTAAACAAAAAAAGAAATGTTAAAAATCATCTACTATGGGGGATTTTAATATCAATTTACTTGATACAGAAAGAGATAGCCAGGAGTTTCTCTGTAACTTCCTGGATAAAGGATACATACCAGGCAGTTTAGGTATTACCAGGCCATCGATTGGAATTAGCAAGGGATCATGCATTGACATTTTCATAAAAACAGATAATCTAAAAACTGCTACATTCAAACTTAAACACTCTCTAACCGACCACTATCCAATATTTATTACTCTCGAAAAAATTAAAACTAAAAATGTTGAGCCCATCAAATTTATTGATTGTAAGAAATTAACTAATGTTGCTAAGACTATAAATTGGAATATTATTATGTCAATCCATGATCCTAATAAAGCTACCGAAAAACTGATAAATGATATCAAATTCTGTATTGAACATGCTACAATTATAAAAAGAAATGTGAATCATAAGCGCCGAAAGACCTGGATTACTAATGCTATTATGCAATCATGTGCCACCAAAGAATTACTGTATAACATATGGCAAAAAGACATTAATAACAAACAGCTCAAGCTTGAGTATCTCACTTGTGCCAAAGTTCTGGATATGGTAATAAAAGATGCTAAAATAAAGCATGACAAGAACCTAATCGAAAGTAATGTAAACAATTCAAAAAAATTATAGAGTATTATTAACAACAAAATAGGGAAAAATAGTAAAGATAATGATGGTATAAGTTATATTAAAATAGATAATCGTAAGATTTTTAATAAGGCTAAAATAGCTGATTGTATGAATAATTTTTTCTGTGAAATTGTCATAAGTTGAGTGCCAAGGTTGACAAATCTACTAATATTGCAAGAAAAATGCCCGACATGAACAGTAATTCCATTTTCTTAAAGCCAACGAATTCTTTTGAAGTTTTGAATATCATAAATAATATGAAATTTAAAAATGGTGGAGTCGATAAGATTAACACCAAAACTCTGAAGGTTTTGAGTAATTTTATTGTTGAACCGTTAGTTTTTATTTTTAGCCATCTGACCAAATGCATTGAAAAACGCGGAGATTATTCCTGTACATAAATCAGGAGAAAGGCATAATATATCTAACTACAGGCCTATATCTTTAATCTCTAACTTGGCAAAGATTGTATATATTAGAATTATAGATTTTGTTGAAAAACACAATTTGATAGCGGAACAGCAGTTTGGCTTTAGGAAGAATACTGGTACTAAAAATGCCCTAAATTATTTGGTGAATATCTCTCTATATTATAAAAAAAGTTTCGCCACCGCCGCCGCCGCCGCCGGTTCAGATTTTTTCCCCCTCAATTAATCTCCCTCAATTAATCCCCCTCAATTTTCCCCCTCAATTTTCCCCCTTAATTTTCCCTCTCAATGCGTATCGTCTCAAATGTAGATTTTAGTATTCTTTACTATAGATTCTGTAGTCTCTCTATATTACCAAAAAAGTTTCGCCGCTGCCGATTCAAGAATTGTGCTCCTTAATTAGTGCCCCTCAATTACTGCCCCTTAATTACCCTCCAATATTGTCGTTCATCTATTACCTCTAAACCACTGTTAATACTTATTCTGTGATAAGTTCTAATATTACACACACGGTTAATTCAAACTTTGAATTCCGGAAATTTTTGCCAGTGCCGGCCGCTTGTTAACTGGGGCCGACGCGCATGCGCTCTATATCAAAACGCGGCCACTCGCGTCCAGCGCATGCTTGTCGCCTCTGGATATCCCCAATGGGGAACTTGCATAAAAAAATTCATCAGGTCCATCAGGTAGAATATCGAAAAATAATCGACACATATTTTTTCTTTTTTCAATTAAACGATTATTAACAAAGATGTAGAGAGTTGAAATGTATGACGTCACTGATTCGGACTGTTTGAAAAACACAATTTGATAGCGGAACAGCAGAGAAAAAAACAAAATCTCGGTAACGCGCTACGTGGCTTTCGATATAAAGATAGATGTAAGTTGTGCTCGAAGATGATGAACTCTCGACAAAATATGTCCTGTGCTGGCAAAATTTTAACCTAAAATTCTATAATTATAAAACTAAAGGACGTAAGGCAAATTTTTAAAGCGTATTTACTGAAGCCACATAAATAGTATATTGTTTTTCCGATCACATAACCTCCCAAATGCTTGAAAATGCGTTTAAAAGCAATATTGAAAATAAACAAAACCACGTCCCAGAATAGTCACGAGCACATGCAATTCAAGTAAAATAAAGCTGCAGATAAGAATAAGTACATAAAGATACAGTTCACAATTTAAGCAAAAATAAGAATAGTTTTTCTTCGTCGTAGCTAGATCAAACGAAATATTTGAAATATTATTACAAATCAGTATGACCAGAGGGTAGGCAAAAAATTCGTTGTTTATAATACAGCTATTAGCCGTGTATGTAGCAAAGTTAAATAAGTTGATATTCAATGAGCAGAAGCTGTTATGTGCATTAACGGTCAATTCAATACCCGACGATAAAATATCACAAAAGTCTTTCCTTATCTATATTTTTTCATTAACTTCTTCTCGCAGACAGGCAGACGATTTTTAAGATCGTGAAACTCAAGATGTTCAAGGAAATGGAATTTACTTCTAAGTGGTTTGACAAGGGTTAGCAAGATTGGGACTATACTGAATACCTTTTATAAGAAGAAGTCAAGGGATTTGCGTGTTGTAATAAAACTCCTTTCGACAAGAAAGCGATCTCATTAATACAAAGGGAACAACCGATTTTGGATTATTATAAAAGTGCTGTGCCAATTAATGAGATCGAAGGTACTTCGTATTACAATCTATTAAACAAGCCGATAGACGTAATGACTTCTGACGTAAGTTATCCTAAAATTATCGAAGAGTTTAGGATCAAAACATACAAGCTTCTTTACCCGCTGTATGACATGTGGTTGCGGATCAGATTTGATCACGACATGATAGGAATATGGTCACGATCGATGACGTCGTTCAAAGAGTTGCTAAGATTCGTCTACACGTTGCTAAGATCGTTTCTAAGAAATATTCCCTTAAGATGTTTTTTAAGTAGTTTTAAAGTTTAGTTTTTAACGTGGATAACAGTTCTGCCTCTTACATTATCCTATCGGTAGACTCGCAATCTATACGACAATAGGCGCGTGCACGCAGGTTGTTGTAAAATTCGATACAGCGTAACGACCGATTTATTGCGACAAATCAATACTTGAACAATTAAAACGTATTTGAGCTCTTGTAGGTAAAATTTTTTCTCCACAAACACAGAAAGAAAGAAATGTATTGTTTACGCGTGCCCTATCATTTTAACTCCTTGGAAAGGAAAATCCAAAACACATGCGCCGAAACAATCATATATCAACCCTAAAAATCTCGGCATTATACAAGCGTTTAGATTACACTAAATTCAGCAGTAGCTCGTAATCAATATAGAATAATAAATTTTCTGTTTTTTTTTACCGGTAAGTTCAACAAATTCGATATATAATCCCGTATACGTTTAGCGCGTTAGCTCAGATACAGCAAATAGCTGGCGCATATGATTCGTTATAAAAAGCTGATGCATACACAGCAATGGGTGCGTTTTCCAACGACCTTAATACCATCAATTTGCAAATGATTATGTGCGCGAGTAGAGCGAAAAAAACTGCTCGGGCTAGCGTTGCGCATCGAGCGTATCGAGCAAAATTATCAATGTGTAATCTGCGGTGGCGGCTGCAATAAAATCTAAAACGCGTTGAAAAGCGTTCAATGTTAAAAAGCGGTTAACCTCTTCAAAAAGGAAAATCCAAAACACATGCGCACGCGCGGTTAATTTTTGGCAGTAGCTACGAGCTATGATATATAATGAAGGCGTGAATAAGCGAGGAAAGAGAGGATAAGAATTGATTTTACATAATTCGCACTTCTAAAATTTTGGTTTTATTTTTTGAAGTATTGTTATCAGCGCGTACACAGCCTATTGTAGTCCACGCATAAACGCTATCACGCACATTGCGAGCTAACTAAAATTAAAGTTTTTACTATGACGAACGTGGAATTGGCGAGCGAAGCGAGCAGGGGGGGAACCCCCCTAGTTCTCTATAATAATATTGATGTGGGTACTCCTACCATTGTTACCTTCTTAGATCTTGCTAAAGCTTTCGATACTGTTGATCATGATATCTTAATTGAGAAACTTTTCCACGTTGGAGTCAGAGGTCAGGCAATAGATTTGCTGCGAAGTTACCTCAATGAAAGACTTCAAAAAGTTAGAATAGGTAATGACGAGAGAGCTAGCAAGCAAATATCAATTGGGGTTCCCCAAGGTACTATCCTTGGTCCTCTCCTATTCCTGCATACATAAATGACCTTTTAAAAGTAATCCATTCCAAAGCCATTTCATCGTATGCTGATGATACTGTCATAATATCTTCTGGGTCTTCATGGAAAGATGCCCAGGATAATATGTACAGTTATCTACTAAAAGTAGATGCTTGGTTAGCGAGTAATAGATTATCCCTAAATTTTGATAAGACTGTCTATATGACTTTTGAAATTACTGTGATAGCGTGCCTATACAGTCTTGTGTCAAAATAAGAGATAAAAAACTAAGTAGAGTCGAGAGCTGCAAATATCTAGGGATTATTTTCGATTATAACTTAAGATAGGATAAACACATACATAATATCATTAAAAAAACCAAGTACCTAATTTACATTTTCTACAAGATCTCCCAGTACATGTTAACTGAAACCTTGATGTTGATATATTACGCTTTTTTCCATAGTATATTCTCTTATGGAATTATTGCTTGGGGAGGTGCATATAAGTCTACAAGTTACCTACTTCAAAACTTGCAGTTTAGGATTTTAAAAATTGTAAATAAAAATAAGTTTGTACAAAATAATCCTATGAATATAGCTAAATTATTCGCAGATATAATCACATAAATTTTTGGTCATAAAATTGATCGAAATGATTTATCAATAAAAAATAAAGTAATTGTATTACCTTGTAACGAGCGGCGAGATATTTGTATTTACGCGCGCTCGTTCGTCGCGAGGCGTAGACTGTAGCAGACGACGTCGTTGATCAGCGCCGACGGCTTAGATTCGCGAGCGAGGGAAAACGAGAGTCAGACTCGAATTCGCTTCGGCCGTGTCAACACCTACGCGCATCCGTCAACGATCCGTGGACCACGTACCGCACCCGGCGCACGAGGAGGCTACGACGTACCGTCATCGACTGGAGGGATGCCTCCAGTTCCGAGAGAGAGAGCGTTACTCCTGTTTCCGGGCACCGCCGTAGCGGACATGAGACGACGAGGCATCCGCGTTCGGTCAGCGAGCGAGTAAATTGTGATATTTATCCGAATTCCCACACGAAGCTGTCGAAGGTCGAGGCTCGCTGCCACCGAGTCTTCGGTCCGGTTTCGTGTAAGATATCCGCGCGCGTTTGATATCAAGATATCATTTGTGACGCTTTAGAGTAAGACAATATATATATAACTCTTTCATTATCTAAACCACAAGCTTTGTCATTCGGGCAACCGGAACTCCTCGTCCACTGTTAGGACCCATGGTCATACGCGGAGGAAGCGTGGTGCACCGGGCGCACCAAGCGTTTGCAGTGACGAAATTGGCGAGCCAACGCACGAGCGATAGCGTTGCACTCCGCGGCTAGTGTCCGCGCGCTATCGCCCGGCTCACATCGAGGGAACAGCCACACGCGTTATAGACTCGCAATCGTGGTGACGTACGGGATCTTCGCGGCCGTACAGGGATAGCCAACCGCCCCATTACAACCTTTGAATTTTGATATATTATATTTAAATTGAAGATAACTTTTTAAGATTTAATTTACTTACAAATCCCTATACTCATGTCAGAACTATGTGTATTTCAAACATGTTTGTAAAGTTTTAGTGCTCTTCGATGCTTAGAATTGAAGTAAGTCTGCGGTGAGTGAAAAAATGGAAATTGTTAATTTTAACCTTCGGAGACATGTTGCACCTGGTATTTGATACATATAAAAATTATTTCTTGTTCTCTATAGTTTTTTTAAGTTTATATGTTTGTTTAATACAATTTTTAAACAATTTAATGTTAATATAAAAATAAATTCCGATTTTTCATTTAAGGTGGTTAGGTCCCCTTAAAATTTAATAAGCAAAACAGATAATACAAAAGTAAAACCATCATTTTTGACATCAAAAATTTATGTAACATATAGTACATAGAATCATGAAAAAATCAATTAATAATCAATTAAAAGTTTTTCATGTTTGTACGTACGTACGTACGCTTTTTAGCTAATTTTTATCGTTAATGTTTTTAAAAACTAATCCTTTAAAAATATAATTTTTGTGATGAATCCACGTATTGATATACAAAGATTACAATAATTAAAAAAAAATTATTTTTACAAGATATATATACATAAGATAGGGTATTTACAGAAGACATAGTTTTCGAAATTGAAAAATTTTAATATTATGTAGATTTCAGTCAGTCAGTAGTGTCAGGATGACCCCTAGGATGACGCGACATCGTCTACAAGGAAGAGCATCACTTATACATGAAATATACCGAAAAATACTTCTGACTTCCTGTAGACGATGTCCCGGTGTCAGGATGACCCCCAGGTTGACGCGACATCGTCTACAAAGAAGAGCATCACTTATACATTAAGGTGAAACTCCACTGATTTTTAATTTTTCTTACCTTTTGCCCCATCCATTGTCAGATTTTAGGGGTTTGATTGTGGTGATAAAAGTAGGTTACATAGCAATTTTGGGCCATTTTTATACACATATACTCAAGTTATGATATAAAAACCAAAAATAATCATTAAAATTAAAGGTTTTTGAAAAAGTCTTGCGCACAGGGCTTCGACTAAATTAATCCAAAAAATTTGGACGTACATTTTGACCCGTACTTAACAAAAGTTAATATTTTTTATTACGGGAACTCTCATAGTTCATCTGTAATAAATCAAGAATTTATTAAACAACTAAATCTATGAAAAAACCCTATAATTTACTAATATTTATAATAAAACAAATTTTTCTAAAACAGATACCTTAACTTAAATTATTAAGATTTGTTCCAAATGTTCTAAAGAATACGCGTAAAAATTTTCAAAAGGATTAATAGAAATGCCTTGCGCAAGGAACTTTTTAAAGTCAAACGAACAAGTTACGAGAAAAACGCGTTTAAAGTTTTATTTTTGTATGCTATCTAATGTAAAATATTTTACTCAACTGCCCATAACATTGGTATAACTTTAAGTTTTTACATCAGGTTGGTTTCAAAATGTTCATAAAACTATAAGCAACTAAAATATATAATAAAAATTTTTTCGAGTTTTTGACCAAAAATCAGTGGAGTTCCCCCTTAAATATACCGAAACATACTTCTGACTTCCTGTAGACGATGTCTAGGTGTCAGTATGACCCCCAGGTCGACGCGACATCATCTACAAGGAAACGCACCAGATAAGAAACAAAAATACCTTAAAAAATCGAAACATTATTTGAATTTGTTAAGCATTCATATTTATAAATTTATCTACTTTATAACATCATTTTCTCCGGAAAGACGCTTTACTAAAAGACCCGAATTGAGGCTCGAATATGCAGCTGCTCTGAAAAACATGATCGACGCTAAACAAGTCGTCAAAATAGAAATCAACTCGAATAATCTCTCGCGCCACTACTTCCTACCACATCACGCTGTTATCAAGGTAAGCAGTATAATACGACGCATTTACGTCCTGTTTTTAATGCATCTGCCCGTAATTCTGACGGGCTCTCTCTGAATGATCTATTATGGACTGGACCTAATATTCTCCCAGATCTAGTGATCACCTTGGCACGTTGGCGATGCTATAGGTATGCATTCGTTGCCGACGTATCCTAAATGTATCTGCAAATTGCAATCCATCCTAAAGACTGGCGTCATCAAACCATTCTGTGGCGAAGCGATCAACGAGAGGAGATCAACGCTTTCGCGCTCACCACAGTGACCTTTGGCTGCAGATCATCGTCTTTTCTAGCCAGTAGAACTTTGAGACAATTAGCGCATGATGAAGGCACTGATTACCCTCTTGCTGTGTCTATGATACGAGAAGAGATGTACATGGACGATGTTCTTTCCGGCGCGGAAGAAATCGAGTCAGCCATGGAAAAGCGGTCCCAACTATCAACTCTGATGTAGCGAGGGAATTTTAGGCTTGCTAAATGGATGGCGAATAATAAACGCTTGCTTACTGGCATACCGACAGAAGCTATCGCTACTGAGTCGACTCTAAAAGTCAGTCTTGGCTTTTCTGTACTCGGGTTAGTTTGGGAGCCCGACGGAGATGTTTTCCGTTTCAATGTCGCCCTCAAATCCGTCGATACTCCTGTTACGAGAAGAAAAGTATTGTCGAGCATCGCTGGGATGTTTGATCCGAGCGGTTGGATCGCTCCGATAATTATTCGTTTAAAGGTGTTCATGCAATCGTTGTGGATGGTTGAAAAGGGCTGGGATGACGCACTACCCGTTAAGTCGAGTGAAGAATGGTTACAGTTGCACGAGGACCTTTCGGAACTGGATCAAATCCGTATACCTCGATCGATCAATGTGCGCAGCGGAAATATCGTTGAGCTCCACGGCTTCGCCGATGCATCCAAGGTCGCTTACGCAGCTGTGCTATACGTGCGGGTACTTACTCAAGACGCAGCTCATGTGACACTATTGGGCGCAAAAACTAAGGTTGCCCCCCTGAAGACGCTTTCGATTCCACGGCTGGAATTATGTGCAGCGCATTTGCTCGCAAAAATAGTCGTCGGATTTCGTGATATAACTCTGTTTGCAGGAGCAAAAATCCATTTGTGGTCTGATTCAATGAATACGCTCAATTGGATCCACGGCCTTCCCGCTAAATGGCCAACCTTCGTGGCCAATCGCTGTGGTGAAATCGCTACACTGGTTCCCGAGGCCAGATGTCATCATGTACGGACCATGCTGAATCCCGCTGACATCGCTTCACGGGGCTGTAATGTGCACGAATTAATGACTCACACTCTCTAGTGGAATGGTCCGTCATTCCTTACGGATTCCGTCGCGCTGTGGCCCGACTCCGAAAACATTGTATCTCCTGATGAATCGGTCCAGTTGCCTGATTCAGATTGTGTCATTACGGCGCTACACGTGACGCTCGATATCTCTTGTCCATTTTTGGATAATTTCTCAACACTTTCGCGCTCGCTGCGTATAACGGTATACGCCGTGCGCTTTATTAAGAAAATCACGGCCAGAGTTACCAAGAGGTTGAGCACCCTAATGCAAAATGCTCCCCCGCCCTGCGTACGAATATCGCTGCTTGATTTGAATCATGCCTTATTGCTGTTATGCCGCGTTACTCAAAACCAGTATTACGCTTCAGAAATAGCGATTCTTAAGGAAGAAAAGATACTTCCCAAGAAGAACGCTCTCTTCACTTTATCTCCGATTTATCAAGACGGATTCATCAGGGTGGGCGGCAGACTTCGTCACTCTTTATTGGATGAGGATGAAAAATTCCCAATTATTTTGCCGGCGAACGCCCGCCTCACTGAGCTGCTCATCGACTACTTCCACCGATTGACGCTACATGGAGGGAATCAAACGGTCATGGCTCATGTTCGCCGACGATTTTGGATACCTAAGCTCCGACAACGAGTAAAAACGCACATCTCTAGGTGCGTGAGATGTTTGAGGTTTAGCGCCAATACTTTGTCGCAAAAAATCGCTGATTTTCCCCCTGCGCGGGTGAGAATTTCACGACCTTTCTCGCGGACCGGATTGGATTATGCCGGCCCGTATGCTCTACGAACATGCAAAACTAGAGGCTATAAAACTTATAAGGGGTACATCGTTGTATTTGTATGTATGGCTACCAAGGCCGCACATTTGGAAGTAGTATCCTCGTATGATAGTGCCGCCTTCCTTTCAGCTTTTCGTCGATTCGTCTCGCGACGAGGCCCCTGCGCCGAGATATATAACGACCATGGCACCAACATTGTTGGCGCGGATTGCGAATTACGACGCATGTTTAAGCAGCACTCCGAATTCTACGACGAGACTACCCGCGCTCTGTCCCATGCATACGGTACTATATGGAAATTCAATCCAACCGGAGCGCCACATTTCGGCGGACTTTGGGAATCGTGTGTGCGCGCCGTGAAATTCCATCTGAAAAGGATCATAGGTGAAACGATCCTTACCTTTGAAGAGTTTACGACCCTTCTTTCTCAAATCGAGGCCCAGCTGAATTCCAGGCCTTTAATCCCTCTCTCTGATGATGCATCTGAGTCATTGGCACTCACTCCGGCGCATTTCCTGATAGGAGAGCCGTCTCTACTTCTCGCTGAACCATGTGTCGTCGAGGAAAAAATTGCACCATTGGAGCGCTGGAAACACGTCACTCGACTTATGCAGTCATTTTGGCAAAAGTGGTCACGCAAACCTTACAGAGGAGGCATAAGTGGAATAGCGAGCAACCAAATATAACCGAAGGAGATGTTGTTCTAATCAAAAATGAAAATTCCCCTCCTTCTCAATGGCCCTTGGCAGTGGTAGTAGAGGTCCACGTTGGATCGGACGGATTGGCAAGAGTTGCTACGTTAAAAACCAACAAGTCCAAGCTACAACGCCCGATCGTCAAACTGATCAAGCTACTGGGTAGCGGCCGATAGGTGGCGAGCTCTAACCCACGAGTAAAATCTGCTCTCTGTGTACTGAAATAGCGCGACTCTCTCGGCTCGTCTTCAGATTAACATAATGATTACTTGTGCCAGCGCGTCTACTCAAGTCATCGACGAGTTGCTCGCCTACGGAAAGCTCGAGGTCCGTGACCGGATAGAGATTTCCCAGGTATCACGTTTACCGGTATCAAGCGGTTTTCGGCAACGTTCTTCTCATGGTGCCAAACGAGTGAGAAATAAATTCGTACAAGTCAACGAAATGAATTGCTTCCGATTACACCGCCTTCTCCTCCTGTGCCACCGGCAACACCAGAAGAGCCTCCAGTTGTTTCAGCTGCCTCTACGAAGCCTCATGTGAAACGGGTGCAACATAACTATGTACCCAGTTATCGGCAGTTGTTGGCTATACAACAGCACAAGAAGCTTATGCGGGACCGGGCACGTCGTGAGGCCAGGTTGAACAGATATCGTGGAGTTGCAACTCGAAGATCACCTGTTCCGGACATCTTTGCGAAGACACTCAAGGTATCCGATGCAGAATACGAAGAATGGTTGCGACTACAAGCGTAAATATTATTTTTTTTTGTTATTATTTTTTTTTTTTTTTAGTTCAAATTTATTGTTAGTTTAGTTTGAAAATCCGCTTGGCGTATTTGGTGGGCGGAATGTTCATAGTATGTAGAGCGACTCGCATTCGAGCGGTTAGTTCGAGCCGCCGCCGCTAGGCGGCTCCTCGTTTACTTCTCCCGCACTAGAAGTAGGCGTCCGGGAGGGGTATAGGCAAGTGAGCGCATTTGCGTGTCGCGCGTTCTCACACACAATAACTAGAGCGAGAGGCCAAGTCATTGTGTCGTGAGCGTTCCCTTACTCTCGACAGCCTGTGCGAGAAGCCGAGTTGCCGAGCAGTAAGCTCTCTCGAAACCTTCGTGCGTCGTGTACGCGAACGATTTCACTCGTGAAAATTATAATTTACCCGTACAAGAAGGGGAGATTAAATTCGTTTTGTTTGTTTTTTGGTATGCATCGTTCTTGCGAATATAGTGCGTCGCGTATGCATTAAAATTGTAATTCGCTCGGGCGATAGCGAACAAATCCTTTTTTTTTATTTGTATTATTATCATAGTCGAGGAAATCACTGATAATTAAATATTTGAGTCAGCGCATTGTTGAACTTGGTTGTATAACAATTAAAAGAATTATTGTTAAGTTGAATAAACGGTATCTTTGTATTATCTCTAATCACAAACAATTGAGTTGTAACTTGAGAAACCCCGTCCCTTTTATCCGCATCGAGTAGCCCTTTAAATAAAATCAGCGGTGTTTAAGTTTGGCACGTAAAATACAAACACCTATCTTGAGTTGACAGAGAATAACCCTTAACATTAACTATGGATCTATTAATCGATGGGACTAAGCGTGTTTCGGCCACACCGAAAACGTCATAAGTCTGGCTGTCTGTTAAGTATTGTCTAAAGTCGTCAATGTGTCCCTTTAGAGAGCACGCATTGAGGAATCCAACCCTCAATCCCTTAACACCCTTCTTCTTACAACTAACTGCACTTAAATCTCTACCGCTAGCTAGTCATTCAGTCTTATTAGCATTGTCTATATTTTTATTTTTATTTTCGATTGTCACTTGCTTTTTCTTAGACTTATAAGCAGCAGCGATTTCATTAAGATCAGCTGCAGAGCTAAATTCATGAGCAATATCATCATAACATCACCAGACCAGGAAAGAACCACCCCGATGCCAAGTATATTTAAAACCGAGGTTTTTTGCTACCGTTTTCAAATTTAAGAAGGATTTGAACACTTCTTTTCCAAGGACTTTATTACTGTAGATGTTTGTGTCCATAATTTTAGACGAGTCCTCCTGGTCAAGTGCCGAGGGACCTATATCGCGAGAATGCAGTAAATTGAAATTCTGTTTCGCCTTAAGTATATCCTTAACAAGAGAAGGAGCCCGCAACCTCACAAAGAAAAAGGAGGGCCGTGTACCATTCGCTACAGCAGAGCTGCCCGCACGATCCTTGATCATATTTGGACAACATATACGACATCCTCAACAGTGATCGATGGCAGGACAGTATTGACAACAGTGAAAGCAGCTTTTTCAAAGTTAAAATCTTGTCGATCTTTAAAATTGGTGATAAAGATCTCACTGCTGCCAATCTGAGCTTTTTTCATATGAATCGAAATTTTACCCGAACTACTGCTAGGCCCAGCTAGCAAAGAATGATTTTCCGGTTCTTTTGCAGCCTCTGAACCCCTATCGCTATCAGAATTCATTGTGACCTCACGAGTACGCTCCAGATTCCCCATAAATTGTTACGTCCGCTGCAACTCGACTTTGAGAGACTCGTTTTCCTCTAACAGCTGCCTGTTAGTGGTCAACATCTCATTAGTCACGCTGATGTTTTCCGCTAGCTGGCCCTCGAGGCGTTCACTTCCTCAACACCGACGGCAGCGCCTTCCCGCGCCAGAGCGGGGGGGGGGGGGCGCTACTCGGCGTTGAAACCCTGCCCACCAGAGCCTTTTAGGTCGTCAAGCTGCCCCTCAAGCATGTTGTACCGCCGAAAAAATAGATCCATTGTACTCACCAGAATTAAGATGTTTGTAACACCTACGAGGCTGATGTCACCCAGTGGTGGTGCATCCGTCGCCAGACTCTTCTGCAGGTCCGAAGATTCCACTATCATTTTCATCCTCGAAAGCTGACTCAAATGACAAGCATCAGTCAGCACACCTGAGGCCAGCGGACTAGGCGCCTGTAGGTCCGTAACCCGCTCGACACATCCATCCCGCTGTTCTTGCTCGCCTTGCTGCGTATTATCAATGACGTCACGGGATGGCATGTGCTCGTTGGTGGCATAGATGCGTCACCACACACCGAGCATACTCCAGCTCCCGTAGTGGGCTTCATACTCATTAAATATTAGTTTGAAAATTCTAAATTGTAGAATATTTGAGTTCGAAGTTCGAAAGTACGAGATCGAAGTTCGAAATTACGCGCCAAATCTTTGATGATGAAGGTTTACCAACTTTTAGGGAGTTAAAAGACGATGGTGTCGTGCTCTGGTGGCGAAAAACAAAAATTCGCGCGTGGCCGTGATACCAGCAGCGATTTCGTGCGCTGAGTGAGAGAGACAGAAAGATACACGCACTCTCTAACCTCAAAAATCCTCGAAATCCTACTCCTCAGACATGCGGCGGACAATAAAATGATGCTTATTCGAAAACAGCAGATGCGCTAAGAGAAAATCACCACTGCCCGAAGTCCTTTGCGATGAGATGAAGGCTGATCTCCATGAATCCACCAGGTTCCCCAACGATGCAGCAGGATTTGAGGTTATGTTGTTGATGGTTTGCGGAAAATTCCCTTTAGGCTCATAAGAAACACGAGCAGAGCGTGATTTTTAGCGTGAGCATGAGAGCCAATAGGAGGGTCCTTTCCACTACATGAAAAACACTCAGAGGAGTGAAGAGAGAATTAGTATAAGTCGAGGAAAGCAGAGTGACGAGCCAGTGCCTCTAGACTTACCAAGAGCAAACGACAACTATCCTTGGTTTAACTTTAATATCTTGATTTTGGGTCTATTATTCAGTTGATTCTTTTCACGAGCTTAATTAATAATATGATCGTTTCGTTTATAATCATTCTAGCTTATTTTGTATCATATTAATATATTCTAACCTCAAAAACTAGGTTGCGTTATAATCTACTGTCTTGTTTTAGAAAATACTACTTATCTTCTTAAGAAAAAACATCAATCAAATACAAATGTAAACATAATTGTGAAATATATGTTAGTGTTTTGAATACTTTTAAGACATTATAATAAACAAACCACGTGTATCAAAACTGAGCGCGCGAAGCGCGCTTGAATTTAGCTAGTCATATAAATTAATCGTTTTGCTTCCTCCTAGAGAAAGCTTTGTAATATTAAAATTTTCAGTTTCGCTAAAACTTCAAAACATGTTTTTAGAAGTTAGAAGTTCGAATTACGTGTGTGTGTATGTGTGTGTGTGTGTGTGTGTGTGTGTGTGTGTGTGTGTACCGTGATATTTCTGTAACTACTCCGTCAATATCAATCAAATTTGACATGCATATCTATTTTTGGATTCTGAATTCGGAAAAAATATTTATTTTTTAATTTTTTCAATTACTTTTTTGTATGATCATTTTTTGATTTTCGAAAAGCATTATTTTCATTTGTTTCAATCATTCCATTGTTACAAACAATTCAGTTAAAATGCATTTGAAACGTAATAAAATTACCTACTTTTCCCCGTTTGGTCCTCGGGATTGACCGCTCCGTTCTGCAGATAAAATGAAAAAGGTGATTTTTCCCTTATATTAATTGAGCGAGCGATCTATCGAATCTCGAAACAAGTGAGGGAGGGAGGATATCTCGATCTCGAAGGAGATCTCGAAAGCGATCGTGAACGTAGCGCCTAAAGAATAATATAATATATAGATATAGATAATACATAGAAATCCTCTCCGAGAATCTCGAATCTTGATCTCGAACTCGATCTCGAACTCGATCTCAAAACGAATGAGTACAGTGAGTCGCAAATGTAAATAAACAAACTGATGGCCGAATTCAAATGCGGTTATGGTTAGAATGAGCATTGCTGATGCCCACGCACGCCAAAATAATTTCATCCCGATTATAAAAAGATTATTTGAATACTGAAGTTCTGTTGGTTGGCGTAATAGGGCTGAACAGACTCCTTTGTGCTGGATTCGGGGAAACCAACGAGCTTAGAAATTCGTGTTTTTTCACAAGGAATCGAATGTCAGTGATGAGAAGTCGATCGGGACGTAAGATTTTCCGAATGTCAATATTTAGCGAGTTTTCGTAGTCGGGCTGGGTGGACCCATTTGCGCACGTTCCGCGAAACCGACCAATCCTAGAAAGTTGCATTTTCTCGCAAGAAATCGATCGAGAGAGGTTAGAACGAGGAGCCTCGATTTCAGGAGAAAAGTTATGACGGATTTTTTGAATATTAATATTTTGCAAATTTGCGTAATCAAGCTGAATAGACCTCTTTGTATATAAACAACCCATGAGATCTACAGGGTCTAGAACGTTGTTTTTTTTTTGCAAAGTATCGTATGGGAGTGGTTAGAACAGGGAGTCTTGTTTAAGAGAAAAGTTACAAAGGATTTTCTGAATGTCGAGATCTAGCCGGTTCGCGAAATTGGGCTGGATGGACCCCTTTGTGTACGTTCGTCATAAAATATTGTATTTTTTCTCAAGCGATCAAGTGAGGGTCGTTAGACCAGGGAGTTTCGAATACGAGAAATCCAAATACAATTTTCATTAATCCGTTTACGTTGGAGGCCTTAATGATATACCTATAATGATCTCAAAGCGTAATACCTCAACTCATCTAGTGTTACGAGAAATAAAAGTATATTATTGTACCGATAAATAAAAAAATTAGTAGTAATAAGAATTGTTATAGTAAGACGATATCAACGTTTAATGCTTTGCCGAACAATTTAAAAGTGTTAGAAATAAGTAAATCAAGTCAACAAAAAATACTGAACGAATGGATTAAATTCAATGGTTGATAACTAAAATATATATTTCCGAGGAAAATTGTTATATGTTAAATATTGAAAGATGCATATGCAAATGATGCTAAGGTAGTAAGTAGGCTACTAATTGTGCATTATATAATCCAAATTCGAGATATATGGCGCGCTTGCGCGCCTGATCCAACCCTAGTTTTTTTAAATTCATATCTCTGAAACTAAACATCATAATCTCACAAAAAAATATGTTGATGGGTTACATGTCAAACTATATTCCATTAAAATTTTAAGTGATTTGACTACTTATTTTTTCAGTAATAAATCTATAACTGAAAAAAAAAAGAGTTTTTTTGAGTCTCGATTACGGGCGTAAAAAGGCCTTATTGCACTTGAGATTTTGGGAAAAGGTAGATATTTTATATGTTTTGGCTAAGTTCATTCCGCAGCTTAAAAACCCCTATGGTTCTTAAGATATCAAGGTTTGAATTTTTTTTTTGAAAATTTTTTGATTCCTTATATCTCTAAAACAATGTAGTCAAATGCTTCAAAATTTTATTTGGTGATTCACCATAAAGGAATATATCTGCTGTTGAAATTTCAAACGATTTCGTTGAGCAGTTCTTAAGTAAAAAGCTGAAATGTAAAAATCGATTTTTCTAAAAATATATATATATATATATATATATATACATATATCTTCAAAATTAAACGATGATCGATTCTGAAACTTCGCTATTTTAGAGATTTTGATCGGATCTTTCTAATTATTATATATCTTGTATATATCTATAACAAAATTGCTTCTACAGCAAAATAATTAAACTTAGAAATAATTAAAATAGCATTCACATACTGTTTTTGAAAACAATATTTTATTTATTGGAACAATAAATTTCGTTGGAGAAAGCTACGTGCCAATGAATTGGCAGCGGTTTTTTTTAAATGAAATAAACATGTACAGATATCAGGACGATCAGATACTTCTTGATTAAGCAGTAAATTATCTTTAATCTCTTTCCGAATGGGATTACATGTCATAGTAATAAACAAATCTGGTTTACCTGTTTTATGTACAATAGCCATAAGATCTTGGTAATTTTCCATAATATACCCCAGCGAACTGACAAATATTAATAGTAGTATAATCATTTTATCAATCTGACAATGGCGATACTCGCCATTTAAATGATCAATAAACCCCTGATAACACTCTGCACGGGACTTCTTTTAATTATCTTTACAATATTGAATTCTATCTTTTTTAATTTTAACGTGATTGTGCGAACAATCACGTTAAAATTAATAAATTTAATGCACTTTTATTAGGTCGTAGATTATTCCAACAGTAGGTTCACCACCTACTGTTGGAATAATCTACGACCTAATAAAAATGCATTAAATTTATTCGGTCGAATTAAGTTGTTTAAGATATTTAAGGGGGTCTCAAACCCATTTCTGCGATTTTACCGACCTTGCGGCCGGTAGTGCAGGTAGTGCTTATAATAACCTCTGGCGCCATCTGGCGTCAACCACTACAAAAATTTGCAATATCGAAACTCACACTGCGTGTTGCCATACACGCAGATTTTATATAACGAAAAATGCCTATACATAATGATCTGTATTTCGCATATACATCACACGTGTTTCGACTACACGCATTTTTTACAATAAAATAACTGTGCATTTCGCATATACACGCGTGTTTCGAATACACGCTTTTTATATTATAAAAATTAATGAATAATTACACGTGTTTCGAATACACGCTTTTCTTATGACAAAAAACTACTTTTGAAATGTGCAATTTTTTTTCCCAGAAATTTGAAAAAAGTAGTATGTATATGTATAAATAATGATGCATTGTATAAAGTTGAAACTTGGTATAAAAGCCCTTGTTATGTCTTTCAACAAATTTATACAGTTTAGTGACTTAAGCGTAACCAGAAGATCTAGTTTGTTCTAAATTGTCGCTTTTAGCGCAAGTGTTTTCGAACAAAGTAGATCATCTGATTGTAGTAAGTGCATCAAACTGCTGAAATATAATGAAATATATTACGAGGGCTTATTATATCAAGTTTCAAGTGTATATAATGCACCACTTTTGAGATATGCAATTTTAGTCGAAGAAATGTTTTAAAAAATTGAGTTTATGTACAAGTAATGCAATATTTAAACTTGAAACTTAGTATGCAAGCCCCCGTTATATATTTCAACATATTTATACAGTATAGTGACTTAAGTGTAACCAGAAGATCTAGTTCGTTCTAATTATACGCTTTTGGCGCAAGTGTTTTCGAACAAAATAGATCTTTTGGTTACACTTAAGTCACTAAACTGTATAAATATGTTGAAATACATAACAGAGGCTTGCATATCAAGTTTCAAGTGTATATGTTACATGAGGTTTGAGATATACAATTTTTAACCACACAAATCTTAAAAACTTAAATTTATATAGAAGTGATATATCATCATATAGACTTGCGACAAAATTTTGGCCTGCAAAAAGCTTTGGAAGGAACAAGAAGCGTCAGAAGCTAGTTAATTAGCCGTATAAAAGGAGATATACTAGTATAAGCAGCAAGTTGATCTTGGTCGAGGACCAGTAGAGAATCCTGAGCATACAGCTGTTGCAGGAGTTGCTTGTATTGCAGCAGCAGAAGTTGACCAAGATCGAGTAGCAGCAGCAGCAAAAGTTGTATGAATATAAGCAGCAAAAGCTGCACACACAGCAGTCGCAGCCGTGGCCCCTGAATATGCAGCTGGAGTACACTGTGGACCAGTAACTCCAGCAGCACTGGACTCCGTACTAGTAACAGCAGACCCTGGTCGAGGACCTACTGTAGATCCTTGATGTACAGCTGTAGAATGTATACCAGCAACTTCCAACTTCAGGGTCGTCTAAAGATGATTGAAACAGGTCAGCAAAGCTAACCAGGCCAGCAAACAGCGTGATTTCAGCTCCGGGGTTGTCTTCTGATGATTGAATCTGGTTCCAAGGTCATCCTCAGATGACTGAAGCCTCCAGCAACCCCACCCAGTAGCACCAGAGAGCGTGAACTTGGTTCCATGGTCGTCCTCAGATGTTCGAAGCCTCCAGCAACGCCAGCCAGTACCACCAGTGAGTGTGAACATGGTTCCAAGGTCCTCCTCAGCTGATTGAAGCCTTCAGCAACGCCAGCCTTCACCACCAAAGAGCATGAACCTGGTTTCAGAGTCGTCTCCAGATAACTGAAGCCTCTCGAAACGCCAACCAGCATCAGTAGCAGCAGACAGTTTTATCCAGCTCCAGAGTCATCTTGTTTGTAGCCGTCAATGCCAACCTATAATGCACAGACAGTGTAAATCAGCTATAGAGTCATCTACACATAATAAAACAACGTAATCACTGATTTCACTGCACATAACACAAGAAATACTTGTGAATTTTGAGTGTCGACGAATCTTCATCCAGACAGTATGTCGGAGGAAGGTATCAGCACAGCCGTAGAAGTAGCAGCACAAACAGTGATAGTCGATCCACATCTAGAATGCATCTTGAAAGTTGAATGTATACGCAGAAGTGGAAGCAGCAAGAGCACCAGCAGCAGCAACAGAAGCAGACACCAAAACAAGGGATAACCTCCAAGCGCAAAAAGTCAAGTTTCTTGCTGGAGTTGCGTATTTTCCTCTACTGCAGCACTCCTTGACGGACTGACACTCACACACTGCATCGTAGCTGATATTCCGGAGCATCACTTTTATATACTTCTCGCACTGCATTAGAAGTAAACGAAGCACTGGCGAGTCTCGCCGTGAGCAGCAGATCCGCGAGCGAGATCGCGCTGAGCGGAGGCTGCTTGAAAACATATGCGCTTTTGATTAGCACACTAACACTGCTGTATCGCGTCGACGTGCTGCACTTATACAATTAATACCTTTGAATAACTTGAAGTTGAACCGAAAGAGCGAAGGCCAGGATGCAGCTTCAAAACGTCAAAACACAAGGCACGGCTGGCGAGTGGCGGCTGCGTGAACGTGTCGCCGCAGATGCCAGTAGGTCCCCAGATCGACGCGCACAATATATGCGCAGTCGTCGTACTACACTTCGCCAGAGCCGCGGACAGAGCAACGAACAGCTGTTCGGCGTCGCTTGGATGATAATAAAACTATTTTTTTTTTGTTCAAATTATGAAAAACCAAGACATAGTTGCCCTTTCTCTCATCATTTTATATCTATGTGCAAAGTTTCAAGTCGATCTGTCAACGCATATAAAAATGGCATTTGAACGAAATTTTCAACATGCACACGCTGCAGCTACTGGTTTTTCTTCAAATGCCATTTGTTAACGCATTTAAATATTGACTTGAAACTTTGCATTGTGGTAGATGATTCCGAGACGAAGGGAAACTATGTCTTGGTTTTTGATAATTCACCGTATTTCTTTAGTTTCAAGCAATTTTCTACCGAGTACTCGTGCTATCGACTCGGTCGGTAAAAATTGGGTTTGAGACCCCCTTAAGATATTTATTCACCAGAAATAAAATACAGAATATTTACATACTCCGCATTCCTGCAAAGATCAACACAGTTATCTGACTGCAGGCCTGGCATTTAATTAAAATCTAACGAAGATATAAATATAAAAAAAACACTTAAAAACTATATATCTACTATATTTATGCATAAAAACTAGTAGTGACCTCCTCACTGCTTAACAGCATTATATGCATATATAAATCATACCATGATTATACCATGATACAAATTATGACACGATTAACAATTTAACTAAAAGATAGACATTTGATATATCAACAGTTGGATTTTATCCATTCTTTAATTATCGTCTGATGACTGAATTTGCTAATTTCTAACACTTTTAGGTTGTTCGGCAGAGCATTGTACGTTGAGATCGCCTTAATATATCAGTTCTTATTACTAATTCTCTTTTTGTTTATTGGTACAATAATACTTTTATTTCTAGTAAATTTCTTTAATACGAGATGAGTTGAGGTACTGCTCTTTGAGATCATTATAGTATATCTTTGTGGCCTCAACGGTAAACCATTGCTCGAGATTGAGCGGATTATTTTTCGTGACAAAATTATTTTTATATAGAATTTTTAAAATTTTTTTCTGTATTTTCTGTATTAAATCTCTATTGTTCTTATAAGCTTCACCCCAAGCTATGATACCATAGCTCATAATACTATGGAAGAACTATTGAGAATATAGTACATTTGACTGTATGTATAGTATAGAGCGCGCTAGATTGAGTGAGCGCGTTAACGAGTGTGTGAGGGAGCGCACACATGCAGGTATCCCCTCTCGCGTATGAGTGTGAGTCACATGACTACTTGCGGTGTCGAGACTAGACGAGTCTCGCACATCGCTCTCTTGGTTCCGAGCCATCGTACAATACACATGGTGTACACGGCGTTATATAGTAGCTATAGAAGAAACGATTAATAAATACTTATTTATTATTAATCCTCCCGTCTACCTCACTTATTTCTAACAAGAACGCATAATATATCAACATCAGAGTCTCAGTTGGCATAAATTTCGCAATTTTGTAAAAAATATACACTAGATATTTAGTTTTCTTGACAATATATAACATGTGCATATCCCATTTTAGGTTGTAATCTATGACTATGCCCATTGTTAGAAAAATGAGGTAAGGCAGAGGATTAATATTTAATAACGATGTGGATTTATTCGTCTTCTATGTACAGCTATGCGTCGCACACACCTTGTGTATTCGGCGACGGCTCGTTCCCAAGAGAGCGATGTGCGAGACTCGTCTAGTCTCGACACCGCAAGTAGTCATGTGACTCACACTCATACGCGAGAGGGGATACTTGCATGTGTGCGTTCCCTCACACACTCGTTAACGCGCTCACTCATTCTAGCACGAACTATACTGTACATACAGTCAAATGTACTATATTCTCAATACGCCTCCTTACATTTGTACTGTACATTATATTTTTACATTTAACAACTGTCTGAATTTTTCAAATTTATTCTTACAGAGAGAGCTTTTGTAAAAATGTCGCGCACATTTTCATTAGTATCATTTTACAAACTTCAATCAATTTTATCTTTCACGCTTTGATGTACACTATATAATTAGAATTTCAATATGCTGGAATTTTTCGTAAAATTACCGTTATTTGCAATGTTATTTGCCACCTGAATTGTCTTCATAAATTTAATCGTCTGCAATATTTATTCGAATATCTTTACGAACTCTCTGATGTATTCTAGTTCGCTTACAGATTCGGATAGGGCTACATATTCGGCGTATGTCGACGCTTAGTTAGCCATTTTGTATTTCTTGACTTCCGTCAATTACATTTTCGAACATTCTTATAAACATAACCTGTCGTAGATTTTCTATCAATAATATCACCAGCCCAATCTGCACTCCACATAGCAGTCGATTATATTATTACCATTTTCTTTCCTTTTATAATTTAAACTAAGTCTTTCGTTAAATACAAATATCTTAGTCTCTTAAAGCATACTTCCAATGAGTCTGGTCATAACAATTCTGATACCTACTTAAGTAATTTACGCTAAAACTTATATCTGGTCTCGGTATTCGAACTTATATCAATAAAGCACCTATCAAGTTTCTATACCCTTAATATTTGACTGCGCAATTTTGCAGACTTCTCAAGTTTCAAGTTTGTCTCCATAGGAGGCTATATAAATTACTATTTCTATTTGATATTTACATGCTAGTGACTTATGTATTTAGTTTGTTAGTTTCATTCGTACAATCGTTATAATCATATCTCTATATTATCCCTAAATAATCTTTTATTTCTCCTAGGTCTTTCATTTAAATTATTCATTAGCACTTTCTTCAGACTTGAATTTTTTCTTGCTTTTACAACAGACAATAAGTATCTACATATAACAACAAGATATAAACATCATTCTCCTTTCTTGTGAACCATTTTACGTCTAGTATTCTTTCCTTTTGTTTCTCAACTAATTTCCATGTTTCATTTTCATACAAGCGATTCATTTTCTTTATCCATAGCATTTTTCAACTATCGCATTCATCCGTATTCATCGCGCTCCTCAAATGTACAAGGTGTATCTACCTACCTACAATAATATAACTGATACTCGTATTAGTACTATTTTCCCGGATAATCTATCGGACTCTTTTTCACACGTGTTGATCGACGTGGATCGATATTCTTACTATTTTTTGATCTTTTCGCGTAATTTTCATTCATACTGCGCTATCAAATACATCATCATTATTTTGCTTTCGAACTCATGTTCGTTTTTTCTTGCTCTTACTCGACACGAGAAGTCGATGATACGAGAAATATTTTGCGTCGGTCCATAATCGAAGACCAATACATTTTTGATTATGGATTACAACGATCAACGATGTCTATGAATGTTACTCTACAGTTCACAAAACTCCTTAACCTAGCTTTCACTGAAACTAGTAAAATTCCCATTTCAGACTTTTTTTATCCCATTTGATGATCTTTTTTGCTCTGGTTTTCTAACAGAAGACTTTACTCACCGATAAGATTAGATTTTCAACATTGTTGCTCTTTTTCTGAAAATATCAATATGGAGTTTACTTTATCAATCGGTGTTGGCTAAAGTTACGATTTTTCAAATATGTTGCCAGGCACTAATTATTTGCTGGCCAATATTTTTTAATCTACTTGTCCTCATCTATAAACACGTGCCAATCCATTATGTTTCATAAATCTTTCAGCCGTACCATTTAACTCATGTACGCTACGCTGACAATTGTTTTATATACAATACCCTTTTATTCGCCAAATTTATAAAATACGATTATTTAGGTATGTCTGTATCCATTATCGCTCGTAGTTTTTTACTCTTTTTCTGGTAAGTATATTCTACTTCATTACATACTTTATCATACAATCAGTTAGACTTCATCTCTGTTGTTTAATGCAGTAAATTTGGACTATTTGCTGTAACGTCGATAATGAAACAAAAATTTTTCGACCGTTTGACGCCGGAGTCTTGAAGCTACCCACAAACGTCAGTGTGTTAACCTCTAAGTATATCTTTCGCTCTTGATTCTGTTATTTTTAAACCGGTAAATTCATGCATATTTTCTCTATTGGCAAGATTTGCATTTTAATATTTCGAATTCAAACATCAGTTGATACCGTCCACCAATTGTTTTCTACTTTTAAAATTTAAATAACCAAATTCACAATGCCCTAGATTCTAGCCACTTTTCTTTTTTCCTCAGTTTTCATTAATATACTGATCATTTGTTTACAATTTTTGTTCAATTACCAATCTACTGCGTAATTTTATATGTACGATTGTTGTTTATCCTTACTGCTATTAATCTCTCTTTTTCATCAATTATTTCTAGATATTATCTTCCTTAAGAAAATAATCGATTCGTAGTCTGTCGAATTTTCGCGTAGCTAATTAATTTTGTTTCATTTCGTTTTACGTTCAACAACATTTTTCATTACTACTTTATTTTCTTTCCTCAAAAAGGCTCTAAGAGTAACTTACTACGATTACCTGATTTAGTTGCTTCAATTCACTACTATCTGCCTAAATAAATTTAATTGTGTTTCTTTAATCAAGTTACCCAATTTTCACATAAATATCATTATTTTAATGTGGTCGGAACATCCCTTATTAGCCAACCAATTTATTTCATACCTAATAGTTCTTTTATTCGCGCCGCATGCGCTGTTGCTATCCAGGCGCTGACTGCGGACCACGTCGTTGACTCGACGGCACCTTCTGTGCTCGACGGAATTGCCTCGCCTCTGCCGTAGTTGTCTCTCTTCCTCCGCCCGGGGCTTCGACCACGTGGTAGCGACCTCGCATTGCTTCCACCGCTGTCGCCGGCTGGCTGACGCCATCTTTTGCATTCCTGCGAACGTGACCGCGTTTTCCATCATTCTGTTAGCATTCTTTCTTCTGCTGGTGTTGCGAAAACGTCTTGATTCTTCGAGGCGGGTCTTCTTCGCCGAATCGTTCATTGGCCGTGTTTCATCTCGATATCTTCAACTTTTATTTTTTCACGTTAATCACGCTGATCTGATCTTCTTCTTTAATTGCTGTGCGGGGGCGCCGGGAGGGAGCGAGGGCCGGGGGCGTATCAATTAATCAGCCGTAGATGTGCTGGTACTCGGCATCATTCTGGCAACCGTCGGCTTCAGATATAGTTAATTCTTTCTTGTTCACTATATTGCACTCCTTGACCGCACTTTTTCAAATCATCAAACTGCTTTATCCTCGAAACACTCACTAAGAAATAAATGACGCGCGGGAGGCGTGTGCCCAGCTATAATTATTTAAGGGTCGTTACTTTTTTTCAAGTCTGTCTCCTGCGATACAATTCTGCATTGCTTGTAGAAAGGGTTTTTTTACTTAAAATACATACTGTCTACGCTTCTTGCGATTATGCAAACGGCAGAGTCTCGTCTCGCACACAAGCTCTACATGCTTGATTCGAAATAAGGCGACAATAAATTTATGGTAATGAATTTTTTCAAGTTGTTCCGCTACAATTGCAGATGCTGTAGATTTTTTAAATACATACTGTCTAGCTCTTCATTATGCCACAACGCAGTAGTCTCTTCGCCACACGAACTCTAATTGCTTATTCGAAATAGCACAATAAATATGTTAATCGCTTTGATCATTATATCCCATGTTTCGCTTGCTCCTGTTGAGGGCTTTTCTTTGTCTATTACTCATGACACTTTTTTATTTTAGAAACATCGTTATCTCTTCTGCACATGTTGTAATCCTCTCCATCAAACACGCGGTATAGTAAATTCTTTCTTCTCCATTTCGTCTCCTTGAAACCGATTTCTCTTCGATTCGAGAATTCTCTTCAATTTCTAGTTGATCCTCGTTTTCTTCTTATATTATTGAAACACTTTGATTTTTCACTTTGAAAAATTTCTTCACCACGTGGCTTTTAACCTCACTTAATTAGCTTTATAGTACTCGAAAGTAACTATATAACTAAATAAATATACAAACCACCGGTCTGCTACCATGTTAGAAAAATGAGGTAAGGCAGAGGATTAATATTTAATAACGATGTGGATTTATTCGTCTTCTATGTACAGCTATGCGTCGCACACACCTTGTGTATTCGGCGACGGCTCGTTCCCAAGAGAGCGATGTGCGAGACTCGTTTAGTCTCGACACCGCAAGTAGTCATGTGACTCACACTCGTACGCGAGAGGGGATACTTGCATGTGTGCGTTCCCTCGCACACTCGTTAACGCGCTCACTCATTCTAGCACGAACTATACTGTACATACAGTCAAATGTACTATATTCTCAATACCCATATATTTGTAGTTCTCAACTCTATTTATTCTTTTATCTTGTATTTTTACATCTATTTGGTTAGGAACACTGCCGACATAGCTACCGAAGGTCATACAAACAGACTTATCAACATCCCCTATAGCACCCGATAATTTGGCAACATTGCCTCAACATTGCATTGCAAGACTGGCTAGATTCGGCAATATTGCTAGCGCGTAGAACAACATTGCTGCAACCATTAGGCAATGTTGTCACGCACCAAAATGTCCGCTTTTTCATTGCGAGGCTGGTTATCTCCCACAGAGATCCCAATATTTTGGGAACATTGCCTGAAGATTACGTTACCAGATTGTGCAATATTGCATGAAGCCTTATTAATATTCCTGCAACTATTTAAGAAACATTGCTACTAGATTGTGTAATATTTAACTAATACTGCGCTAACCTTAAAATATTTTCGCATCATTGTAAAAATTGTTATGCTTCAAATCTTCATCAATTTATTTCGGGGTCCTCTGATAATACGTAGAATGTGTTGATGTCGTACAGGACTGCCCATGCAATGACTATATGCTTTCGAAATGTGGTGTTCACAACAGTTACCAAGGTTCCGCAGGCCCATGAAAAAATAGATAAGAAAATAAATTTAGCTGAGTCAAGTCGGACCTGTGTAATATTTAACTAATATTTTAAGGTTAGCGCAGTAATCACTCCAGCACTTCCTTCCACCTTGTTTTTTCTTTCTTTCTTTTTTTAGTAGTTGCTAGGTCTAAGCACTCTTTGATCTCATTTACGAGCACATCCGTCGCCAAGTTAGGATCCTCTATCGACAATATTTCACTCCAGTTTTTACTCCTCGCAATGCTTATTCATTTTGTATAATTAACATAAGTTTCCGGTTGTTTTATTTTTTTCGTTACTTTGTTTAATGCAATAAATATTGGGTAGTGTTCTGTTATTGAAAGTTGTATTTCGTATGTAGTTGTTGTTAAATTATTTGTTTTGCGACTCCGATTGGCGGCTTGGTGATACCAGCAAACCCAGGGATGTACTGATTCTCAACGAAATTACATAGGAATTCCTGGCTAAGGTTATCATATTCTAGTAAATCAATGTTGAAATCACCTATTACTAGGTGATTTTGAAGACATTTATTCGCAACTAAAAATTTATTTATCTCTAGAATAAATTCCGATTTCGGAATCCCGTGTGACCTATAAAACGCTGACACCTCAAGATCACTTTTATCGCTTAGTTTAATACTCGTATTTACAAACTTAATCCTACCAGTTTCAATCACCTCAGTGTTTTGTTTTAGATTAATATTTACAAAGACAATTACGCCATCATTTTTGTATATCGTACCATGGTTATAGTAACACTTGTATTCATAGTCAGATCTTTCCAATTCATATATTTTGTAGTTAATGAGTTGGAAAGTTTCAGTGCATATAACAATAGATGGCTTTGTAACCAAACTATCAATTAGTAATTTTAATTTGTCAAAATTAGCATTCATACTGCGAATATTCATGTGCATAATTGTATCTGCTTAGAAAAACCTTTCTAAAAGGTAAAGTATTGGCGAGTAAAAGTTTCTTCACAAAAGTAGTAAAATCCCCAAAACAAACATAACTGATGTCACGTCACGTAATTGTTTTTCATATTTTTTAGTTATACGCACGCAGGTAATTATTTTATGAAATAAAATATTTTTTACTTTAATTCTTAGTTGATACAATAGTTTAGATTCATAAGTAAAATTTTAAATTACTCATCTTCCTTGGCATTTCCAAAAGCATATTCAATCATATACTTTTAATCCATAGTTCAGAAGCTATTTAAATGATTAAACCATATAAATTGGAATATACGACTCAAGATTTTATAATTTTTAAAATGTTTCTAATAACTTCTGAACTATGGATTAAGAGTATATGATTGAATATGCTTTTGGAAATGCCAAGGAAGATGAGCAATTTAAAATTTTACTTATGAATCTAAACTATTGTATCAACTAAGAATTGAAGTAAAAAATATTTTATGCATATAACTAAAAAATATGAAAAACAATTACTTGACATCAGTTATGTTTGTTTTGGGGATTTCACTACTTTTGTGAAGAAACTTTTACTCGCCAATACTTTACCTTTTAGAAAGGTTTTTTTAAGCAGATTTCATCTCTTTTATAGAGATTATACATGTCTTACATTATACGGTATCAACAGTAAAAATATTTAATACTCAAGATTATTCCCGGAGACGACGTTGATACTGTCCACCCTGGGCACCAGGTACCTTGGAGACCGTTGCCGTCGCGATATTCGTGTTCAGCGACCTCAAAAATCCCCGAGTAACGAATTTCGACTAATTATGTTACAAATTTCCATAAAACTCCAGGAGACGACGTTGATACTGTCCACCCTGGGCACCAGGTACCTCAGAGACCGTTGCCGTCACGATATTCGTGTTCAGCGACCCCAAAAACCTCTGAGTAGCAAGACTGGACTCATTTGCATCAATATTTACCGAAATGTAAATTTTTTATTTATTGTCTTTCCGCAATGCACTTCTAAAATGCATATTTTTTTGCAAAAATGCATTTTTTTAAAAGTAATTGATAAACTTAATTCACAATGTTTGTGGATGCTCTTTCGAATCGAACACAAATAAACGCATTCCATCTTACTGCTTAAAAAATCTATGATTCATTGCTTTATTTTCTCGACTATTCAAATATTCGCGCCTCGATGACCGGAAGCCACGTGACCGGACGACGGAAAACGATGAAGACCATGCACAGCGAAAAGAAATATACTGAGCGAAAATTCAACTTGCAATATTTCGCTAATGAAGTAATATTTTAGAATGAATCTTTTTCTCCAGAAAAATTAGGTGAATAGCTTTCAAGTCGATAGCGATAGAACAGGCTTAGATGAAACATTTATGATATAAATGCGTTTGGAAAATTATTTTGAGGTTAGAGAACCCAATATTAAAGTATAATAAGGGCATGACCCGCGCCGTCATCGTGTCGTATACTTCGTATACTTTACTCGCCAGCACGGCGCTGTCGCGCCTCTTGATCATTTTTACAACTACTTATTTTGTTGAAGCTATCAACACTACTATATGTTTTTTTCATTTTGAAAAGAATCTTTTTGGATCATATCTATGAAATCAAATGTTGCCATTTTACATATCTTTGTTTTTCTTTTCTTTGTTTGATGCCGGTGGAGTAGTGTACAAATCTGGTTGTTGCTTCTGCTTCTGGATCGCTGCTTGGTTTCTTGTGAGAGACCTCGGATTCTGAGCTTTGTCTGTTTTCTATTGCTGCGGTGTACTTTGTTTCTCAGGTGGTTGCATCGAACCGTGTTCTACTGGGCCCTTGTTATCATCTGCCGGTACCTGCTGTCTAGTAGATTTTCTACTATTATAGATTGTATCCTGTGATGGTAAGGAAGTGCTCAGCGGATAGCAGGTTGAGTCAATAAACTTTGTAATTTTCTTTTTTAGAATATAGCATAGGTTAGAATCATATGCAGTGTGATTTATCTCTAGTTTTGTTGAATACTTTTTGTTACTAAATACAAAGTTTAGACACTTAACAGTTTTACCTGTACAATCACTTGTTTTATGGTTTTCAGCGCATTTCAAGCAAACAGTTTCATTTGTGCATTTTTTTCACGTGTTCAAACCGGCCACACTTATTGCACTGGCTAATGTTTATTAAATCGTAGGCTCTACAGTTTTGATAACCTACGAAGACTCTATTTTTATTTTCTCGCGTATATTTATATATTTGTGCAGGTACTTCCATAAACACTGTGCTTAGTTTGCTGAATTTACTGATGCACATGTGCAGCACTTTTCCTTTCATTGGAAAATCGCTGAAGTTTCTAGCATTGATATCCATTTCGCCTTCTTCCATACTCATATTTGTATAATTGTCCATTCCGACAATTTTTATTTTTGGATTATTTAGTTCATCTTTCTTCACACTGCAGAGTCCCTTTAGTTTTTCTTTGAGTACACATTCTGTTAATTCTACACTATCTGCACTTGTACAACTAATAATTACTTCATCTTTTTATTTATATAAATATTTTTGGCTTGAATGTTTTTTGTGTAGTTAGGGTATTTATAACTGACTTTTTAATATCAACTTGGCTGTCTCCACTTTTTTGTACCTTGATCTTAGGTACCTTTTTTGCAGAGGTTTTGGCGTATTAATCATCTTTGTAGAAAAAGGTCTTAAACGTACCTTGATTCGAGTTGCAATTTTTCTTTAAGTAGATCATTTTTCTCTGTTAGTTCATCCACCAGTATTTTCAGTAGTCTAACTTCTGTTTTCCAAAATTCCATTTCACTACCATTTACAGTCGATTCTTGGCATAGCAGTTCAGAAGTCTTATCCTTATTCTCAGCTAGTAGATCCTTTCCTTTTATTTCCTCAGTCGTTTTCGATTTAATCTGAGCAATCAATATCCTTGCTGGCTCAGTCAGACTTTTCTCCTCAATTTTTGAGTTATGTTCTTAACACTGTGCTTGGGGCAGATTATAAGATTTTTCCCCAGATATTTAAAGAAGCCTGTGATCTGGTTGAGATAGTTGATGTGAAAAGCCTTATCACAAATGATGCACACTGCTGTAGCAACTTTTTCCACAGGATGACACGCAAGAAAAGCGGGACGCTTATCAGGAGACTTGCGTCACGTTGGAACATGATGTTCTATGCATTCTTTTTCTTTTTGTTCAGCCGTACGTATTTTTTTTTTTTTTTTTTTGGTTGTCCACGTCATTTCGACACCCTAATAGTCTTTGTTTTTTTGTTTTTATTCGTTCTTTTGTTTTTCTTTTTGATTTCTGTTTCCTTCAGTTTTTAAGATTTTTGTACTTTTTAATGTTCTCCGTGTATTAAAAGTAAAACTTGCATAATTATTTGATTGAATATTGATTCATTCATCATTAATATGTAGATTAATCTTTAATTTCTAATCGTAACTCTTACCTTCTATTGGAGATTCATTACGCTTTTGTATCCTAATATTTCCTTCTTGTTCTGACGTATGAATAATTTCTGATGTTTTGGTTAAATTTATTACTGATTATTCAAGTGATTCATAAAATGAAAAAGAACTGAAAAGTCAGCTTTCAAGATTCTTTCACAGTTTTGTGTGTGTGTGCGTGCGTGCGCACGTGTATGCGTGAGTGCGTGCATGCGTATGTACGTGCGTGCGTGCGTGCGTGTATGCGTGAGTGCGCGCGTGTGTGTATTATATATATATCCACCCTATATTATATAGATCTAAGCGTGATTTTAAGCAAAAATCCCCTCCACCCCCCTCCACCCCCCTCCATGTCCCCTCCACTTTTTAACGTGAAATTGTTTCAAAATTTACGTTATTTAGAAGGGTCAAATCCCCTCCACCCCCCTCCATTTCCCCTCCACCGGCCCCTCCACNTAAAAAAAAATCTTTCAGTATCTTTTGGCGATACGATATTGAGACGAGCAATGGTGCTAAATTTACAATTACGTGTACGTTTTATCCAAGAGTGTGATTTTCTATTAAACCTATAATATTCTGGTATTTGAACATATTTAAGTGTCTTTGCAAAATCATCAATTTTATTCAATTAAAACCATGCTGTTAAAGTAGTTTCTTTTTTGTTCAATGCTTCTAATTCTTTGCTTTCTTCATAAACTATGTGTTGTTGATATTTTGTATGGATACCCCCCCTAGTATATATATATATATATATATATATATATAAAGTTACAAATACAGCATTTTTTATGTGAAAATAAGATTATTATACAAAAACTGTTATTAAAAAATTATAAACGTTATTTTTGCAATTGTGGCCGCGATCTTACAAAATTCATACGTATATCTTGCTGTAAAAATATTTTGAAAACTGTTACTATGGATGTTATTTGATAACGCAAATTTTTTTTCATAGAAAGTTGCCAAATCTTGTGTGTAGCAATAATCTATGTGTGCGTCCTCCGAAAAATGCTTGCTTCACGCTGTATAACAACAAATGTGCCAAAATCGCGAAAATTGGCCCATTTTTCGAGACATTTGTGTCTGTAACTTTGAAACAAAGCCTTAAATCAAAAAAATTTACTCTTTCTTTTTTGTTTATTTGACTATTTCCTATAAGGGTATAAGAATCGCGAATCGAAAAAGTTTAATTTTCCATTAATTATGTGCGAAAATTAGTAAAAAATCATACATAAACTTTGAGAAATGTTTTCGGTAAATAAAAATTGATAAATATTTATCAAATTTTCAGAAAAGATAGTTCAACATATGACAATTACGTATAACAATTTTTGTAACGATCGACCGCGCACTTTCTATATCCGTCTTGTGCATTTTCGACAGATGAAAGCCTAATGAATGAAAAATCGATAAAAATACCGTAATCACAGGAATTCGTCGGCCGAGCGGCGTGGGAGCAGGAGTGGGGATGGCGGAGAGCAGCTGTGCTCTTGCGCGGCTCGGGTGTTTCAAAATGCGAATGCGCGGTAAAACATGAGTTATCTATAAGATTTTTTTTTTAATTCGATGTAGCGAAATGAGAGTAATCAGAATATGCCATCAAAAAACAATATTACAAAGAAATTTCGTACGAATTTCAAGATCGAAAAAGTATGCTATTTTGATTTGCATTAAAAAAATAGTTGCATGATTGAAAAATTATTTTGTTGCTTAATGTTCATCAAATCATGCAACTAATTAAACGTTTCAATAATAAAAATTGATAAAAAGTATATTTTCTTTCGTAAATGGCCTTTGTTAATCATATCTAACCGTCCTTGTTTATAATAAATTCTATAAATATGGTAGCGCTTTTTTTCCATAAAATGACATTATTACAGTACAACAAACATTCTGCAAAATAATAATTAGTAAATTTAATTAGTTATTCTACATAAATAGTTTATTAGAGTATTAAAAAGCGTAAACAGTTTTCTTTTAAAATTGTTATGATTGAAACGTTTAATTAGTTGCATGATTTGATGAACATTAAGCAACAAAATAATTTTTCAATCATGCAACTATTTTTTAAATGCAAATCAAAATAGCATACTTTTTTGATCTTGAAATTCGTGCAAAATTTCTTTGTAATATTGTTTTTTGATGGCATATTCTGATTCCTCTCATTTCGCTACATCGAATTAAAAATAAAATCGTCTCGATAAGTGGTTCCGTTGCCGAGATAACTCATGTTTTACCGCGCATTCGCATTTTGAAACACCCGAGCCGCGCGAGAGCACAGCTGCTCTCCGCCATCGCCACTCCTGCTCCCACGCCGCTCGGCCAACGAATTCCTGTGATTACGGTATTTTTATCGATTTTTCATTCATTAGGCTTTCATCTGTCGAAAATGCACAAGACGGATATAGAAAGTATTTGCAATCCGCTATAAGCGTATATTTTTTAAATTTCCATTTAACGATTAAGTAAGCCATAAATGATTATTAACTTTGTAAGCCTCTATCTCCGAATCTACACGGTCAAATTTCGTCATTTTGGGCTAAAAAGAGAGTGCTTGCAAAGCAGTATTTAGATCTGAAATAATTTTTAAATTCCATCGAACCGATGCTGTAAACGAGAAATTATTTATAATGGAAAGAATTTGCCGAAATTTTAAAAACCTGTAAAAAAATTTTTAAAGCAGAAAAATAAGTATTTTTATAATTGCATATCCAACTTTCTGGCCTTGTATCTAGTGGCGCGGTAGCGCCACGAAGGCGAGTTTGAGAAGCAGACGAAGCCGCGGCGCCCGTGACATATTTACTTCTATATTGGTGTTCAGAATTTTCATTATACAAAAAAAATGCTTATCATTACTGTTAGTAAGTTTTTTTGGCTTATTAGCTTGTTTTGCTTCCTCCTCAAAAGGAAGCTTTGTAATAGTAAAATTTTCAGTTTTGCTAATACTTCGTGGAAACGCATTTGGAGGTGTTTGGAGTACGAATCATACGTTTTTAGAAAATGTCCGTGCGGATGGCTGTGTGTGTGTGTGTGTGTATGTATACCGACATAATTTTGGAACCATGCGACGGATCGTAATAAAATTTGACATGCGTATATTTTTTCTAATTCTGAATTTAGGTCATTTTTTGTTTTATGATTCTGACCATTTTATGGCCATATTATAGCCATTTTTCTATTTTTGAAAAAATATTTTTGCTTTTTTATAATGATATGATTTATACAATATATTCAACAATAGTGTATCTAAAAGAACATAAATTTGTCTACTTTTTCCCGCAAGATTTTCTAGATTGACTGATCTGTTCATCATTTGTATGATATAAAAAGATTTTTTCGAG
>CM053168.1:30785144-30812756 GCA_012977825.3 Pteromalus puparum | reverse complement strand
TCATTTGTATGATATAAAAAGATTTTTTCGAGTAAGAGAGCTCGGGGCTTCAGTCCCGAGCGGATCTCCGGCGAGACCTCTCTCCCAGGAGCTATAGAATACAGATAATATTACGAGGGTCTAAAAGGCGACTGCGGGAATACTGAAATGAACTTTAATAGGCGATTATGGGAATATAGAAAACAACGTCAAGGGTCTGAAAGGCGGCTGTGGGTATGTAGAAATCTATTGCAAAGGTCAAAAAGGCGACTGTGGGAATACAGAAAACGATTACGATGGTCTAAAATGCGACTGTGGGAGTGCTGAAATGAGCTTTAAAATTTTAAAAGGCGATTATGGGAGTATAGAAAACAACGTCAAGGGTCTGAAAGGCGGCTGTGGGTATGTAGAAATCTTGAAAAATAATTAATCAAAAAAATGAAGCCACCCGCAATTTTGTAATTTGCAGTTGTTAATGTTATTAACGATTCTGCAATTACTGGTTTTTTTTTTATTACGATATATGTAAGTTATTTTAGGAGTTCACGGAGCTCTATCCTTTTGATATCCACCTTAGCCCACACTCCCCTGATACCCCTCCCCTACAAGTGTCTTCCTAACCTATCCTTTTAGTATCGAATAGTAGTGAATATTTAAATCAAAGAATGAGTTGATTGTCCCATGTAATTATCTTCGACTAGCAGAATAGGAGGAAGCTAAGTGCCAATGACTTGGCAGCGGTTTTTGATTGTAATAAACTAATTAAATTATCAAATTTAATTTTATGTTTTTAAATTATAATTCTTTATCAGTAATAATTTTTTAAATGATTGATAATAAATATGCTAAATAATATAAACTTATAATATTGAGATCCATATGAAATCTAATGATGATATAGAATACGATTATACAAACATGACGGGCGCGCGGAACGCGCCTGATGTCCCCTAGTCTCATTGAAAGTTGATAATATTTATTCAAAAGATTAAAAAAGCAGCGAGATCGAATAATATCTAAAACTGAAACACTTAAAGCTAGTGTGCGAGTGTTCATAAGAAACCATTTATCAAAATAATACAACGGCGCATCAGAGGAAGGCGAGCGAAAGCAAGGAAAATATATCTAAAACAGAAACGTTTAAACCCACTTACCCCACAAGCTGCGAGTTATCGCAACACAGAGTATTATTTATTGAAACAATACCGCGGCACATCGGAGAAAAACGAGGCAAATGAGAAAAAAAGAAACCTCCTAAATCTATCTATCCCACGCGTAAAGAGTTTTCATGGGAGAATATTGATTTTATTATTTATTTACCATATACATACGCCCTATAAGGGCATCCTATAGAAACAATATAGTTGTCTGTACATAGAAATGACACGAAGACTTAAAAACTTAACTTAAAAGCTAATTTACTCCAATATTGATTTTCAAAAATACATCGACACATCGGTAATAGACAAGTGATGCAAGAATTATATCGTAAACTGAAATGCTCAAGCCCACCTACCTCTCACGCCGCAAATTATCGCAAGAAAATTTTTTATTTAAAATATTATAACGTTGCCAGACCACGCAAAGCCAAATTCATATCGAAAACCGAAACCCTTAAACCTACCTATCCTACGCGTCGCTAATTTATAGATAAGAATATTTATTTACAAAATAGCAAAGATAACATCAAAAACTCTTAAGCCCACCTACCGCCCCCGCCACCACGTGTAGAAACGTAAGCCAACGGTTTCCATTAGTAAGCCAAATTGGACTAGTTTAGTCAACGGTTTGACGAACGTTTGTTGCATTATGTGCGAAATGTTGCTTATTTCGTCAAGGATTTAGCGAAAGCGTTGACTTACATATGACTTATATTATGAATGATTTTTCAAAAGGGATAACCAGGTCCTTAAGGAGGAGCGCTCCGTGCCTTTCGATGCGCAGATGTAAGTTTTGCTAGAAAATGGTGAGTGCGCCACCTGGAACACTCGTAGACGATGTCCAGGTGCCTGGCGGAGAAAAAGAACCGAAATCTGGATAACGCTTTCAGTGGTTTTCGATTTGTAGATATGAGTTGTGCTCGAAGATGATGAGCACGTGCTTCAGGACTCTCGCAAATGATGTCCAGGTGTCCGACAGAGGAAACTAGCGCGCTACGGGCGGCCTTACGGCCGCGGTGGCTTGCCGCCTTACATCGCTTTGCGATGCAAGGCACGACCGCTGACGCTCGCGCTTCGCGCTCGCTGTCTGACCTTTGTTATTTAATTATTAGTAAAAAAACATTCATTTTTCATCTTTTTCATATACTACAATAAAATGAGTAGGCTATGCATAGCTTAAAAGTTTTTAAATTATTTTATTTTTTGACTCATGATTTTTAATATTGTTGATTCTGGAACAGACATCCTCTCTTAAAAAAGTCATGACCGGATGTTGTGAAGCCTAAAAATGATAAACGTGATTGGTCCGCTGAAAACTGACAATGTGATTGGTCCGTTGATTCCGCTGATTTATGAGTTTAAAATTATTAGATGTAAAGCAGTAGATTTCAAATTTGAACAAGATTATTAATAATTAAATAAAAAAATAGTATAAAGTATTAAAGTATGTGGTGGTCAGTTTTCTTTTGTCGTTTTGAAACGTTTAGAAATGCCTCAGGACTCCCGAGACAAAATGCCAATTTCCGGTCGAATTCCAGTTTTACGTGATCCGCGTTCCGTTCCTCTTCGTTAAGCCGTACGCCTGGTCCGCCATAGTGCAAAGAGCAACATAACCCTCGCAGCTACGAAGGAAGACGGACATCTCCACGCACCGACGCACGTGTCTGCTCATCACGCAACCGGCAAAATCTTCTTTACGGAAAAAAAATTATTTTTGCGCGTATAGTGAGTGTCGTGAATCGGCCGTGAGTGTCGTGCATCGGCCGTGAGTGTCGTGAATCGGCCGTGAGTGTCGTGAATCGGCCGTTAATTGTGCTCTGTGCTTCTGTGGACGTGAGTGTGTGCGGTTCGAGGTGCGGTTTATCCCGATTCACGAAAACACGCCTCGTGGTCATTGCCTATCATTTGCTTTTTTCGCTGTAATCAACAGTCCGTACGTATATTAAACATTATATTAAACGTTCAGTATAACTGATTTTTCAATTAATTATGATATTTTTTGTCTTTGTTTTTATTTTATGTTGCCTGCCTAAAGGTTTATCTAAACTCTCGAGCACGTGTCCAAACCATAGACGTAATAAGTATAGACCGCGGATGAGATAGGAGGAAAGTGGCTCCCGGTGCGAGAGAGAGAAGCTGCTCTAACGAGAGCAGTCTGTCTCTTTCTAATGGGCGGAGCAACGCTTGCACATGCGCAGCAAACCGAGCGGATCGAGACTGCGAGTCGCGAGACCAACGACGCGAATAATTTTTTATTTAATTTAAAAAAGTTGTTTTTTATCATCGAAGTACGACAAATGCACTTCATACTATATAATGAACAAGTAGATGGACTTGCGAATAAATAAAAACGTAAATATTAACGCACCGAACCGTAGATAAGTTTACTAAGTTTCTTTAAATAATTTTATGTTGATGTTAATAAAAAAAAAGTTAAATTATATACACTCCCTTATGAAGAATAATATTATTTATTATACATAAATAAACTGAAACACAACAAACATTCAAACCTAAGCCCAAACTACTGCGATTAAGCCCTTGTGGTCCCGATGATCATATGCGACTTTCGTAATCATGCTGTCAAGAGCTTCGGTGGCTGTGAGCGTTAAGGCGCCCGTCTTCTCGTTTTGCCGCGCCGAGATTTTGAGTTCAAGCCTGGCTGACAACTAATTTTTTTTTTCATTTTATTACTACATAAATTAATAAACAATGGCCGTAAAAATTCAATATTATATTTATAGTGTAGTATATAGTCGTAGTGTAATTATCGTAAAAATTCAGCATTAGTTTTTGGCGTGTTTCAATAAATAAAAAGAAAATTAATATTTAAGGTGAAAACCTGCCATTTTTAATTTATATAACTGTAATATTAGTATATAAAAGACAATTATTTACTGATTGTAAAACAGCGTCAATTTGTTGTTTCTAGTTCGCACTCTTTCTTTGAATTGTTGCATTGTAGAAGCTTCATAATGCAGCCGTATTTGAAAAAATTGATTTAATATCAATTTTATCAATTGATTTCTATGGTCAGATAGAGGCGCTTGATCATAGGCATGTTCATATTTTATGAATAGCGAATGAATCGGTAACGAACTCATTGTGTAAATAATGAGCTTTTCAAGCACGTTTTTAACATAAAATGAGCTTTGAACACGAAAAACTTTTTCAGCTATTTCGCAGATAGAGATAACATCTTTTGATGCGGATATTAATTTGCCATACGTTTTTCGCCTTTGAAGTGTCGATAAAACTTCTTCAGTTTCTTCTGTCTCTAAGCTTTTCAAGCACAGTTCGCATTGTATCTTCTTTTTTACCACTTTAATAACGGCGCCACTAATGTAAGCGATAATTTCCGAAACGTATTCGCTTAAATACAACCGCGGAATTTTACCACAGATCTCATGCAATTGCAAATCATCGACATCAATGTTATTTTCGAAATTTTTCGTGTCCTTGCCATCGCGAACATTAGGTTTCAAAAGGAGCGTATCGTCGTCTGGTATACAATTTGCGCTTAGGGGAACACTTATGCTTACGTGAGACAGCAATTTTCTATACGCACTTTTGAATTGCTTCGTCGTCGGATTATTGTTAAATCCGCCAAAACGTCGCACGCAAGACAAAAATGTCTCTAAATGATCCTGCGATAATTTAAACGTGAGCAAAAATGACATGTTTTCATTTTCCAAAAACAAATCTTCGGCCAATTTCACGGCATTTTGTAAACTTATAATTAGACCTACAAATCCAGTTCGTTTATTGCTTTTTAAAATACTTACGTCGTTAATTTTTAAATTTTTTATATAATGAATGTTTGCGTTGGCTCGAATTTTTATTTCCTCTAAATTTGTTCTACTTATAGCTCCTTTTCCTGGATTTTTATTAAACTTGTTTTTAGAATTTAATAGATCAAAACAGTCATTTATTACTCTACAAAAACGAGCAGTTGCACTAGCACCTTCGAATTCATCTAACTCTAAATCAGTTTCGCAAGTTTCTAGGGCTGCCGCGACACTCGAACTCAATGTTTGAGCAGCCAAGTTCACTTTCATCTTTTCGTTTTGAAATTCTACATGCCTTCTGCGTATTTTGGTAGCTAAATGTAGTCCTTCTTTTTCTTGAAGATCAACTAACGCTTGTATATACTTCCAGCTTATAACTTGATCATCGCCATCAATAATATTCGTAGAAGCTACTGTATTTCTGGCTAACTTCAGCATATGACAACCATCGAGAGAAGCATAAATGATCTTGTCATTTGCAGGATTTTTAAAAAATGAAGTTGACGTATTGTCGTAAATTTCGGCACCCAGATTCTCCACCATGCTGATATTCGAGGAAGCACCATCAAATGTGATGTTTCGAACATCGATATCACGCGTATGGCATTCCATTAAAATCTCTTTTGTGAGGTTACTTTTTTCTACTCCAGACAAAGCGTTAATTAGGTAATAAGCTACAGGTATTTTAAAATGACTGTTTATACAGACAAGCATAAAGACAATAGCATTCGTAGCTTCTGGAGTGTTATCATTCACTGCACAGTCTCCTTTACCTAAATCAACGCAGCCCTCCAATTTTCCACTGTGTTTATCCTATTGCATGTGTTTCCTTATTGCCATTTCATCAACAGTTAAATTAAAATACAATTTCTTATTCTGTATATCATTCTTCTTAATCAAATTTGAGACTGCTTCCAAAGCTTCTGTTGAAATGCCTGGATTATAATTTACTGTTTTCAACCAGTCACGTAACGTGGCTGGATGAGGTAATACTTTCAAAAAACTTTTTCTCACATAGTTATATCCGCTTGGTGAATAGAAATGTAGCGTCATGGCAAAATTTTTCAAGTCCTCCGGAAACTGGCGAACTTTTGTGCCTTTCAACATAGCGGCAATCAACTCTTGCGCATGAGGTGGAAGCGATACCTATGGAAGTAGACGATGACAATAATATAAATAATCATGAATCACTTATGAATTATTTTTTGCAGTCACGTGTTACCCCAAAAAATTAAAATACACAGTACTCTAAATAAGATGAAATAACTTACATTCAAAAATTCTCCAGCAGTGTCTGACAAAAAATTCAAAGATTTCAGCGATTTAATCAAATTTTTAAAATCTGTACATTTCTTTTTTAATCGACGATTTTTACGCCTAGTATAAACTAATAGTCAATATTACTAATTTTGTTGTGATCGAGAATCTTCAAAAAGGAGTTGCAGTTAACGTAGTTGGGACTGTGGATATCTCCAATGGTTGATATATTTTATTTTACTTTCATAGAATTGTTAACTATTTTTCTTTGTAATTATTAATTTTATTGTGAAATTTATAATCATGTTTTCAAATTAATTTTTAGGTATACTCAACGTAACCTGCAGAGATATGACTGGGATTACTGTAAGGGAAGGTGTTCCAGCTATGTCAGATGCCGAATTATTGCAAGGAGGAAAACCACTTAAGAGGCAAACTCCTGCAGAATAAGTTTTGTGTTTAATGATGCAACTCTTGATTCAAATAGCCACGGACTCCGTGCAAAGTTTATTTATTTCTAAAGTTTGATTTCTCTGACTCAATACTAACTCTATTATTTGTAAAATATTAATTATCTAGATGACAGTTTTTGTATTGAATTTTAAAATTAGTTTTTTGCATGATATTATACGATTTTTTCATCTTTTTTTAACTTTGCACAAAGTTCATGGCTATTTGAAGGTGTTCGTACTTTAAACATAACCTCTAAGTTCGTGTTTGTGCACATGTGTTTGCGTATCAAGTTTTACAATGGATTCATTGTATTTAATTTGGAAAAAATCATTCCAAAAAAACGTAGTTTGTATTACATTTTGTATTTATTTAAGTTCGACATTATTGTGTGATAATCATTAGAACTTATTTTATTACGGTTTCAAGTATTGCCAAAGGCTTTACCAAATACGAAGAAGTATATTTTGTTTTCAAAAAAGTTGTGATGTAAATACCATCATATCTTCACTTGATCATTTATATATCTCAAGTGTGATCATTTATAACAAAACTTTAAAAAATGACTGACTATTGACCAATAAGTACATTTATAAAGTATTTAACGTATTAATAACTAATGTAAACATACATAAATTTATTGATTAATCTTTTGTATAGCAAAAATAAATGTATATCAATATACATAGTTAATGTGATGTGATATTTAAGTATTTTCAGGTAGAGCTATAAAGATTAATCAATACATTACTGTATGTAATTTTTATATTAAACTATCGGTAATGTCATTTAGCGCTAAGAGAAAAATCACTCAAGAGTTGAGCTCTTATAGATTAAGTTTTTGTGTTCAAAATAGACCTGTCTATGCTGCGTCTACAATAGCAAAACTTATAGTTTGAATGGCCATGGACTCGGTACAAAGTTTATTTTCGATTCTAAAATGTAGTTTGTCTGATTCTATACCAACTTTTTTTTCTGAAATATTAATTACGTAGGCATTATAGATAAGTTTTTATATTAAATTCAAAATTTGTTTTATGCATGATATATGGTTTGTTCATATTTTTTTTAACTTTGCACAGAGTCCTTGGCTTAAACATGTTTAAGTATTGCTAAAAATTTTATCAAACAGTAAGTTTTTAAGTATTATTTTATTTAAAAGAAAAAATTGTGACACATCAACATATTCACTTTTAAAGTGTGATTACTTATTAAGAAAAAATGTATAGAATGACTGACTATTTGAACAATAAGTCTTCTTATAAAGTATCAATAATTTATACAAGCATACATTAATTTATTGATTGATCTTTTTTTATTATAGCAAAAAATATATGTATAGCGATATACATAGTACATGTGATGTAACAGTTAAGTATTTCTAAGTAGAGCTATAAAGATCAATCAATCAATTTCTGTATTAAATTTTAATATGAACTATCAAAGATTATAATTCAATAAGATGTATTATCATATTACTGTTTAAATTTGTTCGTTCTCTATCATAATAATATATTATAAAACTAATGTGATGCAAAAGGTTATATGTTACAAACAAATTTGTTTATGCTGCGTCTACTTATTATAACAAAACTCTTGGTTTCAATGACCATGGACTCAGTACTAACTTTATTATTTCTTAAATTAATAATCTGACTCGGTACCAATATTATTTTCATTTATTTCATAAATATCAATCATCTCAACATCAACAATAGTTTTTTTTTATCAAATTTTAAAATTTTTAGGCATAATATTATAGAGGTTACATATCTTTTTTTGAGTTTAGTACAGAGACCATAGCCATTTGAACCAAAGGTTTTCTAAGTTGTATTTTTACATATAAAAAGATGTTTTACATATAAAAAGAAAAGTTTAAAATGATGACTGATATGTACAAATAAGTAAGTGCATAAATTATTGTATGTAAATTTCATTTCAAAAAACGAATGTAATTCAAAATATTACAATAATAAATTAAACTGCCATGTCGTTTTTATTTATTTCCTTCTAAATAATAATTTAATTGATAGTCCTATTTAATTGATAGTTCTATTTATCTTGGAAAGCATTAGTGGATTTCCAAGATTATTATTATTCAAAGTACATTGTAGTGCAGGTTTCCAATTTCTGTAGTTTCATTATTGCACACAAACAGAAACAAGTGGTCACGTGACTCACGAATCGGCGCTGAAAAAATCAATAAGCGTGCACGAGAAATGAAGCGTGCACGCCATCTGACGATCTGTAGTGCACGCGTCGCCGCCTCGCGCAATTGTATGCACAGTCCCTCTGCGTGCCTACTTTGTTTTGTATACGGATACGGACTTCGTACAGTGAATAACGCGTCTCATTAAAAGTAATTGCAGTGTTAAATATTTTGCAGTGTAGGATAAAATACTTCTCTTGACTTTATATTCAAGGCGGTGTTCGAAATCCGGACGCAACGTTTTTTATTAGAAACACGTGGTGTATGGCAACACGTCAACGTGTCTTTTAGTAGCCATTGCGGATCTGACGTCTACCACGAGTGCCAAACTTTTGCTTCTAATTACAATAAATTGAGGTATACAATGTCTTATTTTTAATTTTGTAACGTAAAACGTAAATTTTAGGTTAATGGTTTTTAATATATGCTAATTCTTTTCTTACAATGTAGAATTCGGAACCGAATTTCTGAAAGAAGATTCTACGTCATTAGAAGTATCTGGAATCAAATTTGTTATTCTATTTGGCGAAATCCTGCTCATCTATATCAATTAAATGTTCATCCCAAAACGCAAATTCTGTAAGTATTAATTGACAATTTTACTTAACTACATTTGCATTAAAACATTTTAAGGAGAATGCCAATACGCGTCATAACCTATATTAACGTGTAAATCATATACTACAGTTCTTTTGGATAAAAAGTAGAGGAAAACAAGAATAAACTTATCAAAGATAATATTTGTATATACGTATATGTATGTACAAGTTTTTGATGAATATAGATCAATGTTATCCACATTGGCATCTTCCTATTATTATTTACATTTTGTAGATTTTATTTTGAACGTCAAATATATTTAAATACAGTTTTTTACTGTAGTACAATAAACGTGCTAGACCTGCTCTTAAGTAATTTATTGTCATACATCATTCTTTTTAAATTATTAATCAAATTCATTTACTATGTTTCAGGTTTTAGCGGTGAAAATAAAAAAATTGAATATCATCAAAGCCAGCTTAACTACATATTTTTTCAGAACATACGATAGCATCATTATTCTTTTTAGTGTTGTAACCAATATTTGTTGTATTCAATTTTATATTGATAAGATTTGAATTCATAATTAATTATTGTTTTATTTTTTTCAGCCACCTAACCTAACAATTTATGAATCAAATTAACCTAACTGATACCTATAACCATAACTTACTTAATTTATACAAAAAACTATAACTACAAATAAACTACTTACTACAAAAACTATTAACTACAAATAACCTACCTAATTACAAATATCCTACCTTATAATTATAATTACTATTATTGAATGTACCTTGAACTTTAATACAATAACAAATACAAAATTTACCTATAAAACAATCTAAGATATCTCATATAGTAAGACCATTTATTATCAGTTTGCCTACTTTTATTTAGAGGTTAGGATTTTAAATTTGGCACCATTTTAAAGAAACCAATCAGGATTACTTTACTTGGTTTAAAATAGTTGTTTCTGCTACAAAGAAACAATTCTTCAATTATTTATCATTTTTATTAATAATCAGTAAAATCATTTTATGCATACATTTCTTACGTTTTTTCATTATTGCAATAATTCAACTTATATATATATATATATATTTTATATTTCTTACTATTAATAATTAAAACCATACAATATGCCTCGCCCACGAATCATTCGTACACAAGAAGAAGAAATAATCCATCGAAACAACCTACGAGCAAAAAGAGCTGAATACCAAAGACGCAGACGACAGGCTGCACGTGATGCTATTATTGATGAATGTAGAGATAATGTAGCACCTGTTGTTGATCAAAACCGATTAGATACTTCCTGTCAACCTGTCATTCAGGATTATTTAGGTCCAATGAATATTCTATGTTCTCATTGTAAAGCTAAACATTTTGTTTCGGAAACAGTTTCAAACAAAGGATTATCTTTTCACGATCGTTGTAGTCATGGAGCGGTTGTATTGGAACCTACACCTATGTTTCCTAAAGATCTGCTAGATTTGTTTAATGGTGCTCATGCTAAATCGAATGATTTTTTTTAAACATATTCGCGTCTACAATAATTCATTGGCATTTGCTTCCTTGAATTCTAATTTAGTAAATTTCAATACAACACGCAGAGGACCGTATTGCTTCAAAATTCAAGGACAAATATATTATCAGATTAATACAGCCCTATATCCGGAAGGCAATTATTGTCCTTCTTATGGACAACTTTTCATTATTGATCCACTAGAAGCTATACATTTTAGAATGCATCAAAATTCTGATCTTCAATATGAAACGTTAGAAATATTAGATAAGATTATAAGAGAAAATAATATATTTGCCAAATCTTACGAAATGATGAAAGAAGAAATAAATAATCAACAAACTTTATTACAGAGTAATGAAACAGTTCCAGAGTTGCAATTATTATTTACATTAAAGCCAGGCTGTGATAGACGAAGATACAATTTGCAGCAAACTAATGAAGTAGCTGCTATTTTTTCTACAACGGCTGATGGCGAAATTCCAGAGTCTTATGTAACTATTCGTAACAAAAATAATAAAATCTTACAGTATGTCAGTACGATGGATCCTAATGTTGAACCATGGATTTATCCACTATTTTATCCTTACGGAACTCAAGGATGGCATCAAAATTTACAACGTATTAATACAAACGATGGTAATAATGGTGGTAATAATCGACGTGTAACACGTTTAGCTTATACGAGATTTAAAATAGCTATTAGACACGATGAATTTAATCCTTTTATTATGGGTCGTCGATTGTTTCAACAATATGCAGTAGATTCTTATGTTAAGATTGAAAAAGATAGAATTATGTATTGCAAAAATCACCAAAAAGAAATTAAGGCGGATACATATCAAGGACTGCATGATTATATGCAACGATCTGCTAATGATATGAATGGACAAGTTGGAAAAACAATTATTCTTCCGTCAACATTTATTGGTTCACCCCGTCACATGCAACAATGTTATCAAGATGCAATGGCCATAATTAATCGCAAGGGTAAACCTGATATTTTTCTAACAATGACCTTCTCATCAACCTTCAACAACCTTCTGATAGACCCGATATTGTAGCCAGAGTATTTCACTTAAAAAAAGAACGTTTGCTTGACTTTATTATAAAAAAAAAATTTTATAGACAAGTTGCAGCATATGTATATGTAATTGAATTTCAAAAAAGAGGTTTACCACATATGCATTTATTAATTACTTTAGAACATGGTTTTCAAATTACCACACCTGAAATTGTTAATAAATTTATTTCTGCCGAAATTCCTGATGTTCAAAAACCATTATTGCAAGAAATAGTTTTGAGAAACATAATACATGGTCCTTGTGGTAGTTGGTGTCAGGTAGACGGAAAATGTTCTAAAAAGTTTCCTAAACGTTTTATAGAAGAAACAAACTTGGATGAAAACGGTTATCCTAATTATCGTAGAAGAAATACTGGAATTTCATATGAGCTAAATAATGGCAATGTAGTTAATAATACATGGGTTGTGCCATATTGCCCAACTTTATTAGAGATGTTTAACTGTCATATTAACGTAGAAGTAGTTACAAGTATCCGATCTGTTAAATATTTATATAAATATATTTATAAAGGCCATGATGCTGCTAATATTGTTATTGGCGAATCTAATGAAGGAACACTAATTAACCACGATGAGATTAAAGATTTTCTAGAAGCTCGATATGTTGGACCTGTTGAAGCAATTTACCGCATACTCAGTAAAATATTACAAAACAAAAGTCATGCTATCATAAGATTGGCAGTACATTTACCCAATCAACAAAGCATTATTATTGTTGGCGATGTAAACAATATTAGAGAAAATCTTGATTGTTCAAGTAGCACATTACTGGATTATTTCAAACTGAACTTAGAAAATCCAGATGCAAGTCAATATTTCTATGCAGATATTCCAAGCTACTTTGTGCATAAGAAACAAAAGATCAATGAGTCAACAGTTTCCAGTTGGCAAGTTCGTAAACAACAGTTCAATTGTATTGGACGTATGTATTCAATAAGTCCAACACAAATAAAACTATTTCATTTACGACTGCTACTATTGCATGTAAAAGGTTCTACAAGTTTTGATGATTTAAAAACTGTTAATGGTATCATACAACCTACATTTACAGCAGCATGTTTAGCTTTAGGTCTTATAGAAGACGACGAAGAATGGATAAGAGCAATGGAAGAAGCAGCGATATGGATGATGCCTGTACAACTTCGAAAATTGTTTGTTCGTATTTTGATCCACTGTCAACCTGTTCACCCTGAAGAATTATGGGAAAAGTTCAAAGATGCAATGTCTGAAGATTTTTCACGAACATATGAAATAACTATAAGTTATCAAAAAGCTTATGCTCATATTAATACCATATTAAATATGGAAGGTAGAGCTTTAACTGATTTCCCTACCATGGAACAAAGAGTAGAACAATATACATTAGACGATCATACTAATAATGCAGCTTCACCTGAAATGGCAGAACTTGGTCAGCAGCAATACAGGCAATTAAACAATGAACAGAAAGAAATTGTAGATACAGTTCTTCGTGCAGTTGATACTAATAACCACGAGAGAAATAATTGCATCTATATAGATGGCCCAGGAGGATCTGGAAAAACTTTTATTTACACAACTTTATATAATCTATTAACGTCCAAAAATATTAAAGTATATTCAATGGCATTTACTGGAATTGCTGCAACATTACTTCCGCATGGAAAGACAGTACACAAAACGTTTGGATTACCAGTTCCAATGTATCACGATTCATCGTCAAGTATAAAGGCGCAAACCAAAGAAGGTCAAATTTTAAAAGAAGCTGATGTATTTATCTGGGATGAAGCTCCAATGGCTCCAAGATATGCTTTAGAAATAGCAAATCGAACATTGCAATATATTATGAACAATAATTTACCATTTGGAGGAAAAATTATTATACTAGGAGGAGATTTCAGACAACTTCTTCCAATAAAGATTAATGGAACACGAGGTGAAACTTTAAATCTTTGCATCAAATACAGCGAATTATGGAAATATTTTAAAAAGTTCACACTTACCACAAATATGAGAGTATTGCCTAATGAAGTTGATTTTGTAAAATATTTATTAGAAGTTGGCAATGGAACATTAAATGATGCGCATGACAACATTAATGTTCCCGAGCACTGCATTCTTGCTGCAAATAATAACATAGCTTACCATTTATTCGGTACATTAATTGAAGAAAAACGATTCGAAGACATGAGTAAATGTGCTATACTGTCAGCTCGAAACGTAGATGTTGATGAAATCAATAAACAAGTTACAAACTTATTAGATATATCAAGTGAACGCATATATACTGGTATTGACAGCACTGATAATTGCAATAACGGTGATCTCAATGAAGTACTTTTACCGGAATATTTAAATTCCTTAAATCCATCCAGTCTGCCTGCTTATGAATTACGCTTAAGAAAACATTGTATCGTAATGCTTATTAGAAATATAAGTATCAATGAAGGTTTATGTAACGGTACAAGATTAAGAATTATAGACTTTTCAAACCATCTACTTAAATGTCAAATTTTGACTGGTGATAACGCCGGCCGGATTGTTTTTATAAACCGGATTACATTATATTGTGAAAACGAATATCCTTTTTTTAAAAGAAGACAATTTCCAATAAAATTAGCTTTTGCAATGACTATTAATAAATCACAAGGCCAAACATTTAATAATATTACTGTTGATTTGCAATCAGATGTCTTCAATCATGGACAGTTATATGTAGCAATGTCTAGAGTTAGATCTTGGGATTCTCTTAAAATTTATCTTGGAAATCAAAGACAAAGTGTAAAAATTAAAAATTATGTATACAAAGAATTATATTTATAAATTTGTCAGTATTATATTTATAAATGTCAAGAAATATCTTTATAAATTTGTCATTATTTACGCGGGGTTTCAGGTCTTTCAGACTTCAAATTTATAATTGAGTACATTTTAAAATAATAATTTCTTATTCAATTATAATTGCTATTTCTTACATTATATATTTATTTATTTATTTATTTATTATTATAAACGGGCAATATGCCCTTAGAAGTATACAAAAATAAGATGTGACAATTGTATATATATTTATATATATATATATATTCTATGTGTGTGTGTGTGTGTGTGTGTGTACATACATATTTACATATTTATACACACCTATTCTTTTGAGAATTAATTTCTCTACCGATCTAGCATTTTGAAGGTTTAGCATGGTCTTTTAAGGGTCGATTCTTAAAATACGAATATATACTTCCTGTTTTTTGAGAATTTTTCCAGATTCTATTTACTCAAATCTGTCCGAAGTGTATATCATTGCTTTAGCACAACTCTAAATGAAGGGACTCGAAAATATATATGCAATGTGTGTGTATAAAACCATACATAATAAAACATTTTATAAAGATAATAAGAAAACACGGATTTTAGATGCTTTTGGGTGTAACACGCGTTTAACGATTCAATAAATTATTATAATGCATGGAAAATGTAAACAAAAGAGTAAATATTCGCGCGCGCTTGCGCGCGCTTCGATTTCTAGTCCATATAAATTTCAACATGTATTCTTTAATCGCAACACAAATATGATTAAAAGCCCATTATTATTTTGTAAGATTAAAAAAAATTATCTTTTGATAGTACTTTAATTCAAATTATACCCGCGAAATTTCATAATATTCGGAACTATCCTATTGGTAGAAAATACATTGGTTTATATGTAAGCTGTGACGTCACGCTTAATAAACCGAATTCCATCCCATTTATAAAGTCTTGAATTTCGTGCAGAGATAGTTTATTACATAATTTAAACAAAAAAAGTATGTTTCATTATATCAGCTAAGCAAAGCCGAACAACGTTTGTTGGCTCAGTCGAAGCGAGGCAGTGAGCTCGACCACTGCGCATACATTGTGCGCATCGATCTGGTGACCGGTTAGCGACATGCCCACGCAGCCGTCTGCCGTGTGTGTTTTGACGTTTTGATACAGCCTTCCGGCCTCCGCTAACCCCAATGTTTTGCTCTGTTTAACTTTTCGGCGATATAATTGAGTGCGAAGTGACAATGGAAACAACAACACGATGCAGCAGTGTTATAAGAAGTTTTGAAAACAGGACAGAAGTGCTGCTATGGTGCCTATATTATGTGTTTACAATCAACCTCTGCTCACTGTGATCCCGCTCGCGGATCAGCTGCTCGCGGTTGTAAGACAGTGCAAAAAGTATTCAAACGCGATGCACCCGGAATGCACCAACGATGCGATGTGTGAGTGTCAGTTCATCAAGAAGTACTGCAGTATAGGAAGACATGTAGCTCCAACAAGAAACTTGAGTTTTTGCTTGGAGGTTATCCTCCTGTTTTTTGGACTACTACTGCGGCTGCTCCTCCTGCTCATTCTATTGATGTGCTGATACATTCTTCTTGCAAGATGCTGTCTGGATGAAGATTCACTATCGCATAAGATCTACAACTGGTTTTCCTTTGTTCTTGTGTTCATTGTGTTTATAACAGATATCTATTGTGTTATGTGCAGTACAATCAGTGTAATTTTTTATCTGTTTTTTAGAGTTAAATCAGTGTTGTGATTCCGATGCTGCCCAAGATCACCCCGGACTTGATTCACCTTTTCTCTGGTGGTGCTGGTTGGCGTTTCTAGGTACTTCAACAGCCTCGATACAACCCTGGAGCTGGATTTATGGTATCTGGTTGTGCTGCTTGGCGTCTTTGGCTGATGTTATCACCCGGAGACAACCTTGAAACTATATTTGAGTTTTCTGGCAGTGCTGGTTGGCGTTTCTAGCTGCCTCAAACCACCTGCGAATAATCCTCGAGCTCTATTTTCACTATCCGGCAGCCCTGTTTATATATTTAGCCCTGTTATCTGGCATTGCCAGCTGCTTGGACTATCTTGAGAGGATTTTGCAATTGAATTGATGCTGTCTTGGGGTGTTGGTTGGCGTTCCTGGGTACTTTAACTATTTTAATACAAATCTGGATATGGATTTATAAAATCCGACAAGGTAATTTTCAAAATATTAGAACAAACTTGAACTGTATGTTATATTGATAATATATCTTCAATAAGATTTAACTTGAAACGCTTTGTCCCATATGATAAAATCAGTAAACAGATTTCTTATTGCTTGCGGATACCTTTTCAGTGTTCATGATGATAATCTTCTGTTTGTAAATGTAAACTATGTGACTGAAAAATATTGTTTGACGGTATTCATACTTAAAAACTGCCTTGTTTTAAATTTGTATGCAGAGATCAGTGGTCTGAATCTCTCAATAATTATTTATGAGTATGATTTTGTAATATTTTTCTGTATGTCTAGGTCTATAAACAATTCTCTTCATAGACACAAGTCTACTACATTTTTTACACGAGTTAAGGCATGTTGCATCGCAGTTATTATTGAATTTATGTATCAAAACATCGCTTCTAGGGTTGTTGTATGTCAAAAAGTGTTTTAAAAATAAGTTTTCTACGGAAAAAAGTTGTATTTTGAACTGTTTACAACTCTTACATTTAACATTTTTATGTAAAACGTAAATCCGCAGTCTTATGGCAAATAATTGGTTTTTTAGCTGTAAAAAATCGATTATGGGCTGTAAACTCGAGTTATAAGTATTTTCATGATTTGATGTTAATGGAAAAAAGTTGTATTGTTCAAAGATCTACAACTTTTCCATTCAACATTTTTTTGTAGAATGCTTAGGATTCGAGTTAAAACCAAAAAACCGTTTTTAGCAATTTTTGGAGGTGACCGCATTTTGCGTATACATGCAGGATCAAGCCCAAAATAGAACTGTCAGCTTACTCTTATAAGAGGAGTTCGCATACAAATTTTTAGCCCGATTGACTAAAATCTCTCAGAGATAATCGTGTAACACCAAAATTTTTATTGGAAATACACGTAAAACTCTATAAAATCTAAACAAATTGTGCCTGCATTTCAAAACAAAGTACAGGATCGGGATAAAAAAATAGTTTTTTAACTTTTGCGAAAGAAGACTTCTCCTAAAATTTCAGTCCGATCGGTCGAAAATTGTGTGAGATATCGCATGGTACACATTTTTCGCACATGAAACTATAAGGCATTTATACAAAAATCAAGTCTAGGTATTGCGCTTTGTGGCTTTTGATGTGTACACATAGGTTCGGCTTGTAGACGATGATGATCTATATATAAGAAAAGCAGTACATAACTTGTGTCATTTATGTATACATATTATACTCGACGTAGAGCGGCCCCACGTGCAGACTCTGTACCGTGAGAACTCTCGGGCTGCATATACCGGACCCGGTCATCGGAGAGTCTTTGGCTCGCCCGTGACACTCTCAGCACGTGGCTCTTACGGAACATAACTACAGCTGAAACTACTCCCGAACTACTGCCAGAACTACTGGCGAAACTACTGCGTCTAACTACTTATTTTCTTTAGTTTTGTGTGCAGTAATTTCGCGACTACTGAAAACTACTGCTATGATAAAAAGATTGGCTAACATGGTAATAACTGCAGAAAACTACTCGGTAACTACTGTCCAACTACAGAACCACTGCAGTAAGCGCGGCCGTTGAAGGATAGCATATTTTTTGGTTTGGGCTACTCAGTAACTTGAAAAACTACAGTCAGCTTTTACAGGTCTTTTACAGGTCTTTTACAGGTTTCGGAGCAAATCGTCAAATATAGCTTATTTTTTTCATTGGGCTACTCGTTAGCTACTGTCCAACTACGGAACAACTACAGCGATTTTAGTTTCAGATGTTATTTCCACTATTTTTTAAATATTTGAATAATAATCAACGTTTTTGTTTTGGATATTATTTCTCGCATTTGATTTCTTACCTCCGATGTTCCGTCATATTGTTTAAATGAATAATCTTTAATGAAAATTCTCGGTGCGCGGGGTAGGTGGGTTTCAGTTTTACAAAAATTGCTCGCTTCGAATAATTTTTCTGCGAGACTTGGGTGACAAATCTCACACTACGTGTTTAGAATCAACTTTTTTTATTCGTAATGTTGTTAAGGTAGCACTACCCTTACTGTGGTAGTCAAAATAAGTTCAATTTTTATATTTTGTTTATTTGCGAGATAAACATTGTCACGTACGCACACAAGTAGGTAAACAAGGGTGGTACTGGCCCATAGTGGTACTGACCCATGGTGGTACTGACCCATGGTGGTACTGGCCCATGGTGGTACGAGCCTAAGGCGGTACGAGCCCAGAGTGGTACGAGCCCAGAGCGAGCACTACCCCAATTCGGTAAAGAAGCGCTAACCCACGAGGTCGGATATTCAGATCCCGCAGCGCCATCTATCGACCGCGAGAGTGACAGGAGCGCCATCTGTGGTCGAGCGCTATATTCTTAAAGTACAATCGATTTAAAAAAAATTAATTGCTATGCGGGGATTTGAACCGGGAACCTTGCGGTCGCCAGCCGGGAGTCTTGCCGACTTGCCCGTTACGGGGATACATAGTAGGCTTAGTATACCTAGTATCGCGATGGGAGCCCCAACCATCGCTCCCACCTGTAAGGTTCAACCATCTAATTTAACCTCTCCGCTATGTTGCTATAAAGATTTTAAACTTGTTTAAACAAGTTTAAACAAGTTTAAATAATATGTTGATAGAGAAATAAGATAACCTCAAAATAGTTAACCCACTTCAATAAAACCCTCTGATATTTTTTTTTCTGTCCAAGTACCCATGTCTTCAAAGCGCATGCGCTTTCTGCTGCACACACAGGTTTCTCGCACAATCTGTGGTTGTAGCATGTTGCATAACTCTTCTTTCGCATCTTTTTCAAAGATGGACATCCCATTTCACCAAGATCAAAGACATGAGGTACTATTTTTTCCAACCATCTTTTTTTCTCTGGATCTTTGACAAGGATGCTGCTAGCTCCTCATTTATCTGTGAGACGACGCCAGCTAAAAGGTTCTTTGGAAAGCAGTACAAGAGGCTCGCTTTGGTCTCTCAGAGAAACTATAGACAACTCCTTGAGGATGAAGTCTCTGCCCTGTTGCTTGAAGCCCTGCATATCTACCAAGTACTCTATCTCGAAATGATTTATTGACTAGTAGTGTGGGGTTCTTTTATGCCCTCAAACAAGTTTATGGACAACGCCATTTGCGGAATTATACTGAACTATACGATCATGTATGATTAAACAATAAGCAGATGTTCCAGCGGGAAAATTATCTTTTGATTCAAATTTTAGCCGGACATCAACTGAGGCATTTTTCAAAGCTTCGTTCTGCTTTGAACAATCGATGACTATGAAAGGTAGGTAGCTGATGAAGCGTTGCTTTGTCAGCATAGGCTCAATACTCTTGTCATAGTATGCCCGTTGAAAGTTGGCATACATATCGTAGAGCATAGCATACTGATTGCGTTCAATATCCAAATTCAGATTTCCATAAGGATAGTATTGTGAATTTAAGAAAAGTTTAACATTACTGATATTGCAGTGATCGGAACGACTAGAATTTACTTCTCTCACCCCTTTTCTATTGGTCTGGAAGCCTAGAATGACGAAGCGTGGCTTTTCCAACTGATTGGCCGTTTTGACTGTCCACACATGTCTTGATGTAGAGGGAAGCAGTGGATATTCGTACAACTCCCAACTACGAAAACTCATATCAATCGATTTGCTCTTCTGAATATAATTGAGCAGCCGGATTTTATGCTGATTGGATAATACTACGTAAGGCATGAGCCATTCAATTTTCATCAATTCAATCTTGAAAGCTTCATATTCCGCCGGGTCAGTTCCGGTAGCAGCCTTCGTAGGTGTTTGTATAACAGCATTTAAATCATTCCTCGATCTAGTGAGAATGAGTTCATGCTTCACGTTAACAACTATCTTACGATAGTGTTCAGTAAAGCCTAAAATCATACTCAGAGGTATGGATATGTCAAAGTAGCCATCACTATTTACCAAATTCTCTTTCTCCTCAACGTCGAGCCAACCGGCATTTTGTATGATCAGACTTTGACTGGGATTAATCGATACCCACCCTTTCATGAGAATAGTTAATCCAACATTTTTACATTCATCAATCTCTATAGAATTTATCTCATATCTTACTTTTTCAAACATGTGGCAAATAGAATTATTTACTAATTTAGTATTTGTCACGAGAGCACCATTAGCTTTGGTTAGTCTACCACAAACATGGAGCGAACTAGCCGATGGCAAAAGACACAAGTCTTGATGTTGCACTGAGATACGAATTTCATCACTATTATTGTAAGATGAAGCGTTGAAGAATGTGATATCGACTCATCGAATGTCATGGGTGACTGTATATTTAGAATCTCTTCCATTTAGACAGCAGAAAAATACACACGTTACTTTCCACCAACTCTTAAACCTATGCTTTTTAGAAACTGAATGCTTTGTCGTGTTAGCGTTCTTGACGTTCGCGGACGACTGATTACTTTTCGACATTTTTGATTCTCTATATACCCTCGACCGTAAACGATACCCATCACGCTTGCTTCAAATGTAATCTGATTATTATTACTTCTCCACGAAAATTAACTAAATTTCCGTCTTGATCGACTATGCGAATTTGAATATGATCCAAGCTTTTCACAGTGATTGGAAGGTAAATAACTTGAGATGGAACTTCGATAATCTTGTAGCCTGGTGGTACTGCAGGAAAGAATTCGTGTATGGTATGCACTTTCTGTCCGTTTATGTATGCACCCGTAGTGATGTTGCAGTCAATTGTAGTAATATCTTGCAGCAGAGCGTCTAAGGAGGACTGTTGGATCCTTACTGAGGAATCCAGTCCAACAGTCTAGGACGAAACGCTTAATAATATTGTTAGAAGAAACTCGTCTTTTGAATCTCGCATACCAGGAGCAAAGAGGAGTTCTGACAATAATTTTTGTTTGAGATTAATTTGTTGGGTTTCACTCGTATTACCGTAGTACACTTTCAAAAAATTTTTTGTACATTCACGAGTGTTAGATATATATTTTGATCTATTGAATCTTTTGGACGAAAATCAATTGTATGACTACACTCTATTATACTACGAAGAGTATTGTTGTTCGGTTTGAGACTGATAATTATACCTCTTGTAGCCAATGTTTCACGAAGATGAGTATCTATGTCTTCGATCTCGTAGCTTCCAGTAGGAAGGTAGATTACTTCATTATCGACGTAAAACTTGTTGTTGTCTATATCAATATTCGGGATTGAATTAAAGGTTAATAGTTCAACTAATCCAAGAACATAGTCCTTATGCGCTGAGAGTTCAATTGGTGGGAAGAATTGAGGGTCAAGTGTAGAAGATGGACCTGAAAGACTCAATGTCAATGTATCACTCATGACAGTTAAAGTGGTAATGTAGTGATAATAATTTCTTCACTCTTTATATAGCCTAGAGCTTAAGAAATCAAGACAAAGATGACCACAATTGAATGTGTCATAGTCCTGATATCGTTCTGGGTTGTACTTTATTTGATTAACACCCAAATACAACATCAAATCCAGAGGTGGTTGAACATCACCATAACTATCAAAATACACCACATCACTGCCTCTCTTTCGATAGGCTACCCAATGTGTGCCAGGACCAGTAGCATCATCCAAATTTACAATAGCAGATTCACGATAATGAGGTCCATCAATAGGAAGAGCATTACGCATAAATACCCCGCGGAAATATGGGATTTTTAAGATTTTAGCATACTTTATGATATCAATATTGGCGAGAGCTCTCTTGGGTAATCTTACTTCGTCGAACTTTTTTTTTCCTCGATCCATTTCCAGACTTAAGACGAAGGCCGAGCCCTCTTTTATGTGGTTTCAAATAGAGACCCCTACCAAGAGCTATATCTTCCATTTTTCTATTATATCTATGACTTTCTTCGAGAGCGAGTTTAGCTGATTTCGTATCCTTAACTGCTTTCGCTATTCCAGCTGCTCCTCCTGCAATAGCACCAGTCGCACTCAAACTTGCGAATATGGAATGGTAAGAAACCTCCTACTTTGGTGGGGACTGGCAGAATACGAGGAATACCAATGTTTCGTTTACCACCAGCCTCTTTCACAGCTTTTCGAGCTCCTCTCAATGCTGAAAGAATGACTTTACGAGCACATTTGCTGGGAACGATTGACTTTGATGCAGCTTTCACTATCTTCTTGAATGGAACCCCTATTCCAAATTTAGATTTTAACTTCATAGCGCTTGTTACAGCAAAAGCAGCTGCTTTTTCTTTTACACCAGAGTCTTTTGACACAACTCTTTGCCAAGCTTAATGAGCGAGGACTTTAGCAGCAGCGTTCCAAGCTTCAATGTTTTCTCGATTCTGAGAACAGACTATATCGTGTTCCTTGCAGGCAACGTCAAAAGGATTGATACCTGGATCACCACGAGCTAATCGTTTAGTAAGTTTAGTGCCCGGTCCACAGTATTGATATCCTGGCAAATAAAGTTCAACGGGGAGATTATTGAGCAATCGATTAACAAGACCTCGTCCACGACGATTGTAAACGATCATTTCACTTTAAAGATTAAGTGACAACTAATACCGAGAGTATAAATACCACATCTATTTATAGTCTCGCAACAGTCATGCAGTTGATCTCTCTATGTAAACATGTTCAAGAAACAGCCTGTTAAGCTTCCGGTAGTGAACTTTGACACTATTGCAGAGCCAGAGAAAAAATATAAACGACACGGTGATTTACTTCCAGATAGTATTCGAGCTACTGTATGGGAAGACATAAGAAAGTCGATTGTTTCTATCTATGTCAGTCTTATGCACAAGTTCCAAAACATCTTATAAGAGATAACGTCAATCTCTTGGTGGTTTTCCGTCAAGATGAGATGAACCTCAAACACTTATACAACGATCATATCAACTCAGACATGACGTATTCACAATTTAGAGATTTGTTAGATGGATGACAAACATGGTTTCTTAATGATTGACAAGGATAATGCTATCAACAATGGTAGATACCCAAAGGGTTTCGACACTTTTGCTATAAATATAAGACACACTTAGATGGCAATCATTAGTCTATCTTTGACTGTTAAGGCACCAACATGAAGGATATTCAAAGACAAAAGGACATACTTCATCAGCTTGAAGGCACAAGATGCTGTAAAACTCAAGTACAATTTGTTGATATTTGGAAAGGATAAATTTGAACAATCAATAGGAGAAACTTTTAAACCTATTGTTGATCCTCTTGAAAAGCTGGTTAAAACTGTTGAAAAATCTGAAATATCTAAACGTAGTAGAGCAATAAAGAAGGAGGTTAAGGATGAAATAGCCAAAAGTGAAAGTTCTAATGATAGTTTTAATGATAATACTCTGGAACCGTATCAGGAATCTGATTTTGAAACTGCAGCTAGTAAAGAAGATGATTTGAATGAGACAAAAATATCCAGACAAGTAATTCACAACCAAAGTAACAAAGAAGTAGCTGATAAGTATATGACTATGTTGAACAATCAGCTGGATATTGATAAAATTTATGGAGTTCGAAAAGAAAATTCAGGATGGATGTTAGGTGACTCACCAATAGTGTTTGGAGACCGGAGCATAAAAGTAAAAGATGGAAGATATCCAAAAACATCAGGTTTGATGAAATTACTTATTGCAAAATAGCCCAAAATTTATGATCAAACTGATTTGCAGAGTTATCGAAGTATTCTGGAAGCAACAAGTGCACACAGAAAACAATATTTGGGCACAGAACCGATTCGAGTTCACATTAGTAGAAAATATACTGACATTATTTATCCTATGTTTACTACGAAAACCGGAAAAGGATTACCTCGTTATAAAATTGCTAGAAGAGATACTCAAATGGATTATGTGTATTGGGATGATCCAAATGAATTAGTTGAACGTTTACGCTTACTTATAGCTGAACAATCAGCTGGCAATCCTAGTCATGTGAACGAGATCCACTCAATCATAGAAGAACTACGCGAAGGAGGGTATATATACTGAGCAAACTTGGATGATAAGAGACTATGTAATTTATCTGCTCCTTCTAAGTTGACTGATGCTTCACTTGACTGATACTCACTCTTCAAGTAGAAATTAAAAAAGTATTAGATATTACGTCTCGGCTGGAAAAAAGTCTTAGTGATTTGGATTCTCTTGTAGAAGCACATAGAGATGAACTTGATTTAAAATTACTTAGTCATAAGACGGAAATCCAGACTATGAAAGAGACACTCACAAAAAGGACTGGAGACAATCACTCGTTGACAGTCAAAGAACCAACCCAAAAAACTTCACAATCTGACTCGTTTCAATATATGAGGTTTGGATGAGACTATAAAAGAGGCTTACAAGATATTTTCATCAACAATCTCTTGCTTATCGTCAAAGTGTCAATATTAAAATGAAAAGAGTAGTAGTTGAGGAACTTCATATGCGACGCTGTGCCTCCCAACACAGGTGCGCAACACCTAGCGCCTCCGTGTGCACTAGGATTTCTTTATTTCATGGGATTTTACACGCGATCGCCGACGTATGGGAGTACGCTGGGGAGAGGTGGGAAACAGGAAAGAAGTCAAACACAAACAACACTTTATTCACGTTTCTGCACTTGTATTTCGCCCAGCCCTTCCCTACAACGTGGTGGCCTTAGCCGCCCACGCAAGGTAGCCACGCAGGGCCCGCAGATACTCGCAAACTCTGCACACACACACTCTGCCACGCGGTAGTCCTGAGGCTCTCACCTCTGAACACAGCTGACCCTCTCTCTCTCTCTCTCTCACGTACATGCGCTAGTCCCCAAGCCGTAGCCGGTATCGTCACGCAACTCTCCGTCTCTCTCTCGCACACACGCGCGCGCCAGCCACGCGGCCGGCTCTCCCTCGTCTCGCTGCCTCTCTCTCTCTCTCTCTCTCTCTCTCTCTCTCTCTCTCTTTTTTCTGCTGTTCTTCTGCGGTTCTTCTGCTCAGGTGAGTCTCACACGCGTGTCAGATCGCTCCGTCATTGAAACTTGTTTTCGCCTGTTTTCTGACTGACTCCGTGTGAGTCTGTATATTTTTAGAATCTGGCCTCCCGCAGGCTCGACGTGCCGGAGCAATACTGCATGGCTCCTTAAAAAAGAGCCAGGGAGACCGTGTAAAATTTGAAGTGTCCTGGAGAGGTTAGGAACGCAGTCAAGAATTTTGGCGGGATTCGGCGGGATTCTGGCGGACTTTACATCTCGGCCGTTGGCACACCTGTTCCTTGGTGGTGACGTCAAGATTGGCGCGAAATTTAATCATCGCTTCACTGGACATCGCTATGGCACCAGCGGTTTGCTCTGTCTGCAGGGATGACTCGACGCCGCCAACAAGTACATGCCCGACCTGTCGTCTTCCGTGCCATACTCGCTGCTCAAGCAAGAAGATGAACGCGGTGTGCAAGAATTGTCGGGAGAAAGTGACGCCGGAGACGCTGGAGACACTCCCACCAGAGACCTCTACTTCTGCCGTGGCGACGCCTGCAACCAAGTCGGCCCAGCAGAGTGTCAAACCAGCACAGAGGAAGCCCTCCCCGCCTCTTGGTAAATCTCAGGTGAGCGTCCGCGCCGGGCCAGTGCTCCGAAACAAGACAACAACACCTCGCGTCTCTCCCCTCCTGCAGACGCGGCGCGCGGCGTCGACGCCGTGTGCAAATACGCAATCAGGTGGTCGCGGTAACAGCAGCTCGGCGTACAACTCCCCTCTCCGCTCCAACATGAAGCAGACGCAGCGGGAGAACAGCGTACTATGCCGCAATACCTCTGCCAGGCGGGTCACTGACACCCAGGCGCCCGCCTTGCCGGGGCAGCAGGAAGATAGCCAGCAGAGCCTGCAATGAACACACCTGTCGGGCGGGACACGGACTCACAGGCGCTAGCTCCGCACACTCCGGCGTCGGCTGATGATTTATCTGCACAGGACACTGCGAATGTACAGAAGACTCGAGCAAAGGATGCGCCATTGGGAGACACCAGCCTTCTAGGTGTCTCTAATATTTTAATCCCTGTGAGCACGATGGAGCTTTTCTTTCAGCGGTTTGACATGCTCCAGGATCAGCTTGATGGGCTGAGGGCTCTCGTGAGCAGGGGTTCGGTGCCACGTGGCGTCTCCTCCGCCCTAGTAGAAGGGGGCGCCACAGTCGGCACGGAGGAACTGAATACCCGTATCTCTGCTCTCGAGACCCAGCTAGCTAATAACATCAGCGCGTCTAATAAATTGCTCGACGCCAACAGGCTGCTCCTGGACGAAAATAGTACTCTTAAGGACGAGTTGCAACAAACGCAACAGTTACTTAAAAAGCTCCATTGTGCTCGCCAGGACCTTGACACGGACTCGACGCCAGTTTCAAACTGCGGACCGACGCTGGCCGCGAGTCCTAATAATAATAATAATAATAATAATAATAATGACATTATTCGGGAGCGTCCGTGGCTCGGTTGGCTAAGGCGCACGACTTGGCCGGCCGAGACACGCTCGCTCAAGGGGCCGTGGGTTCGATTCCCGGTGAGGTCAGCTCGGATTTTTTCTGAGTTGTTTTCAGCGGGAAAAGTACCCAAGACTCCGGCTGTTTCGAGGTAGGTTTTTCCCCGGAATTTTCCTTCAGAGTAATTCCGGGTTTTCCCTGCCTCACAGGTGTAAGCCTGG
>CM053168.1:30756346-30780436 GCA_012977825.3 Pteromalus puparum | reverse complement strand
TCATCACCAGCGACGAAGACCTGACAAGTTTTTTGTCCCTGTGGCCGCTGGACAACATAAACCACTGAAGACAGTTCATCTCGTCCCACCAGCACCACCATCAGCACAATCAGCATCATCTACAACATCTTCGGCCACATCCTCATCAGCTTCCAAGGTAACTCTGTCCAAGGGTTTAAGGACCTGCCACTTCAATGCCAACTCCCTCACGGGTCACATTGAGGCGGTTAGGCTCTTTTTGTCCACTCGTCCCACCTTTCACGTAATAGCTGTGACTGAAACCTGGCTAGACGAAAAGGTTAAAACAATCCCTTTACTTGACGACTACATACTATATAGACGGGACAGAAACAGAAATGGTGGAGGTGTGGCCCTCTACATACACAATACTTTGACTGCTACCATCATTGCATCATCTGACGGTACATGGTCTGGCAGGCCGGGGAAGCCGGAGTATCTCTTCTGCGAGATTTCTGCCAAGGGAGTATCTCCCATCTTTGTCGGCGTTGTTTATCGTCCACCACATGCCCCTTTCATCCAGGGCAATGATTTTATAGAGAAACTCTCTACACATATGCACTGCTACTCCAACAAGCTGATCATGGGCGATTTCAACGCTGATCAACTCTCCTCTTCCGAAGATGCTAAGTTCATCAGAACCTTCATAGAGGAGAACTCCCTACAGTCGGTTCCTTATGGCGCCACGCACCATAAGCAGGAATCCGACACCTGGCTGGACCTCTGCTTGATAGACGAGCAGGATCGCCTGCTTGAACACTGGAAGACAGACACACCCTTCATAAACGGACATGACCTCATAACGGCCACTCTCGACGTACAGATGCCACGACACGTACCTAAAACCTTCACCTACAGAAACTACAAAGGCATCTGCGCCGAGAAACTGAGGAACCACCTCGGGGCATGTGACTGGTCATCCCTCGCCACTTCATCACTCGACGAATGCATTGCTGTACTCAACACCAACTTAACTAACGCTGTAAATCATCTCGCCCCATTACGCACAGTGACACCTGGACAGAAGCGCCACCCGTGGTTCACCACGGCTCTTCGTGGACTTGTGAAAGAACGAGACAGACTTTACAGGCGATTTCGCAGATCACGTCTCCCATTAGATCTATTTTTCTATAGACTCGCTAGGGATGATGCTCACAGACAGGTCGAGGAGGCTAGGCTGAACTATTATCATTCACGCCTGTCCTCCCTGACAGATGTCGGCGAGATCTGGAGAGAGCTAGAGAAGCTTGGAATAACATCTTCCAAGCTAAAACCACCTTCTCGGTTCTCAAACGAAGACCTCAATATGCATTTCAGCGGCATTTCCAACAACCCGCAAGCTCCTGCTGTTGAGGATTATCTGCGTACCCTCGAGAGTCTGAATTTCCCTGAACATTTCAGTTTTAGGGAGGTTACGGAATCGGACGTTTTAGCTGCAATAACGCACTTTGACTCCCAGGCCAGAGGTAGCGACGGCATCCCACAGGTTGTTATTCACAAGGCCCTGCCAGTACTCGCTCCCATTCTTCGTCATATTTTTAACCTGTCATTGAGCGAGTCGTGCTTTCCCTCTGACTGGAAAAAGTCATTGGTGCATGCACTAAACAAAGTCAGCTCTCCTACATCCTTAACTGACTACCGTCCGATCTCTCTTCTATGCTTTCTGTCAAAAGCGCTGGAGTGGCTGGTGCATAAGCAAATCTCTGAGTACCTTGAGTCCAGGCTTTTTCTGGACGATTTGCAAACTGGTTTTCGCACTGGCCATAGCACTCAGTCTGGCCTACTCAAGCTAACGGATGAAGTCAGGCGTGGCATTAATAACAAGAAGGTAACTCTTCTTCTTCTTTTCGATTTCAGTAAAGCCTTTGACACTGTATGCCACGTCAAGCTTCTCCGAAAGCTAACACATTTCTGTTTCTCTAAGCAAGTTATCCGCTGGGTCGCCTCATATATCACAGGCAGAAAACAGGCAGTCTTTGGTGATGACGGCGAGCTTTCCACCTTTCGCCCTCTCAACATGGGAGTACCGCAGGGATCTGTCCTGGGTCCTCTGCTATTCTCCCTGTACATCAATGACATCAGTTTCTGCCTGGACCCCGATGTATCACATCTCATCTACGCGGATGACTTGCAAATCTACAGCCAATGCCACCTTGAGGAGCTCGACTCTTGTTCCACGAAGATGTCAACTAACGCCGAGAGGATTGCAGGTTGGGCTGCACAAAATCATCTAAAGCTAAACGTTCGTAAAACACAGGCGATCGTCCTGGGCTCCCCCCACTACATAAACGCTTTACCAAATGTCGCTAACACCTCTATCAATATAGGGGGGGCCCAGGTCGAATACCAATCGTCTGTGCGAAGTCTTGGAGTGGTGCTCGATTCTAAATTGAACTGGAAAGAGCACGTCACACAACTGTGTCAACGTGCTCATTCACTAATGTATAATCTTCTCTAATGTATAATATAACTAATGTATAATCTTCAGAAAGAGCACGAACCAAGAGCTGCGCAAACATCTCGTGCAAGCACTGCTGTTCCCCATCATAGATTACTGTTCTCTAGTATACTGTGACCTTACTCAAGAACTTGACACTAAACTACAGAGACTGGTGAACACAGGAATACGTTACATCTTTGGTGTAAGGAGGGACGAGCACATCACCCCCTACAGACGTGAATTGCAATGGCTCACCACCGCCGGGCGTAGGAAGTACTTTGCGGCCTGTTTTCTCAGAAAACTTTTCAACACTGCCACACCATCGTACATCTTGGCCTTCTTTGACTTCCACGTCGCACTCCGTCCTGTGAGGGGTGAGGTGACTGCCTGGATATCCCCCCCTTTCGGCACGGAGACACTGAGGAACTCATCCATATCAGTGCCTCATACCTGGGAATCCTTAACCATCCCATCTTCGTGACAAAATAGATCCATTACATCATTCAAAAAGTCAAGCTAAGGCCTACTTCTCGACAGAAGTACACTAGATCACGCAAAACGTTCGTCACCCATCTCGCCTTTCATTACTTTTTCACACTCATTCACTCGCCCTACCATTTACTCTCTCTTCTCTCTCTCAGTCTCTCTCTCTCCTCTCAAGTCTCTCTCTCTCTCTCTCGCAACGAGACTCGACGACGGCGCCTTCCTCTCGTTCTGTCGTCCTGTCCTCGCCGTGCCTGCTCGACGGCGGATAGCGAGCTGGACGGCGAAGACTCTCCGCCGACGTCCTTCTACCTCCGTTCTGGCTTCCTTCCCTCTCGTGCCTGCTCGACGCAAGATGCTAGCGGGCGGTGAGACACGTGGATTGCAGCAGTGGCGGGCGTCTGGATGGTCTCTCCGGGATGGACTCCTTCTCGGATGCCGCGTCCAGGTCGACTGCACTGCTGTTTCTCTCCTACACACTCTCTCTCACACACGTCACACACTTCACACTCGCGTGCGATTCTCTCTCTCGTCGACGTGTCGCGTCGACGGGATCCAGACGAGAACTGCCGAGTCACGCTGCGTTCGCGCGCTCGGCGACACTCTCCCGGCCGTTAGGGCCCGGCCGATAACGTAGTCCGATTGGCCAAGCGAGGCGCGAGACGGGCTGATTGGTTGCTCGTCTCGCGCCAGTTCGGACCGGCGAACTTCTTCCCAGAGCTCACGACGGCTGGCAATTTCCGCGAATTCCCGGGACGTAGCTCACGTCCGAGAAACGCGGGCTTCGCACACGCCGACTGTCTCTTTCTCGGCCTTACGCGTTAAGGAGAATTTGCCGCGCAAAACAGCAACACACGTTTTGCGTGGCTGCGACGTTTGCAACGTCGCACATAAGCCTGCTCGTCGTAACTATCCACGACGGAAGTTTGCTGTTCGAGGATTAGATGAGACTTGGCAAGCTGATTTAGTAGAGATGCAACCATATGCTAAAGAAAATAAGAGTTTTAGATATATGTTAAAACTCATAGATGTATTTTCCAAGTTTGCATGGGCTGTTCCTGTAAAGAAAAAGACTGGAGAAGAAGTTGCGGGAGCAATGAAGTCCATACTTCGTCAAGGTCGAGTATCTAAAAATCTACATACAGACAGAGGAAAATTTTACAATACAAACTTTCAAACTCTCATGAAACAATATAAGATCAATCTGTACTCAACATATAGTAATTTAAAAGCTTCTATATATGAACGATTCAATCGCACTCTCAAGACTAAGATGTGGATTCAATTTAGTTTGCAAGGTAACTATAAATGGTTAAATATTCTACCTGATTTGATCGCAAAGTACGATACCAAGCATCGAACTATTGGAATGAAACCTAATGAAGTGTCTATCTCATCTTCTGAAAAGATTTACTAGCAAGAGTAGATCAATGAAGAAGGCTGAGTTTAAGATTGGTGATAAGTTACGTTTAAGTAAAGTGAAGCAAGTTTTCGAGAAAGGCTATACACCTAACTGGTCAACTGAGATTTTCACTATTGTTAGAGTTGCTGCAACGAATCCTGTTACGTATCATCTTAAAGACTATCAAGATAATCCAATCACAGGTGGATTGTATGAACAGGAGCTCTTGAAGGCGAAGTATCCAGATTGTTATCTTGTAGAGAAAGTCTTGAAGAAGCGTGGAAAACAAGTATACGTCAAATGGTTAGGTTTTGATAGTTCGCATAATAGTTGGATTGATAAGACAAAAATTAAATTTTTTTTTTTTTTTTTTTGGAAGTGATGAGAGCCCCACCTTTGCTCTCATCTGTGAGATACTACCATAGTTAACTATCTCTCCAATAACATCCTTTATTTATTCAAAACAATTATTTACAATGGTTTAGACAATACAAAATTCAATGTTATTTTCGCCTTTTGAGGTTAAGGCCAGTTTCATCTCCTTAGCTTGACTAGACATACTCTTAAAGGTCTCCTTGTTCTTCAAGCTTATATCCATCGATCATGTGATGACGCCATGGTAGCGTGTCCGTCTGACCGGGGATCAGATATCGCTTATCGTCATGTGGACTCAGAGCGATCTTTTGCTCCTTCTCCGTCCTGATGACATGAAGACGACTACGGATGTTCTTCTGCTTTCGAACGATCGTTGGCTTATCTCGAAGACAATGGATGTAGTCGTCAAACTCGATGGTTGACTTCACGACTGACGACTTTACACCATTTGCCTTCTTAATCGGTTGTTGACCTTGTATCTTCACAGAGTACATCTTACTCCTTAGACCCACGAATTCGATCATGATGTTGCCATTGCACTCATCCTTCATGAGTCCGACTATCTTTTTGTTGACCAGGGGGATGTTAAATTGATTATCTGGTGGATAATCAGAAGTGTAAAACTCATGAAGGTCAGTCTTCATCACAGCGTACATGTCTACGTCGCTGACTTCGTAGATGAGACTGTCTGTATCTGTGTACAAGAGCTTGGCGTTGTGTGCTACTCGGTCCTGCATATACTCGTAGTGGAAGCGGTAAACGAGGCTCTTCGACAAGTCCAGCACTGCCAATCCGATATACATAGGCTTGCGGATTGAGATCTCGGTGCAGGCAAGCTGGACGGCCACGAGATTCTCGTCGAAAATCGCACAGCTGTGGAAGTTGGGTTGAGCAATGTATGCCTCACAGCCGTAGCGACCTTCCCACTTGTTTACCAGCTTCACGTCGATTCTTTTGCGCTCATTTTTCATCGTCTTTCCATATACTGCGTTGTTGAAGAGTTTGAAGAGCATCTTTTCAAACTCATTCTTCGCGTTCTTCCTCATCTCGCTGTTCAGGTCAATGTATGGTTTCAACCATGGTTTCTGGTTGAACTGGAGGGCACGATGGATATGCTTCAAGCGAAGTGCGTACTTCAGAGCTTGCTTGAGAGCGACGTAATGCAGGACATAGCGCTCCTTGTTGTTTAGGGTGGTTAGCAGCTTCTCTTGGTTTGAGCCTGGTGGTGCTGCATGCTCTGAACAGAGTGGAAGGTCCTTATGAGTATCATGTAGAGTTTCTGGATACTCAAGGTCCACTTCCAGTGTGTATCCCATTGGAGCATCGCCGGGAACGTTAAAAAAGTCCATGTTCAGTACTTCCACCCACTTAAAGCCATCACAAGGCAGGGATTGAGTCATTGCCCTAGGAATATAGGAATTTATTAGTATATCATAATTAACATCATTATTTCAATGTGATCTTACCATCCGTATAGATTGTTGACATCTAATACATCAAGTACTTTGAGTCTTCATCCTCGTTGTATCCAGTCTCCATATACCTGTTGTTAGTCTTTGCATACCTATTGCAGCATTGGCTAATACCACCCCGGATGCCTCGCTCGACGAAGAGCAGCATATCTATATCAGCACACTTTGTATTGAAGTATTTTACTTCCACAATTTCTTCATTGTCTTTGACGATCGAGTACTCTGCAGCAAGAATTGTGTCAACTTTCAACGACTTATGAACTAGTAATGCCTCCTCGATTTTCAACACAAATAGAGCGCACGCGTCTTCCATAAATGAGGTTATGTCTAGATGTTTTACATTCATAATAACACTGGTTTTGTGGTTATTCTTGAACGCTGACTTGGTATCGTCCCACGTCACACTGGGTCTAACCTCTTCAAGTCCACCACCAATTTTCTGCATACAGTCGTTGAGTAATCGTCGAATGCTGTGAAGTTGGCCATATGAAGTATGACAGGTCTTCTTCTTATGAATGTCCAAGGTTGGTGACTCTATCAATTAACTTACTTTAGCAATAGCTCCAGAGGTTAAGTTAAGCCATCTTTGCAAGTCACTAGTGTCCGCGACTCCGTCCCGAGCGAACTTGACACAACCCCACAACATTTTCACAGTGTTCACGAAATAGTTTGTTTGATCCATCTTCTATTCGTTAATCACTTTTTCACAGTTTTTTTTTACAACACTTCGACAGCAATTCGACGTCTTTCAGCAATTTGTCGTAGCACTTTTTCACAACACTTTTGTCACACTTTTTTCACAACACTTTTGTCAGCGATTCGATGTCCACCAGGTTGTCGTCTAGAAGTCGTTCACTCCGATGATCACTTGACACTTTTTTATAATACTGTAGGAACTTGCTCCGCGAGTCGATGAACAATAATGATTTTTTAAGATTACCACTCTACCCTAAATATGGTTTCCCCCATCAGGCGTGAAGCTGATTAGTAGAGGGGGAGCTATAGCGCTGACTGGTCCAAAGATAGGTAGAGGGTTTCGGACGGTGAAACGGGTTCGGGTTAACGACGGGTTTTCGGAGGTTAGGTTTCCCTCGAGTCCATGGAGTCGTGAGCGCACGGCTCTACGGATCGAGGTCGCTCGTCTCGTTCTTCCCCTGGTCCTGTGTGCTCACAGTGACCAGGCGAATCCCGAGCGGTCGGCCGGGTGGTCAGTTTTGTACAGGCAGGAGTTGGCCGGTGCTTCACCAGGACGTGTGCGCACGACCTGGGGAATCGTCAGCGGGGCTTTAGTTATTTTCTCAGCCCCGTGTGCTCACGGTGGCCGGGAAAACAACCAGTCCCTCGGGACGGATGTTCAGGAGCAGGTGGCAACGTCGAGTATCGGCTACGTGTGCTCACGTAAACGAGACTCGGCGCTGTTCGGCTACTCCTGGTTGTCTCGTGTGCGCACGACGGCAACTCGGAGTTTCGGGTTCGCCAACAGTGTCGTCACGTGTGCTCACGAGCCGACGTTGTTGGCGTCGGTCTATCTCTAGCTGTTCCTCTCGGTAACGTGTGCGCACGATGCCGCCAGGAGTTCAGCTCGAGTAGAACTGCCCCGCTATGCCGCGCGGCCCGCCTTATATAGGTGTGTTCGCGGCGCGTCGCCGCTGAGTTACTAGTAGAATCTCGCGCTCGTGCGGACTGGCCTTTCGGTTGGTGCGCGCGCGCGCTCACCTCGCTTCGTGCGGACTCGCCTTTGTTTGCTGCGCGCGCGCGCTCGCTGGCGTCAGCTGATTTACTCGGCGCCGTGTTTGTTGATCTCGTGTGCGAGACTTATGTCTCGTCACAAGATGCTTCTCCATCAGTATTGCTATTTCAACCACCGTACTCCTGGAGCATCCTACCCAGATGGAGAAAATGCGAGAATCGATGGTTAGATCCTGAAATGATGGGGAGATTCCTTATGAGGACCTAGAGCATACCCTTCGTAATCTTCTACGAGGAGGTAGCAGCATCTTTGTCAAAGGTCCAGAGAAAAAAAGATGGTTGGAAAAAATAGTACCTTATGTTTTTGATCTTGGTCAAATGGGATGTCCATCTTTGAAAAAGGTGCGAAAGAAGAGTTATGCAACATGCTACAACCACAGATTGTGCGAGAAACCTGTGTGTGCAGCAGAAAGCGCATGCGCGTTGAAGACATGGGTACTTGGACAGAAAAAAAAAAATATCAGAGGGTTTTGATGAAGTGGGTTAACTATTTTGAGGTTATCTTATTCCTCTATCAACATATTATTTAAACTTGATTAAACTTGTTTAAACAAGTTTAAAATCTTTATATCAACATAATGGAGAGGTTAAATTAGATGGTTGAACCTCACAGGTGGGGGCGATGGTTGGGGCTCCCATCGCTATACTAGGTATACTAAGCATACTATGTATCCCCGTAACGGGCAAGTCGGCAAGACTCCCGGCTGGCGACTGCAAGGTTCCCGGTTCAAATCCCCGCATAGCAATGAATTTTTTTTTGTTTTTTAATCGATTGTACTTTAAGAATATAGCGCTCGACCACAGATGGCGCTCCTGTAACTCTCGCGGTCGATAGATGGCGCTGCGGGATCTGAATATCCGACCTCGTGGATTAGCGCCTCTTTACCGAATTGGGTTAGTGCTCGCTCTGGGCTCGTACCATCATGGGCTTGTACCACCATGGGCTCGTACCACCCTGGGCTCGTACCACCCCTGCTAAAACAATTCCATTGAAATCGATAAAAGTCGATAAAATTGAATGGCAAGCCTTAATCGCGTTTTTCCCAATAAAACTCAATTAAATTCCATTCAATCATTCAGAGTCAATGAGGAAAATTACAATTAAAATGGATAGATAAAACAACAGCAATTAAAATCGATAGATTTTTCTATAGAATTTAATAGACTTTAATTAATTTAACGGAATTTAATTGAGTTTTAATGCGAATAAGGCGATTAAGACTTACCATTCAATTCGATAGAGAATCTTATAGATTTTAATAGACTATTTTTAGCAGGGACCATGGGCCAGTACCCTCCTGGCCTCATACCCCCTGGCCTGATACCCCCTGGGCCAGTACCACCCTTGTTGACCTACTCACCTCTCTCTCTCTCTCTCTCTCTCTCTCTCAGTACGTTGAATAAAACGTGAGAGTTTACAACACAAACCTGCCTTTCGTTTATTCCCGCACACCTTTCTCGACGTCCCCGGGCTTGACCCTTGGACGACGCAACCCAGAACCTCACCACGACCTCACCCTTACCATCCAATTCCTCCCAGAATAACATAATAGAAGTAGCATAAATTAAGTTACATTAAATATTGATGAAACATATTCTCATCAAACAATTTCATTTACCGTAATTAACAATAAAAAGTTTCAGACAGAAGCTGATTTGACTCATTTTTTTTAAGTTAAGTGTACATTTTTGAACTTTTATTTGTTTATTACTACGCTCACACATTCCAAGTTTAGATTTTTAAGGAATCAACTTATTCGTTACATGTTTATCTACTAATTTGCAAAGTTTGGGTGAATTCTGAACGGTCCGTTTTGTGAAATTAAGCAATTACTTGAAAAGTGTAGATTTTCGTAAATTAAAATGTTTATAACTTTTGTCACGTGATCCAAACACCTTTATAAAATTTGAACTGAATGTGTATCTTATCAATATCTAACAGCATACCAAATTTTATCAAATTCTGAACGGTCAATCATTTTTAGGTGGTACTACCTTAAATACTAATATTATTCGCGCATTTTCTAAAAATATTTAAAATATTGGACGCAATTACTTATTTGCTTAATAGAATCCTTACTCCCTCAGTATTCCATTAGAACTCCCAGTACTCTATTGGTACTTCCAGTACTTTATTGGTACTCTGGAAACCGTCGCGCTGCAAGTTATCTTAGGTACTCCGAAGTACTCCCAAGGAACTCTTTGGAACTCTTTGTTGAAGTACTGGTAGTGAGTAGCCCCTCGATACTTTGAAATGTCTTGCTCTAACATAATATACATTGAAATTCATGCAATTGAATTTGTATTGTGTTTTGACCAGAAAAAGTTTATGCGTTTTTTCACTTTTGGTCAATCGTCGAAAGGTATCTTAAGTCTGGCACATATTAGATCAATTTTCTCTTGAAATATAGCAATTAGAGGTCTAAAAACTTGCATACTACTTTGAAATTCTATCATAAAATACATTGAACTTGATGCAGTTCGAGTTGTATTGCGTTTTTACCACAAAAAGTTGGGGGGCACTTTCAGAACAAATGTAAAGATGTTATTAAGGAGGTTCTGCCGGTACTGCACTAGTCTAAATATGTGCCCTTATTGTTTATAGTTTATTAGTGAGGTATACTTTCCTAAAGTAATTGTACTACAAGTAGATACACTTACACAAAATAATTCCATTTCTACAATTCTATTTATCCTAATTATCTATGAAAAGTTACATACCAAAGCTGATTTGACTCATTTTTTGAGGTTAAATATACGTTTTTTGTATCTTTTGGGAGTCTTGCCAAAATGAACATATAATATAGGAAGATATATATGAAATCTCGATTTCCAAATTTATTTGAGGATGGGGTGTCGTGACTTCTGTGATCTAGCCGATTCAACAGGATATTTAAGGAGACAGCATGCCTTCTATCCCATAGACCAAGCATTGGATAGCAGGTCAATAGGCCAACCTGCACATGCAGTCTATCCCTCTTATGTCTATGGGTTCACTTGATAGTACTTTACTTATGAACTTAGGTTTAAGTTATTTAAATTTTTAGTACACGCAACGGTTTTTTTTTCCTTGTAAACAATTAATCACGATGGTTCTGACATCTCTTTAATATTTATTTATTATTCAAAGAAATATCTTAACAACCATGCAATTACTTGAAAATAAATCAATTTCAATACAGCGTTCAATCTATTTTCAAATACACAAGTTTTTTATTACATGTCCATAATATTATGTATTTGTAACTATTTCCTTTTTTTTGTAATGTCGATGATGAAAATCATCTGCAAAAATAATTTTGATTAATATATGTAACTAATTTTTAATAAATAGTCGGAATAGTTTTTTTGAAATAATGGAAGTCGATTTGTTCAAACAAATAATGAGTCGTCTAAATAATGGACCCCCCTTGATCATTAGGGTATCCAAAGTACTCAAAATTTTGCATAAGCTTTTTATTTATGCATATCTTTGTGTTGATTTTTTTCCCTGAATCTGTTTGTTATTTCTTAATCAGATGAACCTCCTTAAGTGGCCAATGATTTTACGATGAGAGGTTTGCACCTGAGCATAGCAAGGGTGATATTTATGCCATGAAATTGGTCATTCAAGTCACAAGTATCATGTACAATTTTATAGCACTCCTAGCCTAAATCTACTGTCACAACTAATTGTGCTTTGAGCAGCTAATTTTTTCACTGTGCAATATGCACGGTGAAATAATGGATTAGTTGAGTCACAGATAGATTGTGATATATCTGTGACTCAGAACTAACAAAATTAATTCCACAAAATTTGGATAAAATTTTTTATACAGTCTAGGTGGTTTTAAAGAATTAGTAAAATTAAAAAAAAAATTCATTTTTGGTATAAACAGTTTGCATATATAATATCACAAATTTGGATTTACACAAGTTTGATATTGAACACTTAACTGTCGTGCACATCCTATTTTTATTAAAATTAGTGTCCAACGTACATATTTGTCCCTAGATATCTGTGAAGAAATGAGGTACTTTAAATATTGTTGAGAAGAAAGCTTAAGGGGAGGCCAGGTCTAAAGCTTTGCAACCCCGCCACGGGTCATTTTGTATTTCCAATGCCAAAAAATACTAAAAGTCCAATCGACCTCTAATTTTGATAGAATGATTCATTGAACTGAGCACTACACCGGAAAGTTATTGGTTTTTTATTTTAAGTTTTATTAAAAGCTATACCTAATATAAAAACAGCATTTTTAGGTACTGCCGCCCCTTAACTGAATTAAATAAAAGATAATTATTTTCATGATTCTATAATTGTAAAATACATCTTTGAATTATAATGAAAATTGTTGTCTTTTTTGTATTCTATACATTCCTATTAATTCTGAGTTTTATTTTATTCCTTAAATAATTTTAAAATAGATTAAGTATATGTAACAATAGTTGAATTACCAATTTTTCTATTTTTACATTTTTATAAAATTAAAGAAAATTTAAGTATAACCCAATACAAAGAAAAACGATATAAATAGAGTAAACAAATCGTTCCTTTAAAAGAATAATAAATAATAATTGCACATTTCAGGCTATAGCAACTTAAAAAATTTGAATAATTATATCATATTAAAATTGTTCTTGATTTTATTTTATTTTTTTTTTTATATGATAATCATATAATCATATTACTTTTCATTCAATGCATGTATACCTGTTTCAACTTTTATACTAAGTCCTTGAGGATCATAGTTCATTTTTAAAATGACAGTATCTTTTACTACCGGGAATATTTTTCCATTATCTAATAATGTCCAAATTCTGACAGATTTGAAAACATTTGCCATTTTAAACAAAACTGTTTACAATTATAACCTTAAATTCAGACAATCGATTTTAAATATGCAGAACAAACTTCGACATTAAAATTTAATTACAGTAGACAGCAAAATTGAAGTATATTATTTATATTTACATTTAAAAATTCAAAATAAATTTGTAACTGGCCAAAACACGCACATTTACTAATTTACTAATTATACAAATACGAAGGCTTTTCAAAAATATATACAGTTCACAACCAGGTAGTAAGAGAGAAGGAGATCAATCTCCACGTTGCTGAAATGGCTGTCTTTTTTAGATGAAGATCTCTACGACCTGTTGCCAGGTCCACGCAGCGCCTCAGCGGAACCGCCATGACCTAACGAGTAGCAGCGCCGCCTGTCGGCGGTTCATTCTGTTCTTATGTAAACTAGTTGTTTCTGATTTCAAAATGTTCCAAAAGGCTTTGCTCTTTCCTGTATGTTAAAATGCGCTTTAGCGGCTTTAGCCTATTTCGTACAGGTGGCGTATAGGCGGTTCCGTATATACCTTTACTTAACAGAAGCGACTGTGAGGGCGCAGTCCCATGGCAGAACAAAAACACGGAACGGAACGATGACAGCTAATCAGAATCAGTGCGGGTTGCGGCTTCGGAAATCTAGTTCCCTGCTCCGGATTGGCTATCGCTATTCCGTTCCGACTTTTGTTTGTGAATAATGGCAGAGATTAGTAGAGAGATTGCCGATGAGCATAGGGCACAGCGTGCCAGGCAACATGCAGTCGTAAACTACCGCCGCCTCGCGGTTCTTCGCCCGAACTATACGCATCTAGCGGTAGCGGCGGAGAGGGGGTAGTACGCATGTCCCGGCGGAGCGAGCGAGCTTCCATGCGTTCCGGCGATCTTGTATGCGTTAAAGCAAACACACAACAAAATAAAAACAATTATTTAATAACCCTATTATCACGAACAACCCCAAACTAACAAACCCTAAACCCCCAAGCAGGGCCGATGATCATATGCAAGTTTTTGTTTTTCTACTAGCATGTTGACGATGGCTGTGCTGGTTAAGGCGCGCGCGCCCGAAGGTGCGCGTACCATTTTGCCAGGGTTCAAATCCACTACAAATTTTTTTTTTAGTCTTAGTTCTAATGTATTTTTTCTTATTATTAAATACAAATAAAAAAATTACAACAATTAAGTACACTATAATATATAATTTTGTTCCAATTTTTATGCAAATAATAACCCAAAGTCTAATTTATATTTGGCTAATTTTTTAATGTTTGTTTATAAATTATTAAGATTATTAAAAGTTTACGATTTATTTTTCGTTAGCTTGAAGCTTAGCTGCACATTATAAATTGATTTTTATTTTGTTTTGCTATAATACATATAATTGTTAAGATAATAAATAAATTTGCAGGTAAGTATCATTTATCTTTTTTNTTTTAGTCTTATAAGTAGTATATGGGCTCGGATAGGGAGACCGGTGGGCGTGGCCTAAGGGGAGGGGATACAGTAGCCGCTGTTTATGTAAACAGTAGCTAATTGATGTAAACAGTAGCACTTGTTTATGTAAACAGTAGCTAATTACCCTGTTAGAAATAGTTCATAGAAATCGATTGACTTTTTAATCGAATTTGAAGCTATTTCTTAATCCCACTTTTTGCATTAGAGCTCGATTAAAATCGATAGAATCGATAAAAGTCAATAGAATTATATACGAAAAATGACTATTAAAGTGAATAAAGGTCAATCATTGGTATGAAACATCGATTTCAATTGTTGTTTTCCGTATTGAAATTTATCGACTCCTATCGATTCTATCGGTTTCAATCGAGTTCTAATACAAAAAGTGGGATTAAGATATAGCTTCAAAATCAATTCAGAATTTAATCGATCACTATCGAGTATTTTTAGCAATAGGTCAATTAACATGATTTATGACCCCTAATTATGTAAACAGTAGCTAATTGTTGTAAACAGTAGCTAAGTGGGTCAATTAGTATGATTAACGACCACTACTGTATAAACAACCGATAAAAAAGTGTGCCATCGTTAGGGGGGCATGCTGCGTGACCTACTTTCAATTGTTTAAATAAATAAATTATTATTTAAATAATTAAATTTTGGCGCCTGCCACGCTGACCTATATATGGGAGCAAGGGTTCAAGTGGCATAATTTATTCGCGCTACATATTTTTAAATAAACTATATAGGTCACGTATCTACGCCATACAAGCCCCGCAGCTCCCCTCATCCCTTTACGCTATACCAGCCCCAGAGCTCTTGCGTCAACTCCCTCCCCCCCTTCTACTCTATAGCAGCCCAGAGCTCTCAGCGCGCGTGCCGCGGCTCTCTCCTCCCACCACTTTAAGCTATACTAGCCCATGCCCCTCTCTCTCTCTCTCTTTCTCTCTCTCTCTCTCTCTCTCTCTCTCTCTTCTTCGCCATACCGGCCCGAACTCGCTTTCGATGACGCGTTTCTTTCTACCGCCAGCTTCCCCCACCGCTTTACGCTATACCGGCCCCAAGCTCTTAGCGTGCGCGCTGCGGCTCTCTCTTCTACGCCATACCAGCCCCTAGCCTCTCGTCTTCTCGAGCCGAGGCTCACCTCCCCCCTTTTACTGTATACGGGTCCGAACTCGCTTTCAATGACACGGTTCTTCTCCCGTTGCCGAGCGGCCTTTCTCTCTCTCTCTCGTTCTAAAGCAGCCGTCTACCTGTCGCACATATACCCGTTGAGCTTTTATTGCCCTAGCGATGAGTCTGATCCTGCTGTAAAGAGATACATGCATGTCCCTACTACTCGGTGCCGCAAAGCCTACTCTAAATTTCAGCTTTGGGGATTATTTATGGGAGTGGGATTTTTGTACTCAGAAAAAAAGAATTTTTTCATATACTTTAACATTTATTTAAGAAAGTAAAAAAGTAAAGTGATTACATGATAATATATTTGTGTGCGTGCGTGCGTGTGTGTGTGTGTGTGTATGTGTGTGTGTGTGTGTGTGCGCGCGCGCGCACGCAGAGAATAATAAGTACTTGATAATAAAAGAAACATATTTACAACTTACAAACTAATGATACAAAATAAAAACTTATACAGTGAATATAATGTCGTACAAATCTTTCGCAATTCTGGGTAGACCAAACGAATATATTTCTGTTAAAACTATATCTAAAACATCGGTGCTTACACTGGCAAAATTTAAGTTTGTCTTAACTAATTCATCGATGCTATATTTATGAAGCGCGTAATATTGTTTGAACGAGTTTATATTTTTTAGAATCTCGCGACATTTTTCAGAATCCTCACGCATCATTTCGTCTTTTATATAATCTAAAATGTAATCTACGCCGCGATTAACTAGCCCTGAAAGTTCCTCGAGCAGTTTAAAACGTAAATCGATGCACTCTTTTACCTGTTTTAAGCCTATGAACGTTTGCTGATGCATAACTACACTCGGAGGACTCTCGTATCTTTTCGGCTTCTTGCAAACTGACTCGGCTGGTGGCTGCTGCTGCGTCTCCTCGTCGAGAGGCTGTTGGGCGTTGTGGTTCGACTTTTCAGCAGGTGGTGATGGTGGTGTTGGCCTCTCGTCGATGCCGATCGCCCTTGCTCCGAAGCAGTTTGTGAATGTCAGATCGTGGTTGGGAAGGAGGATCTTTGTAGGATTTCCAAAATCCTGGTAGAACGTGAAGGCGTTGTTCAGATAGGCCTCCATAGCCTCCATCTGATCTTTGATCACTTCCCAGCTATGTTTGTCGAGTGTCACATACTTGGCTGGCGATCCATTGGCACAAATTTTTAGCACTGCTCTGTAGTAGCCACCGTGATAATCCAGGCCTATCAATGCACGCTTGCAGTTGGATTTGTTGAGCGCGTACGTCGTCGAGCACAGCAAGTTGCAGGTAATCGGTTTGATTTTCTCAACAGCTGATGCTGCTGATGTTGCTGCTGCTGATGATGATGACGACGACGAATCCATGGTGACTATGTACATTACACGAGGTCTACTAGGCGAGAGCGTTTGTTCGACTGATGGCTGGCGACTGCTCCCCGACTTCTTTATAAAGCCTGAGCGACAAAGAGCGTCAACGTTTTTTTGAGCGCAACACGAGTCACAGTCTGAGAAACGGATGTTATGGTGTTTACATTCCATAGAGAGAGTCTGGTAAAAATTAAAAAGGCACGTTTCATCTGATATCGATAGAGGCTGTATTGTTGAACGTGCCGAGACACGTAAGCGTTTACGGTCACTTAATATGTTTGTATAAAATTCCTAGATAACGAGCTTAAATATCCGCTCTTAGATGTGCAGATCTGATTACAGAGACCGCGTCCTGTGGAACTCGTGCGTGGGAATGCGTTGACTCGATGACGACGATGACGTTGGCGATGACGTAATGTTTTATTTTTCACTCTTTTCATGAGACTCCGATAAAACTTAACGGCTAATGCGTCGTTTTTGACAAAATCTGATGAAAAAAGACGTAGATATTTTCGCAGAGATATCCCACTACACATGTGATAGAGAAACATAATGCAGTGCTCGCCACATACTTGAGAGTCGATGCTTTGCACTTGTTTTTTGTTCCACTCGAAACGCGCGCAGTTTCCACGGAGTCGATCGAGATGGTACGGTGATACGGGTGCAACTCCGTAGCTGTCAAAGTAAATTCCGTATCCATTTTTAGCGATGTAGATGGCTACCCAGTGTGATCCTGGCTGATCGGATGTGTCGAGATTCGTTACTATAGCTGTCGGTGTGGATAATAATTTTGGAATGTGGTTAGCCGCGTAAACTCCAACTGAATCGGCTTTCAATTCTCCGATAGCTGTGATTATCTGTCGTGTATTCATGTTGACGGTGCATCTACGTAGTCTGGTTCGTCTTCGTTTTCCTCGTCATCGGTTTTTGTTTTATCGTCTTTCGTTTGAATTCCATCAACAACGTCGCGGCAACGAAATTTGGTAGTGTGGTATCGCTGTAACTGATGCTGATCGTGCTCTAGTAAAGACTGATACATTGCCTGACTATTTATATCGTACGGATCTGTTCGGTGATGTCCGGCAACGAGTGAGTGTATCCATCTTCTAATCTGATAGGCTCGACGCATTGCACAACAAAAAGCTGGTTTATCTTCGAATTTCTTGATGCCATGGCTGATGCACACCAGGACGTTCGGGAATAGCAGTGCGAGTTGTCGAAACGAGGGTGCGTTGTATTCTTCTATATTAATGATTCTTCGCGACACTACTTTTTCCAAAAAATTGGCTTTTTCTTTTCCGCTCACGTATATACGGCGAGCGTTCTTTACGAAGGTGCAGAGATTACGGCGAAGATTCTTGAGCGAAATGTCTCCATCGTGCCACTCCAGTCCGTGTACTTCGAGAGTGCAATGATTATTTGTCTGCTGCATGTCCGTGGGTAATTCGACAAAACTGCACGGTGCGCGAATAATCCAATGACCTATTATACGACTCTGAAGAGATAAAATGGCCACTTCCTTGGGAATAAATTTTTTATTTAAATCCCGAAAGCCTTGAATATCGATCACGTAGTCGGTCATGGTGAAGCACTTGTCTGCGTGTGTACACGTTCGGTAGCCGATTCGAGAGAGACTAACTGCCGACTATTGATATGCTCGACTTATGAAGCGAATCAAGAGAGTTTTTTTTTTTTGGGCGCTGCGATCGCGTGTGCGTGCGCATCAGGCGCTAAAATCCGTTACAATTTGACGGTTAGAGTCAATTTCCAAAACGTTGTCGTACTCGGCGTAAACGATACAATTGATCGCTGTAAGAAGAGCCGTCTCAAATCTCACTTCTATGCGTATGCTACCCGAGCGCACGAGATTCCAATGCGAAGCACAGTGTGCCGATAAGTCGGGTGTGAGATCGAAAGCCGTCAAAAAATTGTTTTTGTAATAGTTGTAGCGACTGATACCGAAACCTTCGTTGAGAAAATGCACGCCTGTGCCTGTCAGCAGTGTCTGATAAGTGTCTATGTAAAGTTTATCGGTACCTGTGAAACGTGGCTGCAAAGGCTTGCTTGGAATTTGTACACCATCGACGTAAAGAGAAATATAATTTATAGAGAAGTTTTGAAAATTAAACGGATTCAACGCTCGGTTTCCATTGAATGCTTTGTTTTCCACAAAGCCCAAAATTATTCTTTTTGGCAGCTGACCGTGTATAACGTTGTCGATCGAATCGCCCAATATTCCCGAGTGAAGAGTAAACGACTTGACTTCGACTCTCGTAATGGGATATTTAGCCGTGGTTTTCGATAACGCTTGTGCATGTGCCAGTAAAACGCCCGGACTGATTTTTACTCTGCGGATTATGAGAGTTGCTTCTCTGATGCTGACTTTAAATTTTCCATCCGAGGTCGCATCCATTAGACAAAAAGCATCTTTGCTTCTAACTAAGCGCACGCGCATTTCTACACCGTTTATCAGCATTTTATCCTGATTAAAGAGATCGTGATGTAGGTGTCCAATCATGTCAAAGTAGCGGCGATTCTGTGTAAAATATCTACGGTTTTCCAGGCCTTTGTTTACGGGCATCGGAGCCGTCGCAGTGCTCACCGCGTTAGCTGGTGCATCAAAAGCAGCATGCGTGTCGTCATACCATAAACTCGCTGTAAGATGTGAGTCTTTAGCAGCCGGTGAATAATTGAGAAGCGTCTCGATGTACGCTCTGTAAGGATACGCGTTATTAGGCGGTGAAACAATTTTCTGATTGAAAAAAACATCAATCTGATTGAACATTGAATGCATGAAATTGTTGATCGGTCCTACTTTAGCGTCTTCGGTCGTTGCGGCAGTCTCGTCCGCGGGTACGATTTTAGCCTGCACATGAAGCATTGTGTGAGCCAGATCAAAGTAATGCTCGCTACCTGCCGGCACGACAAACTCCAAGGGGGCGTCGACATCGTCGCTGAGAGACGAGACAGGTTTATAATGTAGAAAGCTGCTGCTTTCGATGGATGTCTGGGTGGGTGGAAGCGTGAAAAGATCCAATTCGCTGGACATGCACTCCGACGAGTGAGAATGTAAAAATGCCATTTTTGCGTGTACTATATACGTCTAGGACCGAAAATATCCGTAACACTTCTCAAAGATTGCTGCTGCTGCTGCTGCTGCTGACTACTTCTCTTTTTAGGTCTCTTCTTTTTTCTCGTAGCGGTGACTCTCTTCTTCCTTCCTCGCGTCTGCTGTTTACGTCTTTTGCTAACGATATTACTCGATGCGTGTGTCTTTCTTGACTGACGTCTTCGCCGCACTGCGCGTGATTTATAACCAGAGCCCTTCATCATGTCTGCTATTTTTTCACCGGCTTTTCTTTTCAAATTTTTTCCAGACTCTTTGGCACGATATTTGAACGCCTGCTTAAAATTCGAGCCGTTGTTTGCAACGTCGTCCAAGACGTTGATTCCAGCGCGCACAGCCTCCTTTCCCACAGCTTTGGCACCGGACGCAATGTACGGGAGAATTTTGCGAAATAAACCTCCGAGCCATGCACCGACACCTCTACCGCGCTGATACGATGAACCGGAAAAAACGTGTCTCACTCCCCCACCTCCTACTTGCTCGTCGTAGTAAAGTATATAGTGACTCATCGTGTCATAGTTGTGCTCTCTCTCTCTCTCTCTCTCTAGCGATTACGTTTAAAATGAAGCGTAACCGTCAACGTTCCATATTCGAATGGTATTCGCACTCCGTGCTGATCCCTTATATCTATGACAATCGAGCGAAAACTATGATGTAAAAGCGGAATGTAATGAGCAGGTGCAAAATGTCTCACGATATTGCTGCCGAATTTGTACTTTGCACTATCTACGGATACTATGCGCAGTAGGCTAGCTTGAGTGTCGCCTACAGTATGCGGTTCGCATATATCCGTGTACACGTAGAGCTGATCGGGTATAGCTCGAGATAGCGATGCCGGTCTGCTGCCTAATGCGACAACGCTGCCCATGGATGATGTGACAAAAGTGCCGTTTTTACGACGTGTCTCAGAATCTTCGAAGCCAAAAATACGACAAAGTTTTTCGTTGAACGTTGTAAAGTGTTGCTCCACGCAGCCACATTTACGCTGTAGCACGTAATAGCCCTTTTGAAAGGGTGCATCTTCGAGACGAAGATGATCGTGAAATGCTTTCGATTTATTTATTTCGCTGGCTAGTTGTTCGATATTATTGTAAATTCCGTGTGGAAAAAAATGAATTTCCTGCTCAGCATTTTCTGCCTGTTTGAACGTGTAAAAGGCGTCAGATTCTTGAATGTGCGTGACAGTGCTCGGTACGTGAATTTCAACGAGCGCAACGGACCAATTTCCGTTGAGTCCGACCTCGCGCGAAAGCTGTGTTGTAAAGCAGCTCGTAGCGTTGTCGCTGTAGTACATCATGCTGCTGTTGCTAGGCAAAACTAGGTAAAAATCGTTGGCGTCCATTTTTAAATTTTTTGTACTTCTGACGCTTTGATCCACGAGTTGAATTTGTCCGGATAGCCAGCCCACTTGACGAACAGCTGCTTTCTCGAGCCACGACCCTTTGTACGAATTACACGCTCTATTTTGAATTGTTGAGCAGCATCCGACATACGTTGCGTGCCAACGTGTGCGAGTTCCTCCAGGTAGAAAAAGCCGTCAATCTCTTCGCCGTTCAAATCTTCCAGAATAAATGTCGGTAAATTCTGTCTATTGGAAATACGTTTAATCTTGAAAACTTCTTCGCTAAAGTTTTTCTCGTATCCCTTCTCGAAAGTATTTTTCGTGCGACTAATGCGTACGTAAGATCCGGGCTTGTATTTATTCATTACACCTGACGCCATCTTTTCGCGATATTTGTAAGTAGTTTGCAGCCGTGCTCTTTTTTCTAAATTTTCTCGCGCTTTCGCAGCGTTGTAGATGTTCACGTCGCATGGCCGCATCTTTGTACCGCTGTGACGCGTATGATTGTAAGCATCGATGATTTTCTGCACCACGTCGATGTAGCGTTGCGTATTATTGTGAGAAAAGTATCGCCACATTCGTTCGCGTATAGTACGGTTCAGCCTCTCGACTACAGCCGCCTTGATATCGGGATTTCGCACTGTACGGAATTTGATATCGTGTTTTTTTAAAAATTCTTGAAACGACGAGCCTACAAACTCTTTACCCTTATCGGATTGCAAGAGTATCGGGACGCGTCCCTCACTGCGTTCGAGTATTCGGCCAAAGGCTGCGGTAACGTTGGCGGTTGTCTTATCGCGTAGTGGCTCTATCCAGGCCTGTTTACTCAGTACATCCACTACTACCAACAGGTAGCAGTAGCCATCGTTGTGTTCTTTAATCGTGGTTAATTGAAGCAGATCGCACTCCCATACGTCGTCAATGTTGGTCACGTTGTAGCTTAAACGCGGAAATTTACGCTTAACAGGTCTGTGCAGCGTATAGGCATCTTGGTTGCTAAGCCACTCGTATATACGTTCCTTTTCCCGCTTGTCAGCCGCACTAAATAGTTTACCTTTTCGATTTACGCGCACGAGATTGCGCGCACCCGCGTAACCTGCCTCATGCGAGACATCGTAGTACTGCTTCTCGTACGACATGTCGTCAAAAATTGTCAAGACGTAGCCACTTGTTCTTTGCTTGTCTTCTCGTCAAAGCAGGTGATGCGGCAGCCGCTGATTTGTTTTCAGCGTCGTTAATTTCCATCAACGCGTCAATGCTCTCTTTACTAGGTAGTCGACGTTTCGCTGTATTACTCGGAGATGTCAAATTTTTACCGATTTTTAATATTTCTGGGTTTCCAATCAGGTTGATCGGTGTGTCGACCGTCTTGATGAATTTGGCGAAAGGAAAACGTCCTACAGGCACTTCCGATGGATCCACTGGTTTTTTCTTGCGTGCGACAACGTCGCTAATCAGCTCTATAATGTTGGAATCTTGTATGGGCTTGCCATCTATACTGACCCTGCCTGTGCTATCCCACTTGAGTCGATCGCCGGCAACTGTTTTCCAGTGTTTTAGCAGAAGGCGTGCTTTTTGAGCGTAACTTTTCGGCACGCTGTCGAGTATAATTTCTTCAGTCATAGGCGCCGACGTAGCCTCTATTTCGTCGATATCACGCTCGTAATCGTGCTCGGCGGCGATACGTTCAGAATCTTTGAAAAACAGATATCGGCGCAGTATTTGTAAATAGTTTTGACATTTTTCACGCTCGTCAGTAAACTTATTCGAATGTAGAATCGCGTGCATCTCAGAATCGAGTCTAGATAGATTGTCGCCGCATGTTTGAACCGAGTTTTCACATGAATCGTTCACTGTTGTGGCTGCTGGTTGAACGTTTTGCATACGCGAGAACATATCTTCGGGCACGATAATCATTTTTCTCGCGCGATCCATTTTGTAGTCGTCACGACTAGTCTGCTGCTGCTGCTGCTGCTGCTCACTTGTTGTTAAAAAGCTTCGAGACGAGTGCTCCGATGATAGGTGCAAGTAGAATCGGTAAAAAAGCACCACCGTGCTGTAGCAGTACTCGTTTCTTTTTCTGCCAGTCGTGGGTTTTCTTATTATTGCAATTTGTCAATTTTCTCAACACGTTTTTGTGTTTTTTAAGTCGACGTTTATGCGCGTCTTTGATTTTGACTACACCTTGCAAGATGTTCAAAGCGCACTCGCAAATGCAACGTACGAGTCTCTTGTCGGCTGTGCGTAAAAGTGCTGTACGCTGTTGACCGTCCGCGTGACAAAGAGCGTTCAGTACGGCGACTCGTTTTCTATTGAAATGCTTACCCACGGGTATGCAACATCCAGCTCGTTTCGATGTTGTTGGCGCCATAGCTTCTCACCTACTGTCTAGTCGCAGACTCATGCATACGCTTTTTGTATTTATTAGCGAAATTTAGCGTATTTCGGCACGTACGCGTACTGAATTTTGTCGCTCGGAAATATACACGTGCGAACCCTATACTCATCCAGTGCTGCTTGAGTCAGATCGAGAAAAAGATAGGAATGAGGTCCGCGCGTAGCGTCTATGTATGCCTCCTGCAGGAACTTTGAATCTTCCGGATAGATTTGTCGTGCGAGGTGCTGAATCTGAGCTCTATCGCGTGGGTTTTTAAATATCACCAGATACTTTGAATTTAAACTTATGTCACGTTGCGATTTTCCCTGGTGAAAAATATTCTGCGTCACTAGAAAAACCGATAAATTCAAATGATGAGACGAGCGCGAAAACAAATCGAGAACTATGTCGTTGGATGATTCACGCATCAGGTCATCGAGAATTAGTAATTTTTTCTTCTCCGTATCCTCCGAGTAATCGCTTCGCTGCGGTAGTCCTTCTCGAAACTCGAT
>CM053168.1:30724810-30746545 GCA_012977825.3 Pteromalus puparum | reverse complement strand
CATTTTTACAGAAATAATGATATATTTATTCTACGAGTGCGCGCATCACACACACACACACACACAACACACGCACATACCTAGTTACATAAGACGATATTTAGACCGTTCAAAATTATGCTCGGTGAAACCAGCGACTTTCGCTCTGCCAATCGCATTAAAATAAATTGCGCATCGAATGCCCGGGCATTATGCGCAATACAAATGATTTCCTCAAACATGGATTTCTCGCGAATAGTCAGCTGCAGCAGCTGTTCGACCGGATCTGTTGTAAAAACGTGTTCGCGGACGCCACAAGAATTACACCATTGCGCGATATCTTCACAGTCCATACAGTCGCTACAGACTTGCTGTGCAACACACAGATTTGGTACGTGTTCGTGTATGGACTCGTTACCGCGAAACAGCGAATCTTGTCGCGTCTCAAAATCATAAAAGATAAAGAGATATTTTTTCCCCGGTGCTTTGACTGCTATAGGTTTAATATAACAATATTCATTGAAACCGTGTCGTGTTTTGCAGTGTTTGCACCAATTAACACCACATTCGTGTACACCACGTGCAGTGTTAATCTGCTTACAGCAAACACGACAGATTTTCACCAACTTCGCCAAATCCACAAGCACTACGGTTTTTGGTTTTTTAGCTTATGCTGCCAAAAGACCTATGTGTTTTGTGAACAAATATCCTATAATTCGTATTGCAGTCATTGCTATATTTAAGCGAGCTCTCTCTCGATCAGAGGGCGGAGCTATGAAAAACACCTAATCACAAATTTTTGAACATTGTGGATCTTCGATGTTCTTATACTTTTTATATGCACAAAAAGTTACAAGAAATGCGAGATCTCGCGCACCGAATATATTTAAAATAAAGATCATAATGGTTTTGAAGAATAAGTAGAAAAATGTACCGGCGGAAATTTGTTCAATCTTCGCTCCCGCCCATCGAAAAACGCCAGCTCCCCGTTACCCGAACGTACTAATACATCGAAATGCGACCAGAGCGATAATTCTGTCTCGCATAAATCACGCTTGGAAAAGCTGAAGCTCGTGGGTATACCACAACCGTTGGCTCTATGCAAACTCCAGCTTGCTCGAGACAGAATTTCAGCTCTTTTGCTGGCTGCAACTGACGGCGTCCGTCGCGTACGACGTTCACACTCCTCGGCATTTCTTTCGTATCGGTTGATTTTAAATTTTTAAGTACGCACTCAACGACTACAAGGGCACGTGGCTAAAACAAAGATTGTCAGCGTTGCTTCATGCAGACAATCGATCTTTGCCCTAAAGTGTCGACGGTTAAATTTTCTTACGCAGACCGCTTGAACCTACCGGCATTTCAACAAAAATTGCATTTATTCGAAAACTTTCATTCGATTTGGAAAACACCGTTACTTGATGACATAACCGGTAGTCAAATTCAATAGGTCTTCGTAAAAAAAATTTCGACCGGTCACGAAAAAGATAAGACCCCGCGAATCCATGTTCTCCATTTAACGAGTTTCGAGCTCACTATGGTCCAGAATTACCCGTAAAACTTCGCGAGAGGACGTTGACACTGTCTAACCCTGGGACCAGGTACCTGCAAAGGTCGCGATGTTCGTGATCAGCGACTCGAAAACCCCCGGGTAGCATAACTGGAGTCATTTCCATCATTATTTACCGAGTTGTAAATTTTTAATTTAATGTATCTTTGACATGCCTTTTTCAAATGCATACTGTTTATGCAATAATGCATTTTCAAAAAAGTAATTGATTACATTAGTTCACAAAATGTCTAGGTTTTATGTAAATATTTAAATAAATGTATTATATAGAGAAAAAACTGCATTATATAGGCAAAAACAATCATAATATAATCAGCGAGACTTATTAATTCGTCTTATTGCATGAAATGGTGTGATAATACTTAATAGAATCAAGGCATTATTATGATTATTTAAAAATACACTCGTTGAATTCAAATTGAAGATTATATCCAAAATTTTAAATTGATTATTACGTTTTTACTCCATTTATCGCGTCACTTATAAAAAAACGATTCATAGTATACAAGGTGAGAAAAAAAATTTTGAAGCTCAATATCTTTTAAACTAATTGGTTTCGTAAACGACCCAAACATATAGGGATCGAAGTGCTATATAATGCTAACTGAATCTAAAATTTGAACTTGATTAATGCTTTTTTACAGTATGTGAATGCTATTTTAAATATTTCCAAGTTTAATTATTTTGCTGTAAGCGATTTTCTTATAGCAAAAGATATCAAGGGGCGCGGTAGTGCCCTGATGGCAAGTATAAGTTTTTGTACAGTGTGCCGTCGAGGAGCCCCGCGACCCTATTATACTTTGAATTTGCTTTTTAACCTATTTACGTTTTATTCATTCTGTCTATATTATATTTGATCCGTTGTTGACTCATATGTGTGAGTATCCTATTTTGATGATTTTAAACAGATCTTTCTTATGACCGTAGTATTTTTCTAAGGCGATTGCTCCTTCATAAAAATAACTAAGATCAAAAATTAATTTGCGATAATTTCTTAAAATTTCTGGCCATGCAATTCTCTTCTTTTTAAGTACAACAATACAAGAATATGTCAAAAAATATAATAGGTTATAAGGTTATAATATCTGTAAGTTAATACCCTCTTGATTACGACTACAGCGCGAATAAATAATTTCCAGAGTATCGTTTCGTTTTGGAGTCCACCTCGCATTCTTCATAACTTGGAAATCCTGAATATATATGCACTTGGACTCGTTCATGTTCGAGTCGGATATTTTGCTTTCTGCTGCTGTGCTATTTGGAATCAACAAGTTATGTTTTGATTTTTGTATAAAATTTACGTTCTGATGCATAATTAGTGTTGCATTCAAATTTTAAGTATCAACGGCAGTCGAGATAGTATTACAAAGAAGATACTCGTGCTACTGCTAGTGCATCGCCCGTTAAGATTTTTGTGTCAACGCGTCGAGCGCTGGTCAGGACTATACTCAAGCACTATAGTGTGGATCGCCAGAGATCAAGAGCGAGATCGACAGCGTAATCGGTAGCCCTTCCGAGCTCGGCTTCAACGTCATCGAGCGCTCTCACCGCTTGAGCTTGGCGACGACCCCGTTGGCTGCAATATACCTATATCTTGATCCGCTTCTCCATAACCTCATTTTCGCGTAAACTTCCGTAACGTGTCGAAGACTGCAAGGTCTAGGTAATTCCTCAATCTTCCGTTACAGCAACAACTTTAATCTTAATATGAGTCCTGAGGGGCGCGACGCCCACGCCGCCTCGATCATTATCAATCAACCTGAACTCAGTCCTATTTCTCAACAGCTATATAGCGGCTCCTGGGCGGCGCATTATGACAGCGAGCCCAAAAACTATTTCATTGAGTTTGAGCACATGGAGGAGGAGGTAGATATCAACGAGGAGCCGACGCTTCTCCAGGCGAAAATCAGCAGTTCAGCCTCAAGCTCAGCATAACCGCACGATATTCCGCAACAAGTCCAAGCAGATCGTCACAGACACGACGTGTACATGAATGCTGGATACAGATAGTAAAACACAGCAACGTGCTCGGAACCCCTAGCTCACATCGATGGATTGCAAACTGCAAGATGCGACATATAGAGATCGAGTCGACAGCGTGCGTGATCCACGGATAATCGATCGAAGCTTGACCGTAACTTCGCCAAGTTTTTGCTTACTGGAGTTCTACAAAGATCCCGTTGGCTTCAATTCTAACCTCAACGACCATTTTTGCTTGCACCAGAACCATACACAAAGGCAACACAAATTGATATAATAAGTAAGATCTCGACTGTTCTCGTCTTCCACAGACTTAGAGCTCTTGTTTCCCCGAAATTAGCAGAAGACTACGAGGCCTTCTTGTTCTTTCACAGGACGAGAACCAGTTTGGGAAATGCGACTATGGTAACGATCTCACCGAGTCCGAGGACGATGAAAATGATGAGATCGGGGACCGGTACAGGACGGAGGACCCCCAGCTCACAACGATGGACTAGACACTGGACATCGACAAATTGCATCATCAGAACATGCTGGACTGCCACATCAAGAGCGAGACCGATAGTGTGATCAGTTGCCACTCTTAGCTCGGTCCTCAACTACTGCAGGAGCTCTCTCCACTTGTCCTCGACGACGAACCTGTCGGTCGCAAGGACGACCTTCGTAGCTGGTCGTTTGAGTTGTATACCAGAGGCTCCTAGCTCAATGGCAACCAGATACTCTAACTTCAAGACCTTATATTCAATTATTCCTCCGGAGTCGAAAATTAACGACAAGATCTTCCTTCTTTCGTTACAGCTGTTTCAACCTCGAAATGAGAGTGATTGTATAAGTAACGCCACCTCAATCATGGTCGACTCCTCGAACCCGATAAGGCCTCACATGTCATCAGTGCAGCAGAGTTTGCCGTAGCTGGCAAGCACCTCAACGACAACCGCCGAAGACGCGCCATGGCTCTAACGGCCAGCAAGCGACACTCCGCGCTCAAGGCCAACTCAATGGAGAAGTCCGTGCTTATAAGCAAAAGCTGCAGCAGCTGTCGAATGGTGCGTCAGGCCCAAGCAGTGCCAAAGAACTTCGAGTCGGAATGCGATAGACTATGGCAACAATCTCATCAAGTTCAAGAACGAGGAGGAGGTGGACGTCATTGAACCGACATGGTCCTGGAGATCGGCAACGACAAAGGCCCCACCCAGCTTCAAGCTTAGCATACCCGCCGTAACACCCGATAAAAAGTCCTATAGCCTACTACGCTGCTGCTGTTGGGCCGATATCAATATTTAACAATTCCAACGAAGACTAGCGCAACTCAATATTTGCCGTTTTTCTTACAAATCTAATCTTTTCTTACAAATTAATCTGAAAACTAAGCCGAATCATCTTGTGCAAAGAAATGAGCAAAATCATAAATATACAAAATAGAGTTTCATCTTGAAACTATAGTGAAATTAATTCTTCTTGGAGTAAGAAATGATTTTTTGTCAGTGTAGGTAAGCTAGAATCTGTTGACTAGTTTATAAAAAATAAGATGGTTGTACTTTTCAAAATTATTCTTATAATGCTTACTTGCCGTCCCGTTGTCTTATAGTCTATCGATGAAACACGCGGATTATTACTTTTAAGGTGTGAATCTGTTAGATAATATTAATTCAAATTACAACAGTTTTTATTATAATCTAAGAAGCTTTACTACCAGCATGTTGTCGCAAAAATCTTCAAATATACCATGTTTGTTGCAAAGAAAAAATCTCAAAACTAAATTTAATAATTTGAATAAATAGTAAGTAGTTTTGGAATCATAATATTATTTTTATTTTGATAATCTTGCTTTACGATCTGTCTTGATTGAAAAGGCGATAAATTTTCATATTTATGTGGGTATCGATCGTTAAGTAATCAATAAGTTGTTTTTTGTAAGCATATGATTTACTCTATGCACATCGTAGACTACAGGACAACGGGACGGCAAGTAAGCATTATAAGAATAATTTTGAAAAGTACAACCATCTTATTTTGTATAAACTAGTCAACCGATTTTAGCTTACCTGCACTGACAAAAATCATTTCTTACTCCAAGAAGAATTAATCTCACTATAGTTTCAAGATGAAACTCTGTTTTGCATATTTATGATTTTGCTCATTCTTTGCACAAGATGATTCGGCTTAGTTTTCAGATTAATTCTTTTTCGAGTAAGAAATGATTTTTGTTAGTGTGCTAATTTGTAACACTTAACATTTTTAAAACTGATTTCACTACATTCATTAGCGTATAATGATAAAAATACAGAAAAACTTTTGTAAGCTGTAAAAATTTGACAATTTCTTTAAGGATTTTATAACCTTTTAGAGGAGGAATTATAATTATAATACTAAGATAGATTCGTTAGGATGGGCACATAACTTATAGTTGCCAACATTTTACCTTGTAAAAGGTGTTCTTTGAACTGATTTCACAACCTTTTAATGAGTTTAATTAAATANTATAATAATCAGAAAGATTCGATCAAAATCTCTATAATAGCGAGTTTTAATGACAACAACATAAAAGAAATATTGACGAGTAGCGCACGAGTTGCTATGGAGAAATGTGTGGCAATGAAAATAGTAATTACAAAAAAAAGTGAAGTATTTCACGTCGTCTTACTCAAACTGTCGCAGCAGCAACATCGCGCAGAAATTGGATTACGATGGATTTTTATCTTGTCAGCATTTTTCTGCTAGTTCTTGGAGGAGCAGATTATCCTGACTTTTGTGGAAAATCGGTTTTTATATTTCAGCTCATTACTTAAGAACTGCTCGACGAAATCGTTTAAAACTTTAACAGCAGATAGCTTTGTTTATGGTGAATCACCAATTAAAATTTTGAAGCAGTTGACTGCATTGTTTTAAAGTTATAAAGAATCAAAAAATTTTCAAAAAAAAAAAAATTTAATTGATATCTTAAGAACCATAGGGGTTTCAAAGCTGCGAAATAAACTTGGCCAAAATACATAAAATATCTACCTTTTTCCGAAATCTCAATTGAAATAAGGCTTTATTGCGCCCGGTAATCGAGGCACACAAGAAACAAACTCATTTTTTTCAGTATTTGATTTATTACTAAAAAAAACCGCTGCCAAGTCTTTGGCACACGTAGCTTCCTCCTTTTCCGATTTTTGATATTGTTTTAAATGTAATATTACGCACGCGCACACACACACACAGACAAAACCATCTGCACGGACATTTTATAAAACCATGAAAGCTCTCAAAATATACTAAGCTTTAATTATCAAATTATATGGTTTAACAAAAATAATAATGTTCAGTCACACAGAGTATACAGGGTGAGAGTTGAAGTATTTGAATCTTAATATCTTTTAAACTAAAAGGTTTCATAAGCTACAAAAAGAACCTAGCCGAAGTGATCAAAAGATCAATCTTTTCCTAAAATTTCAACTCAATTTAAACCTTTTTACTCCCGTAATCGTACGACATAAAAAAACCATTTTTTTTAGTTTTTTGATTTTTATCTCACGAAACTAGTCGCCAAAATTGCTTAAAATTTTTACAACTAGTAGATATCGTTGTTTTTATTGTATGAATTTTTTTCAAAACATTTAACTATTTATTTTTTTGAGTTTATATATGTTTATCGAAAATTACCTTTTATATCATAAAAATAACCAGATCAGTCAATCTAGGAAAATCTTCTGTCGGGAAAAGTAACAATTTTGTGTGTTTAATACACTATTGTTTGAATATGATTTTGTATCATTATCATTATAAAAAAGCTAAAGATATGTGTTTTCAAAACATTTAGAAAAATGGGCTAGTAATTATGGCCAGTGACCATAATGCGGTTCTCGAGATACAATTAAATCACATAAAAAATGCCCAAGCCTAACTTCAGAATTAAAAAGATTATGCAATGTCGAATTGATACGACCCCGTGCGCAGATGTTAGGGTTCCAACAATTATGGCGGCGTATAGCGTTACATTACACACACGACACACACTTACACGCACACACACACACGACCCCCACACAGCACAGCCACCACACAGTACAGCCATTCTCCGCGGATGTGCTGACGGACATTTCTAAAAAGTATGATTCGGTACTTCCCAACACCTCCAAACTGCGTTTCACGAGAGTATCTAGCAAACTGATAAAAATTTTACTATTACAAAAGCTTCCTCTTGCAGGAGGAGAGCCCAATAATGAAGTAGGTTCAAAGTCACTAGCATAAATTTTTGACGCGAATATAGATCTTGGCACGCTGTTCTGGTCGGGAGAGATGATATCCATCATTAACACATGATTATTTTCGCTTAGAGGGGTTATGATGTTAAGGTAAATTATAGATATAATGTTTTTTTTAAGTATAAAAGCACCTATTTCCTGTTATCATGCCGAACGGAGCGTCGATCCCGATGATCAAACGGTGAAGAAAAGTACGGTAATTTATTATTATTTCAAATGCATTACGAGCTAAAAATTGTTATGTTTACAGTGCGTGGCATGATTGAAACATAAAACGGCAATAGTAGTTGTTTTTTTCGAAATTATAGTAGTTCCAGATATTACGATATCATACAACATCACGCAACCGCGCTCACACCTCCACACAGCACACAGACCCACACATCCACACACAGACAACGACACACATCCACCTACGTCACTTTTTGCTTAAAAAGACACGTAATTCGAACTTCAAACATCATAAAACATGTTTTTATGAAGTTTTAGCGAAACTGAAAATTTTATTTTCACAAAGCTTCCTCTACGAGGAAGCAAAAATCAACGCGCCTTAAACAGTACCGCAAAGGTGGTGGGGAAAACTGTTTATATTTTTATTAAGAAAATATCAAGCAAGACATTTTTTTTTATTGAATTTAAAATTATGAACTCTTTTTTTTAAATAAAGTAAATTAATTTGGATTTTTCTGAACATCCAAGTTATTAAAAAATTTCAATTATTTGCATTAAATTATTAACAACAAATAATATAATATTTTACATTTGCTATAATTATTATTTTGGACACGTAGATGAAAAGGCAATAAGCAAAACAACCAAAAAAAAATCTTCCGTGACCGAGATTTGAACCCCAGTACTCATCAATCTGCCGCGCGCGCTCGAGCCTCGATTTCGCAGGCGACGGGTAAACGGAGTGGGCGGGGCTTGCTAGATGCGTATAGTTCGGTCGAGCGCCGCATGGTGGTGTCATGATCGAATATGGCACGCTTTTTTAACATGGCATCGGCAATCTCTCTACTAATCTCTGGTAATGGGAATCGGTCTCATTTATTGTATTTTTTTCAGGGAGTAAGAGAGAGGGGGAACATTTCTGAAACGGCGGCGGCGGCGGCGGCGAAACTTTTTTTATAATATAGAGAGATAAAGCGGATTTCCGTTTCGGCGGGAATACTGCTCGGACGTGTCTGGGCGACCTCTCGATTTTCGAAGCGTTTTTCACAGTGTTTTAGTGATTTATTGCGTCTGCGCGCGGTGTTCGCGCTACTCTAATCGTTTTTCATTGTCGTTTCTTTATATTTGATCATCTTTTCTTTTCTCTTTCTAATCCCTTGATAACCTGCACCCCTCGCCTAACCTCAACGGGCTAGCGGGGGGCCACCGGCCCTCCCAGCCGTCCATTCATCACGCTAATTATTACTCTTCTCCCATTAACACCATGTCAGAGAACGCTTCTTTCTATAACACCCCCTCATCCTCCCCCTCCAAGAATAATTCTCTCAAGTCCAATTACTTTGTCCTTCTCGATTGCATCTCCAGCGCTTCCAACCTAACCTCTCCTCCTTCTGTCTCCCAAAACCTTAACAACTCTCAACACCTCTCTACCCCTGTATCAAACACCTCTAATAACTCTCTTGAACTTTTAGCCAATGCCTCTATGGAACTCGCTGCCAACCAGCAAATGGATGTACACATGAGTGACCCTCCCGGCACGCTCAAAAGGCCCAGGTCATCCCTTGACCAAGACCAGCTCACCCAGGCTGCTCTATCCCTGTTGGAGACCACCAACAAGCTTCGCAAACGCCTGTCAGACTCGCAGCCAGACCTGTCTCTCGCCACTTCACTCTCTACGTCCACCAGCAGCTCACTCGTTTCTTCACCCTCGTACACCAGCCCAACAACTACCACAACCGTTAGCAGCTCAACTTCGCCAGTGACCACCATCTCTTCAGTCGTCCTTCAGGGCAACAACATCACCAACCAGAAGGGAGGCAACTCTCAACAGCAGGTTTCACCCTCTCTTTATTCTTCCTCTAACCAAGGTCCATTCGTGGTTTTTGCTGAGCCCATCGACTCCAGCTCTCTCAAAGAGCACCTCCATCCCACCACGGTTGGGAGACTCATCGCTGCTGTATACCAAAGTAATATCGCTTCTATCTCTGCCTCAGGCTCCCATAAGGTATCCATCACCTTGAAGGACCGAGCATCCGCCAACCACCTACTCCAAAACACCACCCTTACCAAATACAATCTTCGCTTCTCAGCCCCAGCTCACCGCCTTTCCAGACAAGCCATCATCAAGGATGTCCCACTGGATATCTCTAACCAAGCTATCCTATCTGAAGTCTCTTCCACTTCACACATCCCCATACTCAAGGCTGAAAGACTCAACAGGAGAATCACCTCCCCTGATGGAGCCTCGAAGCTTGTCCCCTCTAAAACAATTCGTTACAGATCAACAACTCCCAGACTCTGTTACCCTCTTCTACGTTAGGTACCCTATCCATGTTTATGTTCCCCCAGTTAAGATGTGTTTTAACTGCTTCAGGTACGGTCACCTTAAAGGTCAATGCAGGAGTAAATCCATCTGCCAAAGATGTGGCCCACCCAGTCACAGCTCCCCCGATGAATGTCCCTGTGCCAACTCTCAGCCCATCTGTATCAACTGCAACTTGAATCATCTTCCCAAGGATAAATCTTGCCCGGAATGGCACTTTCAACAAGCTCTTCGCTCGTTCGCTGCTTCGCACAACATGTCATTACTGGAGGCATTCCCCCTAGTCTTGCGGTCCAACCCCCCAACCCACAACTCGCGTTCATCCCCCAAATTCAACCGCTTTATTCACCCCCCTCGCACCGACTCTTCCCTCTTAGCCACCCCACCAAGCGCCTCTCACACTTCTTCTATACCCTTAACCCACCAGACCCCCTCACCAGGCCCATCGTCTCCCCTGAACCCTACTTACTCTTCTATTATGCGCTCTTTCAGACCCCCCCTGAACAAGGCTCCACAACCAGTGCCCTCTCTCAAACCCCCTCGCCACTCAGACTCTCTGAACCTCTCTCAACCTCGCACTCAACCCCCCTCATCGTCATACCCTCGGTCTGAACACAACGACTGCCTCTTCGCACCCAACGGTCGCTCAGCGCCCTCCCCCCAGCTAGAGCTCTTCTCTCAGCCCAATTCAACACCGAGCCCCACCTCCACACCCCTCTCTTCGCCCTCCCCCTGCTCGAATCTCGACGCAACTATTAGCTTTCTCCTCGAATTAATTTTTCAAACCCTACTTCCAGCGCTTTCTAATGCCGGCCTAAGCGACTTGGCTGCCCAAACTACTCATGCTTGCTCACAATTTCGCCTCTCTCCTCCTCTAACACCCAACAATGGCGCAGTCTCAACGGCCTAAACATCTTCGCTTTCTCCAATGGAATTGTCTTTCTGTCAAACAACGCAAATCAGAAATTCTACTTCTCTCTGCAGATTTCGACGTCATTCTCCTTAGCGAGACATGGCTAAATCCCCATCACCAATTCTCTCTCAAGGGTTTTGTTGTTGTTCGTAACGACAGACCTCTAAGGAGAGGCGGTGGCACAGCAATTTGCATTCGTAACTCCACCCCCTTCAAAATAATTAATACTTACAACTCCTTCAACATCTTCGAATCTATTGCTATCTTCATTAAAACTTCTCAAGGAGAGCTTCTTATTGTTTCTGCTTATAGGCCCCCCAACTCTACCTTCGATCGCGCCCACCTAAAAAACTTTCTTAATTCTATCTCCTCCTTCAACACCATTCTTCTTGCCGGCGACTTCAACTGTCACAACTCACCCTGGGGTAGCAGCTTCCCCTGCAACCTTGGTGATTTTCTCTTCACCTCGTTCACCGACCACGACCTCCTTCCAATCAACAACGGCTCTTACACTTATCTCAACAGGAGGAATCCTACCAATCCCTCCTGCATCTACCTAACTTTCGTCTCACCACAAATCTACCCCATCACAGTTGGCTTGTCCTTGAGGACAACCACCTCAGCGATCACTTTCCCATCGCTATCTCTCTCGGGATTCCTCCCCCCACCTCCTCTTCCCGCTCTCATCGCCCCAACTACAGACGCATCTCCGCTGAAAACTGGAAAGCCTTCGAGGACTCTCTGTCTAACTTTTCCTTTAACAGTCTCCCCACTGACGCCTCCCCAGCAGATAAATATCAATTCATCTCTTCTTCTATTCTTTCGTCCATTAACAACTTCACCCCTGCCCCACGTTCTTCTAAGAAGCGTCCCAAACCTCCAGAACCACCCTGGTGGAACGAGGACTGCTCCCAAGTCGAGTCTGCAAGAAAAGAAGCCCTAAGAGACTTCCGACGCGACCCCAATCTCTACTCTGCACTCCTTAAAGCCGAAGACCACGCCAGAACCACCTTTTATCAAGCCAAACGGCAATGCTACCAAGACGCCTGCGCTTCTCTTACCCCCAACTCGGACCCCAGAAAATTCTGGGAATTTATTAAGAGGCTAAAACATCGTAGCCTCGGCGCCTCCCAAACCCCCAACAACGTACTAAACATTGAAAAACAAATCGATTTGATTCCCACAATCTGTCCCCCCTCTTGCTTCTACCCCAACTTTTCTTCGGAATTCTCTCCCTCGCCTCTCACCCTCGAATTCTTCAATAAACCCTTCTCTTTTTCAGAGCTTCAGATATCAATTGATAAATGTCTCAACAACCCTAGCTCTGCCCCTGGTCTAAATAAAATTGACAATCTTCTAATCTCGCACCTCCCAGATAACATTTTGGAAGCTCTTCTCGTTGTTTTCAACGACCTCTTCAAGGAAGGAGAGTTCCCTCCTTCCTGAAAGGAATTTTTAGTCTTTTTTATTCCCAAAGGCAACTCCGGCAAATCCCGCCCTATTTCTCTCGCCCAGTCACTCCTAAAAGTCTTCGAAAGAATGCTTCTGCGTCGCCTTAACTGGTGGCTTGAAAGGTACATCATTCTACCCCGCTTCCAATTTGGCTTTCGCAAACAAAAATCCTGCTCAGCCAATCTCTCCATTTTCACCTGCTCCATTTACTCTAGTTTCGTCAATAATTCGTACTCCGCAGCTCTCCTTCTAGACTTAAAAGCGCCTTCGACGGCGTCGACCCTGGCACTTTCGCTCAAATTATTCGCGATCTTGGCCTACCCTGGCAAGTTTGTAAATTTTTCTATAACATTACCTACTCCAGGTCCATTTTGTTCAATATCGGCGGTAAAATCCTAGGCCCGTTCGAAACGCTCAAAGGCGTTCCCCAGGGCTGCTGCAGTAGTCCCATCGCTTACAACATATATACCCACAAACTCCCTGACCATATCGACAATAACTGTCAATATCTCTGCTTCGCTGATGACGTAGTTCTCTTTGTCTCCTCCCCCGACCTAGATTTATGCCTCTCTGTCCTTCAGAAAAGTCTTAATAGCATCACCTCTTATTTTCACTCTCGCGGCCTCTCAATAGCTCCGGAAAAAACACAACTCACCATCTTCTCCCGTAAAAACACCGACACTTCTTTCGCATCTCTCACCTTTGGCGACACAATCATCAATTCTTCGCCTCAAGCCAAGCTTCTTGGCGTCATATTCGACTCCAAACTCACTTGGACCCCTCAACTTAACCACCTTATTCAAAAATGCACCCCACACACCAACCTCATTCGCTCTTTATGCGGCACCTGGTGGGGCGGTCACTCCCAATCCCTTATTCAAATCTACAAAGCCTTCATTCTTGGGTCACTTGACTACGCCTCCTTTATCTACCTTCCCCGCGACCGATCTCTTTTTAACAAACTTGAAATTATTCAACGGAGAGCCTTAAGAGCGTGCCTTGGCTTCCGTCGTTCTACCCCTAATCGCATCGTCTTGGTGGAATCCTGCGAGCCCCCTTACCACCTTCGCCCCAAAATGCTAGCTTTTAAATTTGTTCTCAGAGGCTTCGCCATCAACAATAACCCCACAACAGATTCTCTCGACTCCCTTCTTACCCTTCTCAATTCTCGCAACACCCTCAATTTACTCGAGTTGCCTCTTCTCCGGGCTTTCGCCCGTCTTAAGAGGTATCGCCCCCTGATCTACTCGTCAGACGTTTTGCCTTGCTTCATCCACACTCTAGATTCGCAAATCTTTTCCCCTAACACTGACATCATTTTAGGCCGCGCAATCAAACGCTCCGATTCCCCAGCTTGTGACTTCAGGCTCACATTTCAAACCCTACAGGCATCCGCCACTTCTTTTTATACAGATGGCTCCAAATCCTCCGAAGGCTCCTACGTAGGGATAGGTATCTACTCCCCCGATCTCGATCTCAACCTCCGTTATCGCATCTCCTCCCAAGCCTCGATTGCATCTGAAGCTCTAACAATCCAACTCACCCTGGAACACATCTCGGAACATAACATCCCCAATTCCGTCATCTTCACGGACTCTCTCAGTACTGTTCAAGCCATTTCGAACCTCCGCGACTTCGTCACCTCTTCCATCACGCCCATTTTCCAGATCAAAGCGCTTCTAGAACGCCTCTCCTCCACAAACCAATCCGTCCGCCTCATCTGGATCCCAAGTCATCTTGGCATCCCTGGCAATGAAAAAGCCGATCTTCTTGCCAAAGAAGCCTCCGGCTCAGGCATCACCCTTAACTTCCCCCTTCCGTACTCAGATTTCTTCCCCCTCTGCCTCTCCCTCTATAAAAAGGAATTTAACAGCTACCTAAGTAACTACCGCACCCACACTGGCTGCATCTACTTCTCTATTTACTGCCTCGAAGCTTCCAAACCCTGGTTTCACTCTCTCTCTTTAGACCGTGCCTCTATCACCACCTTCTGTCGAATGCGAAGCAACCACTACAGCCTCGCCCTTAGTCTCTTCAACAAAAACCTTGTTGACTCCCCCCTTTGCCCTTGCGGCGAAGACAACGAAGACCTTAACCACATCTTCTGGGCCTGCTCCCGCTTTAATACCCAACGCTCTCGTCTCTTTTATTCTCTCTCTAAACGCAAACTTTTTCCTCCTTTCATTATCTCCTCTTTTCTACATCAACCTCGCAGTGACCTCATCGTAATCCTTCTTCGCTTTCTAACTGCCTGCGATCTATACATTTAACTCCATTTCTCTATTTTCTTTCTGAGTATCCAGCTGTTTCGCTCTCTGAGATCGGGGGCCCTCCCCCGATCACCCCGGCCGGCGGGACGGCCCCCGGGTGCTACCCTTTTTTCTTCTATCCGTTACAGACGGCGGTTCATCTGGAGCTCGGACCACCACCTTTTAAATCTACCGCCTTCTCTCGACGCATGCGCCGCATGCCACAGTCTGTTGATGGCCGTACAGACCTCTGGTGCCACTAACCACAAATAGAATAGAATATAGAGATAAAGCTTAAGCTTATACAAAGATAGTTTAAGCAAACAAGTTACGTTACGTCTAAGCTATAAACATATGCGACCTTTTCATTTAATATAACAACGTTGTTCATGGCCTGGTGGTCTAGAGCATTGCTTACAAATTTTATGGTCCCGGGTTCGAGACCGAGGAGAAATATTTTTTTTTTTTTTATTGTTGACAATTATATTTGTTACGAAATTGCATAGATTAAACATATTTTAATATTAAGTATAATTATATTTAGACTAGAAATAATTTAATTATTATATACTTTTTTATGGCTGGTACCCATAATAAAGAGGCTACAAGGAGAAATAATAATTTGATTAATTTTTACAGTAAAAAGTGTTACTAATTATATTATATTTGTAGATTAAAATTATTTCTAGTCTAATTTTATTATTATATAAATCTTTTGTGACCGATAACTATGATAAAGAGAATACAATGAGAAATTATTTAATAAATTTTTTGTATCGTATCAAGTGTAAATAATTGTATTTAAATAACAAAAATAATTGTCTGCAATGAAAAAAAAAATATTACCCTTGGTCTCGAACCCGGGATCATAAGATTTATAGGCAATGCTCTAGACCACTAGCAGAGATTAGTAGAGAGATTGCCGATGCCGTGTTAAAAAAGCGTGCCGAATTCGATCATGACGCCACTTGCGGCGAACGACCGAACCATACGCATCTAGAAGGAGCGGAGGAGAGGTAAAGTAGGGGGGGTTGTACGCATGTAGCTTCCCCGCCAGCGGCAGCGGCGGTGAGGAAAGGAGGAGAGAGTTCGCATGTCGCGGCGGAGCAGAAGAGCGGAGAAATGACAAGCGCGGCGACGCCGCGACTGGCGACGGTTCGCACTTCCACAGCGGTCTTATGGTTAATAAATATCCATAAATTTATGAACAATCTCAAAATTCTAATACAGGCTATCTCAAAACTCTAGTACAGGCTAAACCCTAAACCCTTAATGGGGCCAATGATCATATGTAAGTTTTGAGTATAACAACGTTGTCTTATCGGTGGTCGTGATGGCTAAGGCGCGCGCTTCGACGAGGGCGCTTGTCATTTTGCCAGAGTTCAAATCCCCAACGTTTAATATTTTTTTTTGTTATCATCGTTGTCATTGTGACAATTATAAGTTATTGTGTGACAACTATTATATGTTTAGTTTAAAATAATTTTAATTTTGAATTATTATAAGTTTAATAATTATCCATATCCATATATACATACAAAAACATGTAACTCAATTGTTTCACTTTATCGATCTCGTTAGCATGTATTTAGATTTTGTGAAGTACTAAATGATGTCCTTTTTTCTCCTTTTTTTTGTAATTATTACAATTATATATAATTATTGCAAATACAAAGTGACTAGGCTTTGACATTACCGAAATCAAGTATACTTTTATACTTTTTACAATGTATTATTTATATAAAGAATTATCCCTTGATAAGTTTGTTATAATATTTTTTTATTTGTAATACGATTGAAATTAATGTTATATAAGAACAAAATTTTATTAGTAGACGTATAATTGATTGAGATTATAACTTGTAAATCTTTTATGTACAATGTGATGATTTTATCGATTAATATCCTTATTGTTAATCTTTGATAGTTAAAATATATATTTAATTAATTATTTTTTTAACCTTATATGTAAAAGATTAATAACAATCAAATTCTAAACTCCTAATGGGGTCAACGATTATATGTAAGTTTTAATTTTTATAATCTTATCTTGTCGGGTGCTGTGATGGTTAAGACGCGCCTTCCCATTTTGCCAGAGTTCAAATTTCATTTTGCTTCCTCCTAGAGGAAGCTTTGTAATAGTAAAATGTCCAACTCCGTCTAAACTTCTAGAAAATATGTTTTGGTGCATTAGAAGTTCGAATCATGCGTTTTTAGAAAATATCCGTACGGATGGATGTGTGTGTATGTACGTATAACACCGTCATATTTCTGGAACTACGTAGTGAATAGTAATAAAATTTGGCATGCATTGATGTTTTCTGATTCTGTATTAGTTAAAAAACTTTGTTTTTATTTTAACGATTATGGCCATTTTTATGGCCATTTTTTTATTTTGGAAGAAAACATTTTCGTTTTTTTTAATGATATAATATATACAATAAAATCAGCTGTAATATCCTTGAAATTGATATCCTTTTTTGATTAATGTTGAAATTTTGGGATAAGATAGTTATTTTAGAAATCTCGGTTAAGTTTTTTGCGCAGCTAATGAAACCCATTAGTTTATAAGATATTAAGGTCCCAATTTTTTTTCTCACCCTGTGTAACTAAAAAATATTAAAAAATAGTAAAATAAATTAACAAATTCTATATTGTAATTTTATAATCTAAAAAAAGGAACTGTAAATCATTTTGGAGAAAGCTACGTGCCAATGAATTGGCAGCAGTTTTTTTTATTTCATTCATTTTTATTTCATTCTTAATTGTATAATATACACTTAATAGATATATGTTAATGTATTAAAAGTACAAAGATAATAATTAAAATTTCTTTTTGTCGAATAAATCTCATAGATGTATATATAAACAGTTTTCCACACCACCTGGCGGTACTGTTTCAGGCGCGTTGATTTTTTTTGTTATACTTTCAATAACTTCATGAGAAAAAATAGTAATGATATATGATTCAAGGACATGTTTGAATTAAATAACATTACATTATTTAATTTAATTTAATTACGTGCAGTATAAAGTTACATATAACAAAATTATTAATTAAATTACATGTTTCGTTTCTATTTTTATAAAGAACATGTTTAAAATTAAGTATATTGTCATCTTGTTGTAAAAATTACAATAACTATAATTTAAATAATTTTAAACATAACTGATAATTAAAATTACAACAGTGATTTAAAAAAAGTAAGGGGGATTTCAACTCTGGCGAAATGGGAAGCGCAGACGCCTTAGCCATCACAGCCCCCGACAAGATAACAGTATAAAAATTAAAACTTGCATATGATTATAATTACAACAATAAAGGAGAAAAAAGGACATCATTTAGAACTTCACAAAATCGAAATGCATGCTGACGAGATTAATAAAGTGAAACAATTGAGTTACGTGTTTTTATATTGTATATGGATAATTATTAAAATTATAATAATTCAAAATTAAAATTATTTTAAACTTAACATATACTAATTGTCACACAATAACTTACAATTGTCAAAATGACAACGAAAAAAAAAAAAAAATATTAAACGTTGGGGATTTGAACTCTGGCAAAATGGCAAGCGCGCTCGACGAAGCGCGCGCCTTAGCCATCACGACCACCGATAAGACAACGTTGTTATACTCAAAACTTACATATGATCATTGGCCCCATTAAGGGTTTAGGGTTTAGCCTGTACTAGAGTTTTGAGATAGCCTGTATTAGAATTTTGAGATTGTTCATAAATTTATGGTTAGTTATTAACCATGAGACCGCTGCGGAAGCGCGAACCGTCGCCAGTCGCGACGTCGCCGCGCTTGTCATTTCTCCGCTCATCTGCTCCGCCACCACATTTGAACTCTCTCTCCTCCTTTCCTCTCCGCCTCTGCCGCTGGCGGGGAAGCTAGATGCGTACGACCTACGACCGCCCCTACTTTACCTCTCCTCCGCTCCTTCTAGATGCGTATAGTTCGGAGAGAAATACGTGCGGCGGCGCTAGCTTACGGCTGCATATCGCCTGGCACGCTTTTGCCTACCTCATCGGCAATCTCTCTACTAATCTCTGCCACTAGGCCCCCTGTTAAAAATAGTCAATAGAGATGGATTAAATTATTAATTGAATTCTAAGCTATATCTGAATCCCATTTTTTGCATTAGAACTCGATTAAAATAGATACAATTGATAGGAATCAATAGGAATCGATAAAATTCTATACAAAAAAGGACCAGTAGAGTTAATAGAAACCAATGTCTGGTATTAACTATCTACTTCAATTGTTGTTTTCCGTATTAAAATCTATTGACTCCTCCCTGGTAAAAATAACTCATTAAATACGATTATACAGAATTAAAATTATATACGATATAATCGGTTTTAATTCGATGAATCGGATAGACCGATTACGGCCTAATCCGATATAATAGGATTTAATATTAATAATAACAAATTGGATATTTTCCGATCTATTATAATCGGAATGAATAGGTTATAATAGTACATGAATGTTCGCAAATATAATGAGAAATACGATCAAATAGGATGTAATCGTAATAGTGTTTAATGCGACCTTTAATAATTTTTTGCAATCGAAAAGAATCGGGTTTAATATTAATGGGATTTAATAAGACGTTTGAAATATTTCTTCTAATCGGGAAGAATCGGATTTAATTTTAATGGGATTTAATATGATGCTCTAATGATTTCTTGCAATCGGAAAAAATTGAATGTAATCTTTATTGGATTTGATATGATGCTTGAATGATTTCTTGCAATCGGAAAGAATCGGGTTTAATCTTAATGGGATTTAATAAAACGTTTGAAATATTTATTCTAATCGGGAAGAATCGGATTTAATTTTAATGGGATTTAATATGATGCTCTAATGATTTCTTGCAATCGGAAAGAATTGANCCCAGTCTGGCACCGCTTTCAGTCATGTTTTGGAGCCATGTCAGCTGCCCCCATAGACGGGGGGATCCGGGTGGTCGGACACATACCGGAACGAAGAAAATCGATGTCAATGAATACTATGAACGAACCAAGAAAAGAGGTACAGGGAAACCTGACAGTTGACACCCTAAAGGTGCCAACAGCGCAAGACGGTGGATACCCAATCCACAAGTCAACCAGCAGCACTAGTATAGCCAGCGCGATGAGTGCCGCTGAATACNTGTTCTAATCGTAAAGAATTGGTTTTAATCATTATTAGTTATAGTATTACTTATTTGAATGATTTATGATAATTATAGTAAGTCTGTTTTTATCTGAATAAAATTATTCTAGGTTAGTTCCTTAATTCTTTCAATCAATCAGAGTAATTTTGATATAATAAGATATAGATTTCGATATGATATTGATCAATAGGATGTAATAAGATGTAATCGAGATTAGTTAAAATATACGGTGAAATTTTGTAACGTACTTATAGGAATCCAAGCAAAAAAAGGAAATTTAATTTAAAAAAAATATTTATTGAATCTCAGAAGTATTAGGCATAGTACATAAATAGGATGTTTGGTCTACTTTTACAAACATTACTTTGCATTTTACTACATTTATATTTACAATCGATTGAGAGTTTGTATTCTCTTTTTCAATTTGCTTTATGTGTCGAACATTAGAAAATGGGTCACTTCTAAATGTTTTAATTAGTTGTAAGTTCAACATGCATTCATTGCCGCAATGCATAATTTCCATAATTCGATAGAAATTTCCTGACTCTAACTGAACAACGCTATCATCATTTTTCTTGTCTTGAACGTGACTTTTAGTATGGTAAACAGTACTATTGAATATGCATTTTTTATAAGTCATACAAGCACCGATTTGGTCATAATTTTTCAAAACAGCTTTTCCGCAAAATGTTGTGTTTTCAATTTGCTCGCAGTAGGTGGTTAATCTTCTCGGTGTGAACATATTCGAACAATAATTTAATGTTTTTTCAGAAACATCCTCTGCAATAAACTCTTTAGCATTGCATTGAAATAAAAGTTTGTTTCATTGTTCTAACTGCAAAACAAAAATGCAGAAAATTATACGATATTTTGTTTCGTTTATATAAGATTTAGAAAGTAAATATGATTATTATTACGTGTGAAAAAATCGATCGAAAGACTTGTGAGTGGTCGATTGCCGAAGAAAAAAACTAGTTGTTTGCAATTTCTAAGATTGTTCTAATGTTTGAATATTTATTGTGACGATTTTCTATACATTATAATGTAAATCGTTAATCAACAGGCTAGGAACTAGTAGTCCGTCTATATAAATCGGATTCAATGAGTTATTTTTACCAGGGTTATATAACACCGGTTTGAATGGTAAAATAATCAATAAAAAGCTTTTTTTATTAATTGGTATAGCTTAAGCTTATACAAAGATAGTTTAAGCAAACAAGTTAGTAAAAATAACTCATTAAATCCGATTTAAAAAAATATAATCAGTTCCAATTGTAATTCTTAATACGACATTTTGCTATATAAAATGATTAATCCTATTAAATCCGATTAAAACAAATTTCAGGAAAAAGTAAATGATCTTGATATCGGGTTTAATCGGTTTTAATATACTTAAATAGGTTTGAATAGTTTTTAATCCGTTTAATTATATTTAATTGTAAAACTTCGGATTAAGAATTACAATTATATCTGATTGACGTAATGACGATTGCATCATATATCGGATCGAATCGATTTTAATTCAAATCAATCCATATAAATTGTTTTTAATACGAATGTTTTATTTTATTTAATGTATTTAAATCGGTATGAATTGATAATGGTGGATAGCAATCGGATGTAATCGGTTTTAATAAAAACCTTATAATTAAAAAAATCTGGCTTTATCGGAATTAATTCG
>CM053168.1:30695893-30719732 GCA_012977825.3 Pteromalus puparum | reverse complement strand
GAAATCTATATCTTATTATATCAAAATTACTCTGATTGATTGAAAGAATTAAGGAACTAACCTAGAATAATTTTATTCAGATAAAAACAGACTTACTATAATTATCATAAATCATTCAAATAAGTAATACTATAACTAATAATGATTAAAACCAATTCTTTACGATTAGAACAAATCATTTAACTGTCGCATCTAATCATGCATAAATTATAACTTATTATTTCCGATTTCAAGACATAATTCGCATAATATCATTTGACATACAGATTAAACCCAATTTAATCCGATTATAAGAAATCACTTAAGTTTCTTATTAAATCCCATCAACATTAAACCCGATTCAATCCGATTGCAAGAAAATATTCCAGCATCATATCAAATCCAATTAAGATTACATTCAATTTTTTCCGATTGCAAGAAATCATTAGAGCATCATATTAAATCCCATTAAAATTAAATCCGATTCTTCCCGATTAGAAGAAATATTTCAAACGTCTTATTAAATCCCATTAATATTAAACCCGATTCTTTTCGATTGCAAAAAATTATTAAAGGTCGCATTAAACACTATTACGATTACATCCTATTTGATCGTATTTCTCATTATATTTGCGAACATTCATGTACTATTATAACCTATTCATTCCGATTATAATAGATCGGAAAATATCCAATTTGTTATTATTAATATTAAATCCTATTATATCGGATTAGGCCGTAATCGGTCTATCCGATTCATCGAATTAAAACCGATTATATCGTATATAATTTTAATTCTGTATAATCGTATTTAATGAGTTATTTTTACCAGGGNACATTTTAATTAATAATAATAATAAAAACATTCAGGTTCTACACTTAAAACCTGTTGATTATTTTCTCCTATTTATATAAATTTTTATAATCCTAATTTTCAATTTCAAAATTCATAATTGCATAATAATTTATGTTTAAGAAAGACCGGTAAACTAAAAAAAAATATTCTCCAAGGAAGGTGGATTCGATCTTGAGCTGCCGACAGGCAGCGCTGCTGCTCGTTAGGTCACGGCGGATTCGGCGGCGTTCTCTGCCGGAAAAGGAGAACCATTTCTACAGCACGGAGTTTGATCTCCTTCTCTCTTACTCCCTGATTTTTTTACTCCTTGTTTAACTTATTTAATAATTCATTAAATTATTTAATTATTATTAAATTGAGTACATAGCTTGGAGCCGATAACTCATTAAGGAATAAAGACAAATTAATAAATAACAAATTCCAATACAATTATTGCAGATTATTATTGATTTTTATTTTTTAAATCAACAAAGTTTTAACCAGTTCATCATTTTAAACCATTGATATAAGACATTAAGATATTTATCGATTCGTAAAGATAATTTACAAAATAAAAAAGGAAAAAGATTAGTTTAAAATGTAAGTTATTTTTAATTTTTCACATTAGACATTAAAACATTTGATATTTAAAGTGTCTGCTCTTGTAAAAGACATCATAACTCATGCCTTATGCAAAATCTCACATGAGATCTCATGCCAAAATGGAAATTGTCATCCCTTATTGGATTACCATCTGGATGATACATCGGAAAATAGGTGTACTAAAACACTTCACAGCTAATTAAAAAAATTTGTATTAATACATTCAATATGAGATTTTAGATGAGATCTTACTTGAGATCTCATGTAAAATTTTGCAATGGGGCAATCTATTGACCAATTATTTATTTATGTTATATAACATAACAAAATAGTTGTATTGTTTTAGTCTTTATTAAGTTATTTAATCCTATTGATTCAAAGCCCAAAGGTGACTACTATGTTTAATACACACAAAAATTCTTTCCGTGTATATTAAACAATAACATATATAACTTTCAGCGTCATCGATCAGTACACCAGTTCTTTCAAAAGTTGGGATGCAAGGTATCGCTATCGCTTCTTGTAATATAGCTGAATCTAATACACACACACACACACACACACACACACACATAATTGAATATATCATTGGTTCATAAGTATTCATAATGGTCTAACATTAACTTAAGGTAAGGTAAAAGTACCAGAAGTGCGATGCTTAATGTCTTTGAAGATATTTACGTTAATTTAATGTTATACAATGCAATGATACAGTATAAAATCTATAACCAATAGAAAGAAGTTGGTTGATACAATTAGAAAAAAGATTTTATTTGTAAAAACAAGCTTGTTTGAAATTTAATTAAAATACGACTGCATGTACCAATGCTTGGACCACGTAAAAAATTTTATAATAGTGTCCTGAATTTCCTGTCCCAATTCTTGGCCTATATTATTCCTATACCCCTTATTACTTAAAATTTTTTACATAGAATGAAGAAAATCCTCTAATATTAAACTAAAAATGTTTTTTAGAACATAACCCGAATGAAAATAATTCATACATACTCATGTATGCTCTCATAAAATCACGTAGGGTGGAGGCACTAGTAGTGGGCCACTTAAGGCTATTTTTGACCTTCAATAAATAAGAAATATTGTTTGAATTGATTAAAACAGTAACGGAAAGGTCGTAATTTATAAAAAAATATATTTATCTTTAATTTAAAATTTAATTTGTAGCTCTACCTAGTATAAATAAAATAAATGGGTGGCTTTTTCGAACTCGAAAGTTCATGGCCTCACAACGTATCGTGTTGTGTTTCTAGATGAATTTTAGCGTTCGAAAGTTTCCAGGGTAGGCTCATCACACCTACGCCTTTCTCAAACCCGGTGTCGTGAATAAGATTTCCATCGGATCTGAAAAAACTGATCGCCCTGATGGGGGCTCGAACCCACGACCCCTTGACCGGGAGGCAGGTGGTTTACCACGGAGCCATCGCCGGTCTAAGCTCTACCTAGTATAGAAAAAATATAATAAATCTTTGAAAAAAAAATCTAAATTTCGCTAGTAGTTGGCCGCTTATTTCAGTAGTCGGCCAATCTTTGCGCTAGTCGTTGGCTGCCAATATTTTGAACTGAAAAAAAGGTCATTTATGAGTTAAATAAAAATCAAGATTAATATTAAAGATATATTTTTATTTATAAATTAAAATATTAAATTAAATGAAGTTAATTTTTATTAAAATTGATTTATATAACAATAAATGTCACTTAATTGACATATTTAATCCTGATCCTCGGTATAATATATGAAATCGTTATTTTTAACTGCAGATTTTACAACTCGTTGTGTTCTTCTCACTGCAGTTGGTAATTCTTTGTTTATTTTTTTTATTTTACAACGTTGATTTATTTCTTTTTGCTCTTCTTTTTCGTTATCAATAGGTGCTATTTCTTCCTTTATATTTTGTATTGTACATTCTTTTTTTCTCTTTTTCTGTTTTTCTTTTTCGAGAGCAGCTTTTTCTTCCTTCCTTTTTAGTGTTGTTTCTTTTCTTTGCTATTTAGCTTTTGCAAAAGATTTTTTCTCTTCTTTCTTGTTATAAAAATCCCTCCAAGCACGAGAAGAAATAGCACTAGGTGGTTTTTCTTTAAGTGGGCGGCTATTATTACTTAATATAAGAGTAGGAAAAAACAAATGTCCGTTAAAGGGCTCATCTGACTATATTTCAATTTTTTTCTTTCGTATGGCAGATTTTGAATTGTCTTCTGGTCTTATGACGACTGGAGACCTGTCATGTGACTTTTCAAATGTTTGGTCTTCTCGAGGAGGCGTCATTGTAGTTGTAGAACTACAGCTGGGTTCGTCTGCTAGAGGAGGCGTCATTGCAGTTATAGAACTACAGCTGGGTTGGTCAGGTTGGGCTGCTGGAGGAGGCATTGTTGTAAATGTGGAACAGCTGGGTTGGTCTATGCCCATGGCTTGATATTTATTATGGTTCAGTGCTGTACAAGTATAGATATGAGATCTTTATCAAGCAAATTTAAAGAAGTATTTTGAAAATAGGTAGAAATAATACGTAAATAAAACGTAGAGATAATACCATATATAAAGTTTGACTTACTTGAAGTAGCATTTTGGATGGTGGTGTTATTTTCAGAGAATGTAGAAATATCTATAACAGGAACCATCTCTTTCGTACCATCAGAATGAACTAAAAAGAGATTTACAATCTTTTACTTATGATGTTTCAAAATAATATAGGATCCATTTAGATTTACCTATTTTTACTTACTTATTTCACATTGATCGCCTAAAGCAAGTCACTTTCAAATAATATTTCTATATTGCTACAATCATCATCTAACGAAATAAACTCTGATTTATTGATTAGATCACAATCAATATTACTTTCTACTGTCGCATCTATACCTATAGTCAGATATGTCACACATTTTTAATATTTAAGTCAATTACAAAAGATAAATAAGCGTATTTTAGATACCATTTTCTGAACAAACATTGAGCATGGGTCCATCACTAGTTTGTTGACGAACTTCAGAATTTTCTTCTTGATGAACACCAACATCTTCTTCTGCAGCATTGACTTCTACTATTCGAAAAATGAAAAATAATAGTATAAAATAATAAAAATTCAAATGAAAAAAATGTAAAACCTTCAATATTATAGATACCAGTCTGTATATCTTCTTGAGGTAAGTTATAAGCTTTTCTCAGTTCTTCTACAATAATTTTTAAATCGATTCCTCTCGTTGTAGTTGGATAGATATATTATGTATGGCCAATTCCACCATTTCTATATCAAACATTATAGAATTGGAATTTCGAGCATTGGATAGGTTTTCCCGTATATTCTGTACACACTTTGTGTAATCTACTGCATCTGCATTAAATGGATATATTCCACAGGTGCGAAATCCATTTTTAATGGCAGCACGAATATCAGATTTTAAAAATGTTTCTTCCAGTAATGGAGCAAATGTAAATTTGGTCAATGTGCTATTCATATTTTCTGACTTGCACTGCCAGTATGGTTTTCTTCCAGTTGGTTTTCAGAGGTCGAAAAACACTAACATCCGTAGGCTGCAGAATGTGTGTACAATTCGGAGGTAGAGCGTACAATAATATTTGATTTTCATCACAAAACTCACTCAGCTGCATCGTCAGGTGAGATTTATGACCATCTAGAAAACATAACACTGGTTTCTTGATGTTTTTCTCCTCGAGCCACTTATTGAAATCATTAGCAATTTATTCATAGAATACATAACTCTTCATCCAGCCACTGTCAGACCTGCCTTATGTAAGGGTATACAATTAAGGGAGTTGCAATTTCCCCATTGGCAGAAAAAAAAAATAATACTGTTATCGTCTATTTCTCATTCCCCATTTTAACTTCATAAATATTTTTATAATTTTTTGGTCCAATTACTTTGCCAGTATTTGGGCACAAATTAAGGCCTGTCTCATCACCATTTAAGATTCTAGTTGGATCATCTAAAATATCTAGAGCATCATTCTCTTTTAAAAAAACTATACAAATCTTTAAATCATTTTCTTATAATAATAATCTTTTTATTTGTGTCTCTATTAGAGCGTTTACAAAATTTAATACAAATTTACATCTATTTTCTTATGTTTCATTTATTCCATTGCTTGTGTATTTGTGTTTGTGTATGTAGGATATGTTTGCGTGTGTGCGCTGGCGTAGTCCTGTCTCTCCGTCAGGGGGGTGGGGGTCAGCGCGTTATGTATGCGTGTGAGTATGCCTTTCTCCTTATGTCTGCTAGTGTGTTTGAGCTCTTCTCTCCCTTTCCTTCCTCTTCTCCTTTTTGTTAGGCTGTTTTTTCCTTATACCTCCTCCTCCTCCTCCTCCTCTATCTCCTCCTCCTATCTCCACCTCTTTGTGCTTTTTCTTCTACTGTCTTTCTCGGTCTCTTGCTTCTTCTTGTGATCCACTCCCTCTCCTCATCCCACGTATATCTTTCTCCCTCTACCTCCGCAATTATCTCCTCTTGCAGGTACTTTTCCTCGTTTTCTGTTGCCGCCTCCTTCATTATTAGCGCCTTAGCCCTCCTCTCCTCCTGTGTAAGCCACTGCTCCAGCCTCACTTTTCCGCTATCCTTTATCTCTGCCCTTCTCTCCCATATTTTCTCCATATCTTCCTTACTTCTGAATATTACTTTTTTTGTCGCTCCTGACCTTGTATCCTCTACCTCCCAGTGCACTCCCTCCATTAGGTCCTCCATCCATTCCTTGAGCGAATCCTCCTCACTCCACTTATTGAGATGCATGATGAGGCCTCTCTCCCATACTAAGCATCTAGGTTTTCCTGCTTTGTGCGATTTTCTCTCCCCGCTTCCTTCTCTTCTGCTTCTGTAGTCGTTGCTGTCGTAGGCTTTTCTTCCTCCTCTATCCTCTTGCTTCTTTCTCTGCGCCTCTTCTTTCTTATTCTTTGCCTCTTCCGAATCCCTCCTCTCTTCCAATTCTCGCTGCCAATTTTTCATTTTACTCTTCATAACCTCCATGTCCTCTTTCATTCCATGCAGTAGCTTTTCTGTCGCTTCTCTTCTTTCCTTCTCCAGCTTCATATTTATTTTCCAGCTTTTCACCTCTTCTTTCAGCTCCCTCATCTCTTTCCCCATTTTTCTATCCACTTTCGACATTTTCTCTTTTTTAACTGTATCTTAGCTTCCTTCACTTTCACTGCTTGCTTTCTAACCTGTAATCCTTTTTGTACCACGTGTTTATCATTACCTGTTCAACCCCTTTTTCTCGTTCCCGTCTCTCCCCTAGTTCTTTTTTTCTCCTTGCACTGTTGTGTGCCCTGCCAGTAAAACGTCCCTGCGTGATCGTTCCTTTTTTCCGGTCTTCCTTTCCTTCTCATTTCGTCTTATTTCGATATTTCTGATTTACCTTTTCTTTTATTTTTTCCTGTTTGCCCTGTCCTACTGTCGTTTGCTCTTTTCTTTTTTATGTTTGCTCTACCTCCTGCGCTGTCTCCTCTCTAACCCTCTCCTCCCTCTTCCATAGCACTCTGCGAAGTTTACCTAGGTTTCTCCTCTCTCCGTTCAGTATGCTCTGCCATGTCACCCTGTCCTTGCCTGTATATTGACATCTTTCAAAAATATGTTCCAGTGTTTCCACCTCTTCTCCACATAGCCTGCATTTTTTTCTCTTCTTCCCTCCAGTATCTTCCTTCTATCTACCTTCATCCAGTATCTATTCCCTCTCGCCTCGTTTCCCATCCTGAACCTTGCTGTCGTGGCTAACCCTGTTTTGTCTGTCCTTCCTCCCCTTCTAAGGTATTCTGGCTTTTCTCCCATCGGCTTTATAAGCTCCTTCACATCCCTAGCTTGTCTCGAGTCTCTTAATTCCCTCTCCCACCTCTGTAGCTGGGTGTATTTATCCACTATCTCTACTTCTTGCCCACACCTGTTCTCCCTCTCTTAGTTTTCTGTGAACTGCCTTGCTGAGTTTTTCCTCATATTTCATTGCCCTTTTCCTTGTCCTGCTCTCAAGTCTAAACCTTTTTGCGTAGGACAGCGACCATAGTTTTTTTGCCCTAATACTATTCCGCCCTCTTGCACCCTGCTTAAATCTTTTTCCATATCTGCCATCACCACATTGAAGAGTGTAGGGCTCAGCGGACATTCCTGTCTTACCCCCTTGTGTAAGTTAAACCCTCCTATTCTCTTGTCTCCCACCCTCACTTGGCTCCTTGTTCCCTCATAAAATTCTTCCCCTCTTTTTCTAGCTCTGGTTCCTATCCCTAGTTTTCTCATCATATCCCATATCTCTCTTCTTTTCACCTTATCGAATGCCGCTTTAAGGTCCGCAAAAAAGCATACATTTTGCCCCCTTTCTTCTTGAGTACATTGTCTACCGCCTTAATTATATAACGGTTCGACTTTCCCCGTATGTTGAGTAGTCGGTTGGACGCCAGGATTTGGTTATGGGAAAGGTTAATTGAAGACTGTTTATATAAATTATTAACAAAATAGATATATTTTAGTAAATAAGATAACAAGTTGTTCGTTCAATTATTAGTCTCCATCTGTAACAGAAATCGAGATCGCGGTTGGTTTAGAATATTTCGCCTTTACAATCGGTCTGGTTTAAACTAGTGCGGTTAACGGTACATCAACGCGACGTTGCCTGAGTTACGTAGTTTCGGTGCATTCGTCGGTTTTACGGACGCGGTATCGGAGTTTCGGACGGTGACGTGGGTTCGGGATATTGTCGGGTTTTCGGAGGTTAGGGATCCCTCGAGTCCATAGAGTCGCGAGCGCACGGCTCTACAGATCGAGGTCGCTCGTCTCGTTATTCTCCTGGTCCTGTGTGCTCACAGTGACCAGGCGAATCTTGAGATGTCGGCGTGAGATCGATTTCGAACGGGCAGGAGTTGGCCGCTGCTTCACCAGGACGTGAGCGCACGACCTGGGGAATCGTCGGTCGGGGCTTTAGTTGTTTCGACAGCCCCGCGTGCTCACGGTGGCGGGGAAAACAACAAGTCCCTTGGAACGGGGTTCAGGAGCAGGTGGCGACGTCGGGTAACGGCTACGTGTGCTCACGTAGACGAGACTCGGCACGGTTCGGTTGTTCCTGGTTGTCTCGTGTGCTCACGATGACAACTCGGAGTTCCGGGTTCGCTAACTCTGTCGTCACGTGTGCTCACGAGGCGACGTCATCGGCGTCGGTCTATCTCTGGCCGTTCCTTGCGGTAACGTGTGCTCACGATTCCGCCCGGAGTTAAGCTCGAGTAGAACTGCCCGCTGCGCCGCGCGGCCCGCTTTATATAGGTGTGTTCGCGGCGCGTCACTGCTGAGTTGCTTGTTGACTCTCGTGCTCGTGCGGACCGGCCTTTAGGTTGGTGCGCGCGCGCGCTCACTTCGCGTCGTGCAAACTCGCTTTTGTTCGCTGCGCGCGCGCGCTCGCGTCAGCTGGCGTCAGCTGATTGACTCGGGGCCGCGTTTGCTTGTTTTATGTGCGAGACTTGCGTCTCGTCACAATTAGAATATATATCGCATTCGCTGTCCCCCTCCCTTTTCTGAATCCCATTTGTGTATAATCCAACATGCCCTTTCCCTCAATCACCCTTTCCATCTTATCCCTGATTATTTCCGCGTATATTTTATACCCTGTGTCCATCAGAGTTATCCCTCTATAGTTTTTTGCGTCCTCTTTGTCTCCGTTTTTGTGGAGTGGGGTGATGGTTCCCGTTTTCCACTCTTCCGGGTCTACTGAGTTTCCTATCCAGATGTCATTTAGGATATTCGTGAACTCACCTACTATTCAATCCTCCCCATAGATCCAAGCCTCGTTCTGTAGCCCGTCCGCTCCTGGCGCTTTACCTTTTTTTCAGATTTCTTATGGCCTTCCTCACTTCTTCTACTGTTATGTAGTCCTCTTCTTCTTTGTTCACTTCCCCCTCCTCTGTCTTCCCAACTCCGGTCCTGGTTTCGTCTTCCTCTTCTTCTCCCCCTACCTGCGCTTTGAAGTGTATGATCCAGTCTTCCTCTCCTATGTTTGCGCTGCTTTTATTTTTCGTGTGCCTCCTTCTTTTTTCACTAGTTCCCAGAATGTCTTACCCGACCTGTCCTCTCCCGCTTCCTTTATCCTCTTTTCCATATCTTCCTCCTTCTTTCTTTCTATTAAAATTTTCCATTCCCTCTTCGCTTTAACGTATGCAGCTCTACCTTCTCCTCTGCTTATCCCTCTTCTTAGCCTCTTCACTTCTGCTTTTTTCCTCCTGCATTCTTCGTCCCACCAGGTGTTCTCGCTCCGATTCTTATTCTTCCTTTTCTTTCTCCTGATGGCTCTGTCTAGTTTCCTCCTTAACGGTATCCATTCTTTCACCTCTTCTGATTCCTCCAGTTTTTTCCTGAATGCCTCCACTGCTGCCTCTGACCAGACTGCTACTGTCTTTACGGGTCCCTCCTCTTTTTCTGTCTCCAACTCCTCTGTCCTCACCTCCATCTCTAGTGCATTGTGGTCCGACTCTAGCTAATGTGCTATGCTCAGTTTTCAGATTCCCCTTTTGCCCTCTTCATTTACTATAGCATAATCTATTACCGAGCAACCTGCCCCTCCTACGTACGTATATGCACCCTGCTTATTCCGTGCAATGTTGCCATTTAGAATGCTCATGCCCCTTTCTCTAATCTTATCTATCAATCCTTTTTCTCGTCCATCGATGTTCTTACCTCTACATTACCTTCTTCATCTAATCCTCCTCCTTCTGTACCCGTCCTTGCGTTTAGGTCCCCGTACCATAGCAGTTTTTCTCCCCTGGCCCTTTCTGCTAATTCCTCTAACTCTGCATAGTTTCCCTGTTTTTCCTCCCTCATGTATGTGGTCCCTATCCACCATGTCTCTCCCTCTTTCTTTATACGCGCCCTATGCACTCGCTTATCTTTTCATCTAACCACTTCACCTCCTCTGACCTGTCCTCTATTTTAACCGCCATCAGTATGCCCCCTTTTACTCTCCCTCTTAATCCTCCCTTTTTCGCGTCTCTATGTTTGATCTCAAAGCCTTTTAATTTCTTTTTCCAGAAATTACCCTCTTTGTCTTCTACCCAGGTCTCTTGTAGACAAATAATGTCGAAGCTCCTTAAATAGTTCCATGTTTCCTCCTCTGCTCCTCTTATCCCTGCAACGTTCCAGTTAACTATTCTTATGCTCCTCTTCTTTCTCTCTGTTACCTTCCTCGCTCCTCTTTTTTCTTCGAAAAGCACCTACTCCCTTTCGTTCCATGTATATTCCTCCTTGTCTATCCCTAGTTTATTATACCTTATCTTCACTATTCTCTTCCTTTCTTAACTTTATCGCAATCTCTCTTAGTTTTTCCTTGTTTCTCCTTTCCTTCCAAGTTAGATCATTATCTATGAATATGTTTGAGCCTGTCAGTTTGGACTTTTCCTTCATAATCTCGCTTTTTTCGGCCCAGTTTCCACATTCCACCCCTATTCTTCGCGTTTTCCCTCTTATCATCCATGTTTGTCTGAGGCTTGTCTCCACCCCTATCATTTCCTTTAGCCACTTCCCTACTGTCTCTTTATCTCAGTTCTCCTCTTGCCAGCCTGAGATCACTATGTTATTTTTTTTTGTCCCTCTCACTCTCCTCTAATTTCCATTCCATTTCTAGCATTCGTTTCTCATTAAATTCTACCCCCTCCGGCCGAATCCTATCTCCGTTTACTCCTGGCTGCGCCCCCTCTTCATATTTATTTTGTTTTTTTATACTAATCCCAAATCGTCGACGAACTAAATAATTATATTTGCAGTAATTTATAGAGTCAACTGAAGCTTATAAGCTCGCTTCCCTGCAGAAAGAGTACATGGAAAGAATTTTTCAATAAAAATTACTAGAAATTAAGGATTAAAATTACCGTGCTAGCACAGTAACGCTCGTATCTGAAGCATTTTTACTGGATCGGCACAGTAAATTTTCGGTACTTTGTTATTTTTCTCCATAGCCTCTATATTATAATATTTTGTTATATACATGTGCGTGACGCATTCTCAACGTCATATTATTGATGAATAAAGAGTTATTCATAAATGACAGACTTTAAACCAAGAAATTCGTTGTATTTAACGAGCGTACATCGGTGTTAGATTTGGAGGTTATGGAAGCAGATGACGCACATGGACGCGCATGAATTCCTGTGCAGCACGGTAAAAATTTTCACCATCAAAAAATGTACAGTGCTGGTTGAGTAAAATTTACGGGGAGCAAGATAAATAATATCTTAATTCAGATAAAAACTTCCGGAAAGACACGGCGCCCCACGATTATCGTGCTATTCTGGTAATTTTTACTGAAAAATTCTTTCCGTGTATATTAAACAATAACATATATAACTTTCAGCGTCATCGATCAGTACACCAGTTTTTTCAAAAGCTTCTTGTAATATAGCTGAATCTAACACACACACACACACACACACACGCGCGCGCACGCACGCACACACACAATAAAGATTTAGAAATACGTGAAAACTGCATAGCTTCTCTTCGCTTAGCTGATAAGGAATCTGTATCAGATCACTACTGGAAACTGATTAGGGTGCGTTCGAAAGGTTACTTGTGCGCTCCTTCCATGAAGCTCTCCCAATTGATTACTTCATTGGAAAAAGCTACGCTAAAGGTTCTAAATAATTGTAGGATAAACGCCGATAAATTATTTCATATCACAGATGCTTTGAAAAATTTGACGCCTCTTTCTCTCGTTGGATGTGATGAGCACAAAATTAGATTCACGCATAGGATTATATCATTTTATCTTACGACAAGAATGTATTTCATAACAAAACAGGCCAATCAAAACGATTGCATAGAAAAAGAAAAATCGAGAGAGAGAAGAAAACAGGCAAAATTAATACATCTAGCTAACAACGATGAGAGCGTAGCTTTGCAGAATATATAGAAAAGGAGTGTCAACGAGATATGGCGAAGCAACAAATTATCGCTGAAAACTATTTTCGCCATGTGGCGGCGCTGTAATCGGTAAACTTCGTGACGTCATTCTTGCGCATGCGCAGATACTCCGAGTTCTATAAAATTTCGATTTGATTTAGCAATAACATAAAACGGAGCATAGGAGTCCTACTCTACTCCGTTAATAACAATATAATGTAATCTCCACAGCGCGAGCGGAGGAACGCACCATAACCTCTGATTTTGCTTGTCATTACCTGCAAGTGAAATGTCATTTACGAGGTCAGGAACAATTAAGTGAATTTATTATAGGATACAGAAAGTTGGAGTATGACACTCACTTTAAACTATCCACCGATTGTTGTTTTATTATGGGATTTTGAACTATTTGTGAGTATTCCAAGGCAATGTTATCTATGGCAGGCCAGGCAGAAAATTACTGAGGATCCTGTCATTCCAGTGACCAGAAAAAGGCATTAAATAGCATCAAAATCGTTTGATAAACATGCACTCTCTGCAATGTTTCTATAAGAGTGCAGATTTGTTTGCACTGCACTGTCGCACTGTCGTCGCACATATGGAGGTTAGAGTATACTCATCAGGAAGACAATAAATATATTGATAAAAAAAAGTATATTTATTGTCAATAATTATATTTATTTAGTTTATTGTTGTTCTTATTATTTTAAGTCTTCATCTTCTCAATTTCTCAATTTCTTCATCTGCATATGCGCGAGTGTGAGGTCATAGAAACTTACGGATCACAGCGCCGTCATGCGGCCAAAATCTTTCTGTGAGTTTTCAGGATTTTCTTAGCATTGTGTTGACACTCCTTTTCTATAGTCTTCCTGCTTTCTGTGCGGTATTACCTTTAAAACATTGAGCCAAATACATAGGGCCAAGTATTGGGCACATATGCACATATAGGTTTAGTATATATATATGGGTTTCAGCTGTACCAGTAGATAACCTCTGATTTATTTTATCAAAAACAATACTTTTGAAAAAAAATTCGCGTTTATAAGTAATTTTCTAGTATCTAAGTATATCCTAAAACTTGCTCAAGCAAATTTGCAAATTCTTTAAAAAGTAAGTCGTAATTCTTAGCCATGCCCTTAAGAGTTTGTGAGAGCTAAAGCTTCCCAAATATACCATAAGATATTGCGCATTTTAAATGCTAAGACTATTATTATTATTATTATTATTGGTCTGGGTGGACCATTAGATCCTGATGCCTAGGCTTACGCCCTTTGCATCCCCGGTAGTTTACTAGTGGTTGTACCAGTCTAGTTTCGTCCTTTGGAGGATCAGCGTATCAGGTGGTATGCACCATTCCTGTATTACTTATCCATCAGGGTGAAAGGTGTCAGGTGGTATGCCCCATTCCTGTGTATCTTATCCGGTTAGTGACTTGTACAGGTGTATCACCGTCCTAACGGTCAGTGATTGGATCGCTGTTGGTTCACAAATCGTCATCCCCAACGCCCTATGTCTCTTCTCCGCTAAGGCTAAGCAGTGGCATAATACATGTATACTGCTTTCCTCATTTTGGTTACACCACCTGCATACTGGTGAGTTCACTCGACCTATTATGTGCTGGTGGTATCCCAGCGTCCCGTGTCCGGTGATTAGTTGAGTGAAGATCTTTGCCTCCGACCTGGTTAGATTTCGCATCTCCGACGCCCAGTCCTCTCTGATGCGCGATCCTATCAGTGCTTTGGCTTGTCTACACCCGTTGCTGTCGCACCATTCTTTTAGGTGTCGCTCTTTCAGCCAGCCGTGCACCGCCTCTTTGACGGTGCACACCTGAATGCCAAGAGCGGGTTCCGGTCCAAGTAAATCTTGTCCCGCTGCTATTCCGGCGAGTTCGTCCGCAATCTCGTTTCCTCTGATTCCATGGTGTCCAGGAACCCAGTAGAGGGTGAGTCTGCGTACTTTTCCGCCGAGTCTGTTTAAGGCCGTTATGCAGTCCCATACCAGTCTGGAGGAAGTGCTAGAGCCACCTAGCGCTGCTAGGGCGGCTCTGCTGTCCGTACAGATGTTGATGCAGTCCTGTCTTTTTTCTTCGAGCGCGAGTTGTGCGCAGAGCAGGATGGCTGTTATTTCCGCCTGGAAGACGGTGGCGTGCTCTCCGAGCGGTGCTATAAGCCTTTTTCCGGGCCTTCTCCGGAAGACTCCAGCTCCCGTCCTGCCTTTCTTTCTGGCTCCATCTGTGTACCAGGTTTCACCTGAGGATGGACCAGGGTCGTGTTCACTCCAATCTTCCCTTGATGGGATTTGGATGTGATATCCTTTCTCGAAGTTGTATCTACGTACTGTCTTATCAAGTCTCATTGACAATACAGCATAGTCTTTTCCTTTAATCTGCTCTTTTGTGTGTTCCTTTTTTTCTCTCCACAGTCCGTAATTTTTCAGACGGTGTGCTGCTATAAAGGCTGCCGCCTGGATTGTTCTGTGGAAGGGCTCGACGTCAGTGATGGCTCCAAGGGCCGCCGTTGGGGTGGTTTTCATAGCCCCTGTTGCTGCCCTTAGGATCCATCCCCTGAGCGCTTCGAGTTTCTTTTGTACTGTCTTGAGATCTGTCCTTTTCCACCACACTGTTGCCGCGTAGGTCAGTCTTGGTTTCAGGATACAGTTGTATATCCATAGGACGGTCTTGTAGCTCAAGCCCCAGCTCTGCCCAATGGCTCTTCTACACATCCAGAAAGCTGATGTGAATTTCTTGCACTGTTGATCTACTTGAGGCTTCCAGAACAGTTTTTTGTCTAGAATTACGCCTAGGTATTTTGCTTGTTCCTTAATTTGTATTTCCTGTCCTCGCATCATTAGCGTTCGTAGTGGTCCTATCTTGTACTTTCTGGTGAAGACAACAACCTCCGTTTTCCGGGGATTGATAGATAGGCCTTTATCCTCGCACCATTTATTTAGGTGCCTCATTGTCGACTCGGTGATGTCCAGTAGGGTGTTTAGATGTTTGCCTCTGGTAATTATAAGTATATCGTCTGCGTAGCCGACCGCTGATACTCCCAGGTTGGTCAGCATCCTTAGTGCTCCATCTATCACCATACCCCACAAAGTTGGGGAAAGAACCCCCCCCCTTGTGGGCATCCGTTGTTGACGGAGCCTTTGACGGTGGTGTTACCTCTTGTAACCGTCAGTTTCCTGATGCTTAGCATGTTCGTGACCCATTTAATTAACGGATCAGGTATTCCCTCATCTTTGGCTGCTTTGCAGATACTATCTGTGGTCGTGTTGTTAAAAGCCCCTTCTGCGTCGAGAAAGGCTCACACGGCGTATCCTCCACTTTCAATCTGTATGCATGTTGCTCATTGCACAATGGGTTGTTCTTCAAGATATAGTCCTTTATATACCTGTCCACCAGCCGCTCAAGAGTTTTGAGCATGAATGACGTCAGGCAAATAGGCCTGAAATCCTTAGCGGTGTTGTAGCTTCCTTTGCCCGCTTTCGGGATGAAAACCACCTTAGCTGTCCTCCAGCATTTTGGCGTATATCCGGCTGCAATGCTGGCCCTTGTAAGTCGTACCAAAGGTCCGATGATTATGTCGACTCCTTCCTTGAGCAGAATCGGGAGGATCCCATCTTCTCCCGGTGATTTGTAGGAATCAAAGGAGCTGATGGCCCGCCTCAGTTTTGCCGGCGAGACAATCAGATTAGCAAGTTCCCTGCAGCCACTGATGTGGCGCGTTCCTTCGCCACCGGTTTCCACCTGGTCCTCCGCCGTCTCGCATGTATCCCCTGCTATCGTGAAGCCGGGGAAGTTCGACTCCATGAGGTGCGCCAGCGTCTCCTCGTCCGATTCCGCATACTTGCCAGTTGGGAGTGTAACCGCCCCCAACCAGGCTTCGGGATTGCGGGCTAGGATCTTGTTAAGCCTAGCTGCTTCTTTACCAGCTTCCACGCTACTGCAGTACTCTCTCCAGCTTTCAGTCTGGGCTTTCCTTACTGCGTGGCGGTATTCCTTCTGTTTACTTCTCCAGGCCATCCATTTCTGGTTATCGTTGCTCTTAACTGCTTTCTTGAGTAGAGCTTTGGTCGCTTTCTTCAGCTTTTCTAGCCGTTTATTCCACCAGGGTACTTCATATTTGCCTCTGCCCCTTACCAGTTTGCAGTTGGCCTCATATGCCTCGGTGATGGCCCTCTGCAGCGATTCTGCCGCAGTGTTTAGCTCTTCTATCGTATGTATCTCCTTTGGGAACTCTGTTTTTAGTTTCTCTTCTAGGTCCTTCCTGTATTCTACCCAGTTCGTTCGCCTGGGATTTCTGATCTATGTTTCCTGTTGTCGCGTTTCCCCTGTAATCATAAAACAAATTTGTGCATGGTCGGAGAGTGAGGGCTCGTCCGACACTCTCCAATCCCTAGTATATCTCACTAGCTGCCTTGAGCAGAGTGTGATGTCAATTACCTCTCTCCTCCTTACATTCATGAAGGTTGGTTCGTTACCTCTATTGATAATCTCCAGGTTTGTGGTAGTCAGGTACTCGAGTAGGGTCGTCCCCCGGTCGTTAGTGTTCGTGCTTCCCCACACCAGATGGTGTGCGTTGGCGTCACACCCGACAACCAGGGGGAGTCCCCTTTCCTCGCAGTATTCCACCAATCTGGATACTTCCTCTGTTGGTGACTCCTTTTCGAATGGGAGATATGCCGAGGCGATGATCACCCGCTGACTGCCCTCCCCTCTTGCTACCTCCATGGCTAGAACAGCAAGGTCAGCTGTGCATAGGTCCAGTAGTGGTGTTGTCTCCAGACCCTTCGTCACGATGCACGCCCTTGTTCTTTCGTTGCTTGGGCCCTTGATGACCTTGCCTGCCTGTCCAAGCCCTCTGATCGTTCCTCTGTAACACCAAGGCTCTTGTATTAGTGCTATGGCTGTGTGCACCGCTGCCAAACGCCTGGTTAATACCGCCGAGGCGTCCTTGCTGCGGTGCAAGTTAATCTGCGTTACTGGAATGTCTGTCGAAGCCATGATTGACAGCAACAGCTCCCCTAACGCTTGGTATTCACTACTGCGACTCGGTCAGGGAGTATTTGAAGCTCACCTTCCCAATGTCGTAGTAGGCTTTATTGTCCATCGCCGAAAGCGTTTTTATTCCACTTTCGGGGATGCCCAGTACTAGTAAGGTGCCTTCGGCCTCCTCACTAGATTTCTTCTCGGCGTTCAATATCCTCCACGCCCCTGTTTTTAGGGTGGGGTTGTACCTCTGCAGCCTCGCCAGTATCGCTACTGCCTCCTCTGGCTTCCCAGGGACCCAGACCACGGTCCTGACTACTTTCTGCAGAAGTTCAACCCCTCCCACCTTGATGTTTGCTCCCTGCCAGATGTCCAGCTTAGGGATGCAAGATGCTGCCCAGGTTCTGGCACACTGGTCGGTTGCCACCATCACAATGCCCCCCCCCCCCTTGCAGAAGGACTCCTCGAAGCGGGGTAGCGGCAGTTCGGAGGGGATTTTGTCCACCTCATCCCTCATCGCGTTCCTAAAGCGCTTAAACTTTTCGTAGGTTATAAGCGCCTCAGGGTATCCCTCTTCGACGATGACCATCGTCAAGGGGTTGGTCCTCTGCGCCAGTGAGAGCGTCTGTACCACAGCTTCCCTCTCCCTCGGTTTCTTGGGGGCCTTCTGCCCTTCCGGGGGGGTGTCCGCTGCGGTCTTCGGTCTTTTCTTGTTTTCGACCGGGGTGTTCACGCTTGTGCCTTCTATCACCTTTTGGGCGTTCCAGGCCCTGCGTTCACGAGCTCCCGGTCGACGTTTCTTCTGCCGGGTGGCAGTTTTGGGGGGATCTTTGGAGCCCCCTGCCGCTTGTTCATCCGTTGCCAGGTTCACCATTACGGCTGCCTCCACCTCCATCCGGTCCAGTAGGTCAGGAGCCCCTGGGTTCACCTGTTTCTGTGAAACGGTTCTGCCCAGTTCGTCGTCCCCAGTCTGTGCCGGTTGGGTGTCGGTGCTCTTCCCTTCGTCTTCTTTTTGTATCTTTTGTACTTCCATTTTGTTCCCACGAGTAGCTAGGGAAATAAAGGTCACCCACTGCAGAGCCCCGCTTGCAGTGGGAAGGCTTTCGCACCTCGGGAGGGGGATAGGGTGGAGTTATACCCATTTACGCCTCACTTTCGAATCGCAATGCGTCCTTATAGCGTCCGGGAGTTGGCCACCTACTTCTCCGAGAACCTCAGAAGTCCGGACCGACCGGACGACAGGAAGACGCCCATGTTTTACCAATGATTCACCGCCTTGGCGCGTTTATAATAGCGGTCAGAGGCGGGCGAAGAATCGCTCGTAGTCTGACCGACGATCCCCCCCCCCCCTCCGCCGCCCCAACTATCCACTTTCGTTGCACCATCACTTCCCGGCCCTTTCAGAGCACACGACAAGGTAACAACTCCTAGTGAGGGAATGCTAAGACTAAAAGTTTAATCAATTTTGTTCGGTGGAATGATTCATTTAACTTAATAGAATCGCATTGTGCTGTTCATATTGATGGAAATTCAAATAATAAAAAGTATATTTTTGAAAGTTATGTACTACTAAGTTTTAAGGTTAGCTCTGAGATCGCATAAACAACTATTTGTATTTCAAAACTTGTTAAAAAACTAAGAGTCCAATTTACAATTTCTTTCCGTAGAATTATTCTTTGAATAAAACATTATTGTGCTCTGGTCTTGGTTTTTCATTAGACACTTTATTTAAAAAGTTTCATGAACCAGAAAAACAGTGTTGCATGTTGAAATCTTCTTTTTTATTATTTATACCTCAAGAATAGTGATATTATTAGCTGAATATTATACATTTATATTCATACATTATTCTAATAAAAACCAATTTTATCTTGAAAATACGTATACTTTAAATAATTAAAAGATTGTCTAGTTGTCCAGGTACTTGTCACTGTCTGCCATTCGGCACATTCACCTTACCTTACTGAAAAAAAGCTATCTAAGCTATACACTTAGAAGGTGAAGCGTCGGTAAATTAGATTCTCAATCTTAACTATTATATGTTAGGTTTTAAACAATCAATCAATCATTTATCGATGCATCAAAATGAGAATATCTTTATAATTGTTAGAAATGAATTTGAATTATAGGTAGCTGGCGCTACCTATAGTGGTAGCATTGTAACTTCGATACATAACCCTTTGAGTGTAGTTAGTTCAAGCTTAGCCTTAGAGCAGTACAGAGAGCATATAACCCTAACGGTGTAATAAATACAAAAGCCATTTACAAAGTACGTGTTATTTATTTCGTTATCCAAGAGCATCCACCCTCTAACAATAATCTTTATACCTATGATTTAATTTGATGTTACAGTTTTTTTGCTATCTAAAAACTTTTATTTTCTAATTTGTATACTGTATGTATGCCTCGCGTATTTTTTATTTTATAGGCAGTATTTCATGATTTTTTGCTTAAAATAAGAATATACATTATATGTTTACCCTATACATTGTAGATATCCGTAAATATCAAATTAATGGTTTATTTTGCGAAAAATAATGTCACCCCTATGTCATCGCGATGTCACCGCGATCGGTGACCGTTGATTTGCTAGGCATAGACAGAAGAGAGATCAACTCCATATATTATGTAGACGAGCGAAACTAGCATGTATTAGGAGAGAGAGAAAGACAACATACATTCTATTCCAGATACCGATTGGATAGAGGTATGCTGTCTTTGTCTTATACACAGGTCAATAGGTGCCGCTTTCGCTAACCTGCACATGCAGTCTATCTCTCTTATGTCTATGGTATTAAAAAGCATTGATCGAAAGTAAAAAAAGTCACACTGCAAGTCAAAATGCAAGTCAAGTCAGCTTGTGTGTGGAAGTTTTTATTAATAATAATTATGACGAATAGAAAAGAACTTCTGTTCCTATCCTCAACACTTCCAGGACACACTAATTTAAATCAGGTTCAAAACAAAAATGCATTCGAAGGCATATAATATACATTCAGGAGAGTCGGGAGTTCAGGAGACAGGTCGCGCGATGCATGGACCTCTTATAGTGTCGTGCAGAATAAACTTCGATTTGTTTATTGCAACTTATTGTCAACAAAATTTAGTAAGTAATTGTTTACTCAGTTGCATCCTCTAGTTATTATAAGATATTTAATTTGGTTTTTGGCAGATTGGTTGAGACTGCTTTTTGCTCCAGTTTTAAACTAACCTAAAAATGTCCTGCGCATATAAGAAGTTGTGAGGATCGGCGTTTTAAAATTTTTCGTTTTATATATACTAGGGGGGTCCCCCCCTGCTCGCTTCGCTCGCCAACCCCACGTTCGTCGTAGTAAAAACTTTAAAGTTCGTAATATACGTAAAAGCGTATTTCAAAAAATAAAACAAAAATTTTCGAAGTGCGAATTCTGTAAAATAACTTCCTAACCTCTCTCTCCTCGCTTATTCACGCCTGAATTATATATCATAGCTCGAAGCTACTGCTAAAAATTAACCCCGCGTGCGCATGTATTTTGGATTTTCCTTTTTGAAGAAGATAACCGCTTTTTAACGCATTTTAGATTTTATATTGCAGCCGCCACCGCCGATTACACATTGATAATTTTGCTCGATACGCTCGATACGCAACGCCAAGAGCCCGGGATAGGTCGATTAAGCGAGAAAAGAAATATTTTTCGTCAGTTACATCGTAATTCAATAAATACAATAGGAAAAAATAAGAACCACACGATTTTTTTAAATTATTTATTTTATTAAAAAACACTCCAAGTAACATTGAGACATATCTTTCGTCACATTACTGCCTATAATCTTGGCCAAAGAACTGTAATATCAGTCAGCCAAGTCCGAATCCCAATGACTGTATGCTACACATGATTCGACAATGCAGTAGTCATATGAAGCAAAAATATTGGATTTGATTCGATTCTTCGATGGTGTACATCGTATCTATCCATAAGATATTGATCGCAGCTAATAAGTAACAAAAAAGTTGTATTTTTAATACTATTCGATCCTTTCGATACTTGGGATAGCTTTAGATACTTTTTAGATAACTTTTTCGATAATTAGGATAACTGTTTTGATACTCCCTCTTTTGTAGTACTTTTTTTGATAATTTTAGAATATCTTTTGAAAAAATAACTGTAAAGTTAAACTTACTGTCCTGGTAAAATATTATCTCATCTCTTCCATTGCTATTCGTTCTCTGAGCTGATAAAATATTTCTCAACGTTTCTGGTTGTACAAGATAATTTAAAAATAATTTATTGAACATGTATATGAATTCAGAACCCATAGCGCATACTCCAGATGATATTAGTCTCTAATGTCTACAGATGCATTTGCAATGCTAAGTGGTTAAATAAATATAAAAAAGCTCAGATTTAGCAAAATAGGCGTGTTATTTAATGTCGAGTCGCTACGATGAGCTCACTTACTCTGTAAACAGATAATGCTGTTATGGACCGATATTCAATTTGATTTGTTACAAGGTTTTTGGGGCGGTACTAAAACCTTTATCTCATATATCTGTGGGATGAATTCTGTCATGCTTAGAAGGGAGCACTAATAAATGTGGAACTGTCGTATTAAGTAGGATGTGGCGATGACAGGATATTTCATGATTTTTCTTGTCTTGAAAGACATTCGATGAAGGCTTACGGCTAAGAGAAAAGATATAAGTGTTAGAGTGTCATGGATAAGTCTTTGACGAGCTCTAATAGTGCAAGAATGTAGGATACTAAAGATCCAAATTAATGGAATCTTAATTTGTGCGACCAGAAATAATGGACCGGGCGACACCGTATGTCTGCGCATGGATTGGTCACACGCTAAGAGGGGAGAGGAAGAGGTGAGTGCGGCTGAAGGAGTCACTGTCATGAAAGGGGCGAGTGAAGACAGAAGAGGAGATCGGAGGAGCTGTCGCGAGTAAGTATGTGGAAAGTAGGAATGAGAAGACGAGCGAAACTGATGCATGTAATTAGGAAGAGAGCAAAACAAACACTACATTTCATTCAGAATATCCGATGGATAAGTTTGCGTTTGTTTGAGTACATCAGGTCTAATAGCTGCGCTCGCTTAAACTGCAACAATCAGTTCTACGTCTTCTTATGTCTATGTATTAAAAATTTGATACGAACGTAAAAATAGAGTCACACTGGCAAGTCAAAATTGCAAGCTTCAAACTCAGCTGTGTGTGAAGTTTTATAATAGATAATTATAACGAATTATAAAAGAACTATCTTCTATCTCCAACACTTACCAAAAGGACACACTAAAAATAAAATCAGGTTCAAAACAAAAAATGAATTCGAAGGATATTATATATACATTAGGAGAGTCGAGAGTTCAGAGTAACATGGCCGGTAATTGCATTCTGACCCTTATAGTGTCGTGGCAGAAATAAAACTTCGATTTGTTTTAGTGCAACTTGATTACAAAATTTAGTAAGCAATTTGTTATCAGTTGCATCTCTAGTTATAAAATAATATTTAATTGTTTTTGCAGATTGGTTGAGACTGCTTATTGCTGCTCAGTCTTTAAAACATTACCTAAAAATGTCCTCGCAACTATCAAAAGTTTTGAGATCGGACGTTTTTAAAAATCTTTTCGTTATTATATATACAAGGGCTCCCCCGCTCATTCGCTCGCCAACCACTTGCAAAAGTAAAACTTAAAATGTAATATACTAAAACGTATTTAAAAATAAAAAAAGATTTGAATGCGAATTTCTGTAAAATATCAACCTTCTCTCTTCCTCTCGCTATTACGCCTAATTATATGAATCATATCTCAAGCTACCGCTAAAATTACTCGCCCGAAGCGTGCGCATCGTATTTTGGATATCCTTTGTTGAAGAAATAACCGCTTTAACGCGATTTTAATTTTAATATGCCAGGCCGCCACCACCGATTACAATGCAGATAACTTTGCTCGATACGCTCGAACCAACGCTCAGCCCGGAGCAGTTTTTTTTCGCCTTTAACTGTACTTACGCGCATAATCATTTACTAAATGCAGGTATAAGGTCGTTGCGAAAACGTCCACCCATTGCTGGTGCATCAGTTTGTGTCAAAAGATATAGCGCGAGCTATTTCTGTACTTACTAAAACGCGCTAAAACGTGATAGGCTTGATAATCGCTTTGTGCAACTTACCGGTAGCAAGAAAAAGAAAACATTATAACTCTATATTGATTACAAACAACTGCCGTGATTTTATGTTCTAACGGATGTATATGTCGAGATTTTTATTGATATATGATTGGTTTCAAAAGCGCATGGTTTTGGATTTTTCCTTCTACCCCAAGAGTCTAAATGATAGGCACGTGTAACAATACATCTTAGTTCTTTCTGTAAATGTGAGATAAACATTGTTAACCTATAAAAGCCAAATCACTTTAAAATGTCAGTAAGGATTGTCCGGCTAATAAAACGTCGTTTGAATAAAGTTACGGCCGTTTCGAATTTTAACAAAAACGTTGCACCAACCTATCTATAGTTGCGGAGTACTAATCCGTAGGTAATTTTTAAGAGACAGAAACTG
>CM053168.1:30671236-30693568 GCA_012977825.3 Pteromalus puparum | reverse complement strand
TTAGCACCCGGAGCATCTCGTCGTCAACACAACGAACTATACCCACGTTAAAAAACTAAACCTTAAAACTACTTAAAAAACGTCTTAAGGGAATATTTCAAGATCAAACCAATGCGTCTCCTAATAAATTTAAATACATTATAGATCTTTCAGTGTAGACGAATCTTCACAACTCTTTGAACGACGTCATCGATCGTGACCATTTTTCTATCATGTCGTGATCAAATCTGATCCGCAACCACTTGTGATACAGCGGGTAAAGAAGCTTGTACGTTTTGATCCTAAACTCTTCGATAATTTTAGGATAACTTACGTCAGAAGTCATTACGTCTATCGGCTTGTTTAATAGATTGTAATACGAAGTACCTTCGATCTCATGAATTGGCACAGCCCTTTCATAATAATTCAAAATCGGTTGTTCTCTTTGTATTAATAAGATCGCTTTCTTGTCGAAAGGAGTTTTATTACAACACGCAAATCCCTTGACTTCTTCTTATAAAAGGTATTCAGTATAATCCCAATCTTGCTAACCCTTGTCAAACCACTTAGAAGTAAATTCCATTTCCTTGAACATCTTGAGTTTCACGATCTTAAAAATCGTCTGCCTGTCTGCGAGAACAAGCTGATGAAAAAATATAGATAAGGAAAGACTTTTGTGATATTTTATCGTCGGGTATTGAATTGACCGTTAATGCGCAAAACAGCGTCTGCTCATTGAATATCAACTTATTTGTCTTTGCTACATACACGGCTAATAGCTGTATTATAAACAACGAATTTTTTGCCTACCCTCTGGTCATACTGATTTGTAATAATCTTTTAAATATTTCGTTTGATCAAGCTACGACGAAGAAAAACTATTCTTATTTTTCCTTAAATTGTGAACTGTATCTTTATATACTTATTCTTATCTGCAGCTTGAATTTCACGTGCTCGTGACTATTCTGGGACGTGGTTTTGTTTATTTTCAATATTGCTTTTAAAAGCATTTTCAAGCATTTGGGAGGTTATGTGATCGGAAAAACAATAAATTATTTATGTGACTTCAGTAAATACGCTTAAAAAAATTGCCTTATGTCCTTTAGTTTTATAATTATAGACTTTTAGGTTAAAATTTTGCAAGCACAGGGCATATTTTGTCGAGAGTTCATCATCTTCAAGCACAACTTACATCTATCTTTACATCGAACGCCATGAAGCGCGTTACCGAGATTATGTTTTTTTCTCTGCCAGACACCTGAACATCGTCTACCGGAGTCCCAGGTGACAGGCTTATAATCTTCAAGCACAACTTACATCTGTGTATTAAAAGCTGGAATGCTAGTAAATAACAGAGTGCTCCTCTTCTTTAAGACCTTGATAGGCTATCCATAAGCCAAGGCTTCCATTCATTGCGTGACGATTTTGTATCCAAGCGTTTGTAAATCATTGACCAACATTGTCCAATTGGCTTTCTAATGGTAAATGGTTGGCTTACGTTTCTACCAATGTTGTTCTGTATAAATATGAATGTGATTTGTATCTTTAAAATTTAAAGGGATTATTATATTCTGTTTCATGTATTTGTATGAAATCTTCGAATAGAAATGGATGTTCATTATTGTGTAAGAAGGAAACAAACCCATTACCCAATGCAAAAGTACACATACCGTTAATTGAAATTTTTAATTCGGGAAACTCCCGCCAGTGCTGGTCATAGGTTAATGGGAAACTTGCATGAAAAAATCTATTAGGTCCGTCGTGTAGAATATCGAAAAATAATCGACACGTATTTTTTCTTCTTTCAATCAAACGATTATTGACAAAGGTACAGCGGGTTGAAATATCGTGTGACGTCACTGAATCGGACAATATAGATATACCATACACAGTCCGAATCAGTGACGTCATACATTTCAACTCTCTACATCTTTGTTAATAATCGTTTAATTGAAAAAAGAAAAAAAACGTGTCGATTATTTTTCGATATTCTATCTGACGGACCTAATGAATTTTTTCATGCAAGTTCCGCATTGGGGATATCCAGAGCCGACAAGCATGCGCTGGACGCGAGTGGCCGCGTTTTGATATAGAACGCATGCGCGTCGGCCCCAGTTAACAAGCGGCCGGCACTGGCAAAATTTTCCGGAATTCAAAGTTTGAATTAACCGTGTGTGTAATATTAGAACTGATTACGGAATAAGTATTAACAGTGGTTTAGAGGTAATAGCTGAATGGCAATATTGGAGGGTAATTAAGGAGCAAGATTTAAGGGGCAGTAATTGAGGGGCACTAATTAAGGAGCAGAATTTTTGAATCGGCAGCGGCGAAGCTTTTTTGATAATATAGAGAGACTACAGAATCTATAGTAAAGAATTCTAAAATCTACATTTGAGACGATATGCATTGAGAGGGAAAATTAAGGGGGGAAATTGAGGGGGAAAAGGTGCATCAGTTTGTGTCAAAAGATATAGCGCGAGCTATTTCTGTACTTACTAAAACGCGCTAAAACGTGATAGGCTTGATAATCGCTTTGTGCAACTTACCGGTAGCAAGAAAAAGAAAACATTATAACTCTATATTGATTACAAACAACTGCCGTGATTTTATGTTCTAACGGATGTATATGTCGAGATTTTTATTGATATATGATTGGTTTCAAAAGCGCATGGTTTTGGATTTTTCCTTCTACCCCAAGAGTCTAAATGATAGGCACGTGTAACAATACATCTTAGTTCTTTCTGTAAATGTGAGATAAACATTGTTAACCTATAAAAGCCAAATCACTTTAAAATGTCAGTAAGGATTGTCCGGCTAATAAAACGTCGTTTGAATAAAGTTACGGCCGTTTCGAATTTTAACAAAAACGTTGCACCAACCTATCTATAGTTGCGGAGTACTAATCCGTAGGTAATTTTTAAGAGACAGAAACTGTTCGCTCGCCAACCCCACGTTCGTCGTAGTAAAAATTTTAAAGTTCGTAATATACGTAAAAGCGTATTTCAAAAAATAAAACAAAAATTTTCGAAGTGCGAATTCTGTAAAATCACTTCCTAACCTCTCTCTCCTCGCTTATTCACGCCTGAATTATATATCATAGCTCGAAGCTACTGCTAAAAATTAACCCCGCGTGCGCATGTATTTTGGATTTTCCTTTTTGAAGAAGATAACCGCTTTTTAACGCATTTTAGATTTTATATTGCAGCCGCCACCGCCGATTACACATTGATAATTTTGCTCGATACGCTCGAATACCAACGGCCAGCCCCGGCGCAGATTTTTTCGGCTTTATGTCACGCGCATACATTTACAAATTGACAGGTATTAACACGGTCGTTGGAAAACTCCACCCATTGCTCCGTGTATGCCAATCAGCTGTTTTCCTAACGAATCATAGGCGCCAAGCTTATTGCCTGTATGCTGAGCTAACGCGCTAAACGGTATTAACGGCTGTATATCGCATTTGTCTAACCTTACAGGTACAGCAAGAAAAGAAAATTATACTATAATATTGATTATCAAGCTACTGCTGATTTAGCGGTGTATCTAAACGCTTGTTATAATGTCGAGATTTTAGTTGATATATGATTGTTTCCCAGCGCCATGTGTTTTTTAGGATTTTCCGCTTCCACAGGAGTTAGAAATGATAGGACGTGTAAAGCAAACATTTCTTTTCTTTCTGGTGTAATGGTGGAGAAAACATTTTACCTAAAGGAGGCTCAATACGTTATAATTGTTCAGTATTGAATTTGGGTCGGGCCATAAATCGGCTCGTAGGAAGAAAGTTACGCCCGTATTCGAATTTTAGCACAACGTGTTGCACGCACGAGACATATATTGTCGTAAATAGTTTGCGAGTCTACCGATAGTAATCTTAAGAGAAGAACTGATACCCGACGTTAAAAACTAAACTTAAAACTACTTTAAGAAAACGTCTTAAGGAATATTCAAGATAACACCAAGTCGCGTTCCTAATAAATTTAAATACATGATAGATCTTTCTAAAGTGTGACGAATCTTCACAACTTTTGAACGACGTCATCGATCGTGACCAATTTCTATCATCGTCGTGATCAAATCTGCATCCGGCAACACTTGTGATACAGCGGGTAAAGAAGCTTGTACGTTTTGAATCGCTAAACTCTTCGATAATTTTTAGGATGAATTTACGTCAGAAAAGTCATTACGTCTATCGCTTGTTTAATAGATTGTAATACGAAGTACCCTTCGATCTCAGAATTGGCACAAGCCTTTCATAAATAATTCAAATCGGTTTTCTCTTATTAATAAGATCGCTTTCTGTCGAAAAGGATGTATTTATACCACACACGCCAAAATCCGCTGACTTCTTTTATAAAAGTAGTTCAGTATAAATCCCAATCCTGCTAACCACTGTCAAACCAACTGTAAGAAGTAAATTTCCATTTCCTTGAAGATCTCGAGTGTTCACGCTCTTAAGAACCGTCTGGCTGTCTGCGAGACAAGCTGATGAAAAAGAGTATAAGATAAGGAAAGACTTTTGACTATATTTATCCGTCGGGTATTGAATTGGACCGTTAATGCGCCAAAACAGCGTTTGCTCAATGCTATCAACTTATATGTCTTTGCTAATACAGCGGGCTAATAGGCTGTAATATAGACAACTACATTTTTTGCCCTACCCTCTGGTCATACCTGATTTAGTAATAATCTTTAAATATTTCGTTTGATCAAGCATCGAAACGAAGAAAAACTATTCTTATTCCTTAAATTGTGAACTGTATCTTTATATACTTCTTCTTATCTGCAGCTTGAATTTCAACAAGTGCGTCGTGACTATCTGGGACGTGGTTTTGTCTTATTTTCAATATTGCTTTTAAAAGCATTTTCAAGCAATTTGGGAGGTTATGTAATCGGAAAACAATAAATTATTTACTGTGACTCAGTAAATACGCTTAAAAAATTGCTTATGTCCTTTAGTTTTATAATTATACGATTTTAGGTTAAAATTTTGCAAGCACAGGGGCATATTTTGTCGAGAGTTCCATCATCTTCAAGCACAACTTACAGTCTATCTTTACATCGAACGCCATGAAGCGCGTTACGAGCATTATGTTTTTTTCTCTGCCAGACACCTGAAAATCGTCCTACCGGAGTCCCAGTGACAGCTTATGAATCTTCAAAGCACCACTTACATCTGTGTATTAAAAGCTGGAAGCTAGTAAATAACAGAGTGGTCCTCTTCTTTAAGACCTTGATAGGCTATCCATAAGCCAAGGCTTCCATTCATTGCGTGACGATTTGTATCCAAGCGTTTGTAAATCATTGACCAACATTGTCCATTGGCTTTCTAATGGTAAATGGTTGGCTTACGTTTCTACCAATGTTGTTCTGTATAATATGAATGTGATTTGTATCTTTAAAATTTAAAGGGATTATATAATTCTGTTTCATGTATTTGTATGAAATCTTCGAATAGAAATGGATGTTCATTATTGTGTAAGAAGGAAACAAACCCATTACCCAATGCAAAAGTACACATACCGTTATTGAAATTTTTAATTCGGGAAACTCCCGCAGTGCTGGTCATAGGTTAATGGGAAAACTTGCATGTAAAAATCTATTAGGTCCGTCGTGTAGAATATCGAAAAATAATCGACACGTATTTTTTCTTACTTTCAATCAAACGATTATTGACAAAGGTACAGCGGGTTGAAATATCGGTGTGACGTCACTGAATCGACAATATAGATATACCATACACAGTCCGAATCAGTGACGTCATACATTTCAACTCTCTACATCTTGTTAATAACGTTTAATTGAAAAAGAAAAAAAAACGTGTCGATTATTTTTCGATATTCTATCTGACGGACCTAATGAATTTTTTCATGCAAGTTCCGCATTGGATATCCAGAGCCGACAAGCATGCGCTGGACGCGAGTGCCGCGTTTTGATAATAGGAGACACGCATAGCCGCGCTGGGGGTGTATGTGTGTGTGGCGCCGTCTGAGAGAGCGAGAGAGAGAGAGAGAGAGAGAGAGAGAGAGAGAGACTAGACTATTCACGCGATCGCGTCTCGCGCCGCGACACTTAGAAGCTTACCGCCGTACAGTGCAGTCGTGCCGATACTGCCTCCTCGTTTCCGTGCTTGATAGATCCGTGCGTGCGTTCATCGTCCAGAGGACTGCTGCTGCGTCCGTGACCAGAACCCCCGTGTGTCGCTGGAATTATCCTGCTGCTGTTCAGCACCGCGTGCCCTTTGGTTTGCCGTTCGACTTCCTGCTGCACCCGGCCACACACGAGGCTTTGAGGCTTCCGTCCTGCTTTCCAGCGTCGAGCCCTGGTCTTCCGTCCTGCGCCGCTTCGGTCCAAGCCACGAGGCCTGTGTCCAGCTTCACGAAGCACCACTGTAAGTACCTGCCCGATCGCAATACTCTCTCTCTCGGCATTATTCGCTCTGCTCCGTCTCTCTTACTCCGCGCTGCTTTTGTACTGATCTTTGAGTCTTTACATAAAGAGAAACTTTACTATTACTCGGCTTGTGTCACTTTGTTCCTGACTCTGTCCATTCCCGTGCGATTCACTCATAATCTATCTCGCGAACTAGCTACGTAGCCCAATCACTCACGACGCCGCCGCGGGCTCACGTGCACGAGGACGTGCACGTATAGCAAACTGCGCTACGGGCCAGGCTTCGTACAGACTACAAGAAGCCTGCAACTAGCTGCTACATATTTTTCCTCTCGCTTATTTGTCGATCAGTGGTTGCGCCACTGATCGTTTATATTCGGATGCAGACCACGTGATTCTGTAGGATCCCGGTCTAACAACACCGTTATAGACTAAAATATTAATTTTTGTGAGAGAGTTTGCGCATCAATTCCCGTCTACAGGGAAATGCTTTTCAAAGTTGGTTCAAGCTTTGAATTTCAGCAGACTAAACTCGATTTTTCTTTTTTCTTTTCTGTGATGTATTTTTAATAGTCAAAATTCTTACCTCGATATTATCCTGGTCAGCAATCAGTAAATTTCCCTCATTGAAAATGAAGAAGCTTTGCTTTGGGCGAGTCTTTTTATTGAACAAAGGCAAATGAATATACTTTTGTATTTATCTGGTCCAAATCTTTATTTATATTTTCCAAATAAAATCAATATCTTCCAAAAACAAAAAAACTGAATATTCATATCTATCTCAATAATGGATTTACAATTTGAATCTGAACTTAAAATTTGAACTGAAATCTGTACTAAAAATCTATAGGTCCGCCGGCTTCAATGCCTGATCACGGAGTGGCAGAGAAGCATGGCTTGGGGACGTTCGGAAGTCTTCCGGACCTCCCACGCTACCCCAAACTTTACCTCCTCGCCGCTACGTAACAGCGTCGGTGCTCGTTGCACTCATCAGGCCTTACGGGGTCTGGCAACGGTCGAGCACCGAAACTGCAAGCGCAGCATCGCATGCGCGCAAGTTGCCGTCGGCGGGGGAGGTGTTTAGCTTAGCGAGATTTCCACTTGATACTTTTGTGGCCTTGAATTCTCGCTATGCTTTTCTTGTGTGGAACTTTCTCGAAGCTTTGCTCGAAATAAAATCTCGAACAATAGCTACGGGAAAGTTGTCACATAACAGTGTAATATCCGTTGTTGACCAATTCAGATACGGAAATAAGAAAATAACTACTTATACGAGAAAAACTGTCAACCAGAAAAATTATCCTGTAACAAACATTAAGCGAAGCAATCACTATAAGGACAAAATTCCTCCCACGAAAACTAATACTTTTGAAGGGTTTGAAGAATATTAAAACAAATAATAACAATAAAGTTCATAAAAATAACTATTTTTTATATTAATTTGTTATAAATTCGTAAAAATCATGAAATTGCGGTGGTACTAATTTTATTCCACTCCTGACTAAAAAACCCACCTTTTGACCCTGATAAGCGGGGCGAAAGTGGCATAATTTTCCCGAAAACTAGTTTTGCGGGGCGAAAGTAAAACTAGCGGGACAAAAGTAAAATTAGCGGGGCAAAAGTAAAATTTAGCGAGGCAGAAGTAAGTTTTGTTCAAAATTTAAAAAATTTTCAAAAATTTTTCAATATTTTTGAAATTTTCAAAAATTTTTTAAATTTTTCAAATTTTTAAGTTGTATTGACCCCACTCTTCAGCGCCAAAAAGTGGTATTTTAGTCGAGAGTGGAATAAACTACTATATGCAACACGAGGCAAAAGTAGATTTTCCCTTGGGTTATACTGCCCTTACGAAAATATTTTTCCCTTAAATGCAACCTCTGGAAAAATGTTTTCGTTCCGGTAGTAAACTCACCCGCGGGAAAAAATCTTCTACTTTTGCCCTTTGTTGCATAATGTATTATTTTTGTCACCATAGATTTTAAATCACTACATTTTTTTCGCTTAATAGTATTTTACAAGTATAAGCCTTAGGCAATCGGTACTTTTTAATAGAAGTTCATCCAAAATTTGTTTTAATTAAACTAACTTTCATTCCCGCTTCTATTACTAAATCATATTTTACTAAACATAATCCAACGTTAAGATACATAGAATCAAAGCGCGCAGGGGTTCGACGACAATCAAATCGCGCCCCTGGGGTCCTCGAACCGGTATAGCGGTAGTCGGTATATAAGTCTCTTCGTCACAATGTTTGAAATTCATGCGCAATTATTTAAGAGATTACATTTTCATAATCACATTCCGAAATGTGCTAGTCTCTGCGACAGGAGCGCCAAATGTACTAGTCTTTGCGGAAGGAGCGCGAAATGTACTACTCTTCGTGGCAAATTGTCAGAATGTACTACTGACTACTCTTCGCGGCAAACGCTTCAAATGTCTTAGTCTTCGTGGCTAATATTGCAATGTACTACTTTTCGTCGCGAGATCGGGCTATGTGTTACTCTTCGTGGAGACTAATGAAATGTCCAACACTTCGGGAGCGACGATATCTACGTGTGTGAATTTCTTTTCCTAAATCTGTTTATTATTCCAAAATCAGATGGACCGCCTTAAGACGACACACAAAATCTCAATACAGTATACACACATCTTATACATTAGCTGAAAACAAAATATACATAAGTCATATCTCTGACGTCAGTATAGAGAAAAAAATGTCAACGCCGCTCGTCTCTCTCTACTCCGCGCTGTATATGTATACCTGCGAAAATCTTGACCTACGCGAAACTGTGTCTAGAAGCTAAGAGAGATACACCGCTCACCGACGCACCCCGCTACTCGGCGGAAAAGCGACTTCTTGATTGTTCTATATCTCAGCTTAGTCCGTAACATATGAGCGTTTACAAATTTACCGACTGCGAGCGTATACCATAACTGCGATTCTGTAAAATACTGGCGTTACCATACTGTAATTCAAAATTATATTTGCGACTAATACATAAGCGACTTTGTTAACCAAACCTCTAAACGCATAGTTCTGTACTTCTGTTCTATACGTAGAAGTATTACTACTATAGGGAAGGAGACCTATACTGGCCTGTAAGCGGGAGTGATGCTCGCTCTAGAGAGAGCATGCAGCCTATTAGAAAGAGACAGAAAGAAATGAGGACCGAGAGGGGAAGAGAGTCCCTTCCTCCCACTCTTGCTTTCTTAGAGAGAGCGCACAGCATATTAGATGAGAGTGAGAGCTACGGGACGTGAGGGGAGCGCATCGGCAAGCCAGAGAGACCAGAGCGCAGAGGGAGAGAGGGACAGAGTACTGTTTTAGGTGGGGGGATTTTCGACGGTCCTCATTTCGTCCCTTAATATTGCGCTCTCTTTCTAACTTTCTATAGCTCTCTCTCTCTCTCTCTCTCTCTCTCTCTCTCTCTCTCTCTCTCTCTCTCTGTGAGCATCACGCTTCGGGCTGGCTTCTTCCCTCTAGTAGTAATACCTCTATGGTTCTATACTATACGTAAAATCATTCAAAATGGCTTCTTCAAACTTTTTTTTCCAATACATCCAAAAATTACCATTCTAGATAGTAGAAAATCCTATGAAATATATATATCTAACACTCATGAATTTACAGAAAAAATTTTTTTGAAAGTGTATAACTTTCTTACTACGATGATACGAGTGTAACCCAACAAATTATTCTCAAACAAAAATTATTATTGTCTAATTCCTCTTAGCTCCTGGTGTGAGAGATTCAAAAGACGAGTTTCTTCTAACAATATTATAAAGCGTTTTGCCCCACAACTGAAGTAGTCTAGGGATTCCTACATATATTGGGCTGTAGTAACATCTTGCAGCATAGCGTCTAAAGAGGACTGTTGGATCCTTACTGAGGAGTCCAGTCCAACAGTTTAGGACGAAACGCTTTATAATATTGTTAGAAGCAACTCGTATTTTGAATCTCTCACACCAGGAGCTAAGAGGCGTTAGACAATAATAATTTTTGTTTGAGAATAATTTGTTGGGTTACACTCGTATCACCGTAGTATCCTCATCCATTATGAGCTACAAATCATTGAAAATAGGCAATAAAATGCAAAAATCGCTTAAAACACCAACTTTGACCAGCTATAACTTGAAGCCAAGTGAAGGGATCGCGCTTAAAATTGTTTTGGGAGCCACGGGCATCCTATAGAACATATATATATAGTTTGAACCGAAAAAAAATGTTTCATCTTCGATTTGACAGAGAACCACATATATATATATATATATATACGACGAATGCTGCTCTCTCTTTCGCACACGCTGCATGTCTCCTCTCTCTTTCTCTCTTGCACGCGTCGCGTCTCTCTCTCTCTCTCTCTCTCTCTCTCTCTCTCTCTCTCGCACATGCTGCATCTCTCCTTCTCTCTCCATCCCTCTCTTTCTCGAACGCGTCGCATTTATATATACACGACGAATGCTGCTCTCTCTCTCTCTTTCATTACTCTATATTCTTTGAGGTTAGGTACAAGTCACCTTGTATACAAACATCACCATGTGAGTAATCTGCTGCGCATGCGCTCAGAAAACGCGGCACATACAAGTATACAATCCAAGACAATCTACAACTAGATATGGAACGACAATCGATGCAGTATTTATAAGATACCTTGATGATGTTATGTCTAACACTTTCGTCGCATATTTTAGTTATCATCGGCCAATCGTCACTGTAATACCATCACAAACATTGACTGCTAGTATTACAGAAATAACTGATGATACATCTGACAATATTTAACAGTATTGCAGAAGTGTAAATATTTGTAATATATTTCTAAACAAAAATATTAATACTTGTTACTTTCATTTTACACTTCCTCCAATACAACATCCTTTCCATTACATACCTTCATAAAACTCAGTTTTTATGTTACAAAACAAAAAATATTTATTTACTTTATTTTATATAAACTTCTTTCAATAACCATAAATTTCAATGTTTCACATCTGCCAGGCGTCCCGTGACGGCTCACTTTTTTTGAAAAATTTTCTCAACTTTTTCATAAAAGTTCCCTCATAGACCTATATATATATATGTTATAACTGACTTGTTTGCAATTTAAACCTTAAAATGTGAAAATCCAAGATGTGATCTTCACTCCGACTACTTTTGTACGGTCAAAAGATACCTTTTCATAGGCAGAGGCCTTTGTTTTTTGTTTTCTTGGGACACATAGTAGTGAAAATCCTTAGAAATAATTTAAATGACTAATAATAGCTATGACAAAGGACGTAAGATTCTTTTTTACCAACATAACCTACCAATGTAATATTTCTATACAAAAGTAGTTAGAGTGTGGATCACATCTTGGATTTTCACATTTTAAGGTTTAAATTGCAAACAAGTCAGTTATAACACACACACACACACACACACACACACACACACACACACACGCGCGCGCGCGCGCACGCGCACACACACACACACACACACGCGCGCGCACGCGCACACACACACACACACACACACACACATATATAAGTATAAGCACATTAAAGTGTTACAATACAAAAGCAAAGAAAAAACGTTATAAGAATTATTGTTTTCTTCCAATAAAAAAAATTAAACAATAAATATAAAAAAAAACGCACCTGTATATTTACCTCCTGGGTGGTGTGGAAAAAATATAAATTTATCAAATAACAAATACAAATTTATATTTACAAAAAAAGTCGCTGGGGGCTGCGGGGGGTAGTGCGAGGGGGGGCTTTTAAATTATTCAAATTACGTGGAAAACGAAAGAATTTTACCTTATTTATGCGAGAGTTGGCATTGTGGGGGGGGGGGTGCGGGAGGGAGAGGGGTGCCCGAGGCGGAGAGGCGAGTGGGTATGGGGGAGTTTCGGAAAACCTGTGGGCGGGGGGGAGTATACACAAAATAATTATATAATATAGGAAGATATATGACTTTGAGAGTATTTTGATTAAAAAATTTAGAAAATTTAACAAAAAAAAGTATCAGGGTCGTTTTAGTTAATATTGCATCCATTATGAGCTACAAATCATTGAAAATAGGCAAAAAATGCAAAAATTGCTTAAAACACCAACTTTTACCAGTTATAACTCAAAGCCAAGTGAAGAGATCGCACTGAAAATGTTTTTGGAAGTCAGGGCTTCCTATAGAACATATATATAAAGTTTGGACCAAAAAAAATTTTCATCTTCGATTTGACAGAGAACCATATATATAACTTTATTTGTTTCGCCAGATTTTTGGCGTATACAAAGCATTTACAGCTTTATACATTTTCATTTACTTTTACTTTGTCTTACGTATATCTAGTTGTGTTTTTGTGTGTTGCTTTGTATGTGTTGCCTTGTTGCGTGTGTCTTTTTGGTTATGTTTGTGCGCGTCTGTGTGCGTTCTTTAGCTGTGTCACTGTGTGTGAGTATGCGTTAGTGTGTGTGTATGTGTGTGTGTGTGTATATGTGTGGGCTTCGTATGTGTGTGTGGACGGAGTCATCTGCTGCCTTCACTACATCTCTCTCTCTCTCTCTCTCTCTCTCTCTCTCTCTCTCTCTCTCTCTCTCTCTCTCTCCCTTCCTCTTCCCTCGTTGAAATTTCTTCTTCCTCCAGGGTGTCTGAGGAGACCTCATCTCTCCATTTCCTGCTTCTCTGCTCCTCTGCCCGTTCCGCCCTCTTTCCTTTTTTTATTATTCTCTCCTTCTCTTCATCCCAGGTGTACCGTTCTCCTCCTACTGTGGCTGTCAGCGGCACCTGTTTTTTTTTCTCCCTGCCTCGTCCTCCTCCTTAGCTGCTTCCTCTCTCTTTCTCTTCTCTCTCATAATTATTACTTTCGCTTTTCTTTTTTCATACAACAGCCACTGCTCTAGTCTGATCTTACCTCCTTCTTTAATCTCTGCCCTTTTATCCCAGATCTTTTCCATGTCCTTTTTTTTCTTATATATTACCTTCATGGTGTCTTCTGTCCAGGTGTTTTCTAGCTCCCAGTTGATTCCTTCCATTATTTCGTCCATCCACTTCTCCAGAGAGTTGTAAAAAACTGATGTTTACTTTAAAAGTAGGTAAGGTTTATTGGAGAGTTTTTGTTCGATATAAATGCGATGTTTATTTATTTATTTACTGATTTATTAGTATATAATTATAATATTTATTTATTTACTTTATTATATAATTTATAATATTTATTTATATACTTAATAGATCGATATAATATCAATTCGTCCAATTGGATCACACACCCATACACCCAAAATCATACACGCACGCTCTCGTATAATACGGAGTAGTCAAATGGTTCGAATGCTATCTATATATAGAATTTAATCAATTGAAAGAAACGCTCTTGTCGCGAGCAATTGCCTTACCTTCTCGATTTTCAACTTAGTATTTAGCTGCGATCTCCGAGCGCAATCTCCTTGTATCAAAATACATCAACTCACGAAGAGCTCGAGGTTGATTTCGACTTTGTCGTGAATATACAATAGATCGTTAGAGGTAGGATGAACGGCTACAAAATTATGTTTAAGTTAAGCTACGCGTATTATGATTTAATTACAATATTTTGATTAATTTGATAAAATATTTACCCGGATTGGGCTTGCTTGTTATTCGCTGCGCTCGACAGTGTCTGTAGCTTTCGTTTATTCAATCTACGCAAATTGTAAGAAATTCATTAGCTTTTATCTATGAAGAGATTCGCGACGCGTTAATTATTATGATGGCTTACCTGCAGCCAGAAGGTGAAGCACGATCCGGAGCTGCTGAAGAGTGCTACGACTCGCGTCGCCGGCTGGCTCGCTTCTGATCTGAATCGTCGCACTAGCTACAAGTTGTCGAAAATCGTCGCGATCGTAGAGTCACGTAACTCGCAGTGCCGTATTATATTCAGGGCTCGGTCCAATTGTTTACATGGATAATGAGCCCTCTTTCCCAAACTTCACACCTGTTCTCTCCTTATGATTTGCCCGCTCTGTCCTCTCTCCCATCTCTTGCGTGTCTTCTGCCCCTTGCTTCCCCGATTCTTCTTACCTTCCTTTCATCCTGTTTTTTCTTTTGCTCCTCCGTTTTCGTTTTCTTCTCCTTTTCCTTTCTTTCCTCTGTGACCTCTCTCATCTCGTCCAGTTCAATCTGCCATTTCTTCAACTTGTTTTTTATGACCTCGATTTCCTCTCTCATTTCCTGCTTCTCCTTCTCTGCATTTTCTCTTCTTTCCTTCTCCAATCTCATCTTGATTTTGCAGTTCTCCACCTCTTCCTTCAGGGCCCTCATCTCTCTTTCCATTTTTTTATCGACACTTATTTTCACTTTCACCCTTTTCTACTCGCTTTTTCTTTCTCTTTAGGATGTTAACCTCTTTTCTGCTTATCTACCTCGTGCGTGTCTTGTTCTGCTGGACCTTTTCCTTGTTCCTTTCTCTGACCACATTCTTCTGTTCCCAGGTTAAACTCTAGTCTCCTTCATTGTTACTTTTCTTTTCTGCTCCATTTCTCGTGTATTCCCTGGTCATCAAATGTTCCAGCTTCTCTCTCGATCTCGTACACCTGTTTTCCTTGCCTGATTTGCTCATTTTTTATGCTTGCGTTTCTTTTCCTTGTGATTTCGTTTGCTTGTACTTTTATTCGAATGCTCCTCTTTTTCACCGCTTTGCTCCTCAACTATCCTTGTCCAGATTTGTCCTTCTCTTCCCTCCTCCATAGTACAGTGTACAGTTTTCCTAAATTTTTCCTCTCTCCACTTAACAACTCTTTCCAATTGGCTGAGTTGCTCCCTGTGACCCTGCACCGCTCGAAGATGTGGTCGTCGTTCTTCCTCCGTTTTTGAACACCATTATCTTCGATTTTTCCGAGTTCAGCTCTAATCTTTTCCTGCTTATTGTCTTCTGAAATTTCTTTAGCATTTGTTTCAAGCCTCCTGCGTTTGTTGCCAATAGTACCATGTCATCTGCGTATGATAGAGACCAGAATTTCTTTTTTCTCAATACAATCCCTCCTTCCTGGATCTTGCTCAGCTCCTTTTCTAAATCCGCCATAACCACATTGAAAAAAGTCGAACTTAGTGGGCAGCCCTGTCTAACTCCCTTGAACAATTCGAACCCTCCTATGTTCTTGTTTCCTTTTTTCACTTCACTTGTAGTCTCTTCGTATAGCTCTTTAACCCTCATTCTTACTCTCGTTCCCAGGCCCATCTTCCTCATCATCTCCCAGATCTCCTTTCTTTTTACTTTGTCAAAGGCCTGTCGAAAAGGAAGAGGTCGCTGTCCCTCTTCCTTTTCTGAATCCCATTTGTGTATCGTTTAGTAGTCCTTCTCCCTCCAGTACCTTTTCCATCATGTCTCTAATTATTTCTGCGCATATTTTGTAGCCCGTGTACATCAGTGTTATCCCCCTGTAGTTCTTCGCTTCGTCCTTGTCTCCTTTCTTGAATAACGGTGTTATTAGGCCCGTTTTCCACTCTGAGGGGATTGCGTTACCTCTCCAGATACCGTCCAAAATCTTCGTTAGATCCCTTATCACTTGCTCTAACCTATAAATCCAAACCTCATTCTGTAGCCCGTCTGCTCCTCGTGCTTTTCCTTTTTCAACTTGCCTATCGCTTTCCTTACCTCGTCTTCTGTGATATGATCTTCTTCACTCAAGTCCATATCCGATTCTTCTCTTTCTCCTACACTCGCGGTTCCTTCCTCCCCTTCTTTTTCTCCCAGCTGTGTTTCGAAGTGTTCTACACACTCTTTTCTCCTTATGGCTTTGCTACAACCTACTCTTTTCTACCTCCTTCTCTCTTTCACTATTTCCCAAAAAATTTTCCCTGATCTATCTTGACCTGCTTCTATTATCCTCTTCTCCATTTCTGCCTCTTTCTTCTTTTCTACTAATACTCTCCATTCCCTTTTCGCTTTTACGTACATTTTCCTGCTTTCTTCTCCTTTGATCTTCCTAGTTTCTTTACTTCTGCTTTTTTTCGTCTGCAGTCTTCATCCCACCACGCCTTTTTCCTTGTCATACCTTTTCTTCTCTTTTTCCTCCTGATGGCTCTATCTGCCTTGTCTTTCAATCCTTTCCAGTCCCCCGCCTCCTCTGCTTCCTCTAGCTTCCTTCTGAATACGTCAATAGCCTTTACTGTCCATATTGCTACGGTTTCTTCTGTGTCTTCTACCTTTTTTATCTCCCAATCCTCTGTGCTCAATTCTAGTTCTAATGCGTTATCTGATCAATATTCAGTTTCTTTATTCCCCTTTTTCCTTCCTCATTGGCTATTGCGTAATCTATTACTGAGCATCCTGCTCATCCTATGTATGTGAATTTGCCCTGTTCATCCCCGTCTATATTCCCATTTATGCTTAGTCCAAGATCCTTTATCCTATCCAAGCGTTCCTCTCCCTCTCTGTTTTTCTTCTCGTCCTTTGAGGTTCTTGTCTCCATGTTTCCTGTTTCGTCAAAACCACCTCCTTCCGTTCCCGTTCTTGCGTTCAAGTCTCCGCACCATATCACCCTTTCTCCTCCGGCCCTCTCTACTAGCTCTTCTAGTTCCTTTATAATTATCCTCTTTTTCCTCTCTCATATATGTAGTGCCTATCCACCAGGTCTCTCCCATTCTTTTGATCCGTGCTCCTATAAATTCACTTGTCTTTTCCTCCATCCAGACTACCTCTTTCGACCTTTCCTCTAATTTTATCGCCAGCGCCAAACCACCTTTCACCCTCCCTCTTTTGCCTCCTTTCTCCGCGTCTCTTGTTCTAACCTCGAAGCCTCTTAGCCTCTTTTTCCAGGTATTGCCCTCTCTATCCTCTAGCCACGTCTCCTGTAAGCATATTACGTCGAACCCTCTTAAGTAGTTCCACGTGTCTTCCTCTATCCCTTTTATATCCGCTATGTTCCTTCGCAAGACGGAGTTCTATTATAGCGGTGTCCCTTGTTTCCCCCATTCGGCGCATTCAACTGCATCTTCTCGGTAGTAATATCGAAGGATCGGCATTGTCTTGCATATGTATCGGGAAAAACCGTCTACCGACCATTCAATGAGATCTCGACGTTCGACGCACAAACAAGACCATAAAGCGACAGCTACAGGACCGAGCGCTAATGAGGGTCTGGGGAAAACCGGCCGCCGTCTAACGGCTCGACGGCGCGGCGCCAGATGCCGAGTCCGTCGGTGGGACTACAGACCAGGCAGGGTCCTTTACGACCGGGTCCTTTTACGACCGAGCTCGTCCTCTACCTAAGGCCTCGGTTACCCTCTCCAAAAGGCCAGAGAGCTTTGGAAGGGGAAGCGGGGGAGAAAACCGAGAGCAATCGCTCTCGGCCAGCAAATGTAAATTCAGTCTACTTCGACACTTGGAGAGATTCAGTTCGCTCGCTCAGAGAAGCTGAAGCTCAACGTATTCGTGCAGTCCTTTTGTCAAGGTTTCCGTAAATTTAACGCGACTCTCGATACAACCGACGTTAAGACGCTTGTCATAGCCGAGGTTTTGAGAGTCGATACGAAGCTACTACACTCTAACGCGGTCACCAAGACCAGCGAGAAACGCCACGCGTTCTTCTCAACTCGATACAACTCACAACACATCTTACACACTCAAATCCACACCTCTATTAATACATTTTATTCCTCTGTAACAACCTATCAATTTTACCTTCGAGAGAGGTTTTATGCCGCCAGGCTTTCCTCTCTCACAGAACCCAAATATATATATATATATATATATATATTATTGTTAGAATATGAATAGTACATTTGTATGTACATTATACTATAGTATCTAGAGATAGGATGCGCAGAAGCGCTGTGCGCAACTACTCGACAGTGAGTCTCGTCTCGTTTCGCACCGTAGGTAGCATAGAATATAGGATAGACACACACATGTGCGACTCCCCACCAGTACTATATATATGTGAGTCGTACGACATATAGTCACTGCGCGACTACGACACTTCCCACTCGTTGCTGTACGCTCTTGGAGAGCACACGCATGCTCGGCATGCTTTGTAAATATCAACTACAATAAACCACATTATTAACAATAACCCTCCCGTCTACCTCACTGTTTTCTCATCAATTATTGTGGCTCTAAAACAGTTTTCATTTATTTTCATTTATCCTACTAACTAATGCAAAACCCTTGAACCACCGGAACATTCCATGTTGGAATCTTCTCGGCCCACCTATAATTCACGCTACATTCCAACTAATCATCTTCAGATTTTTCCGTTTCTTTTTTGTCTCCTTCCCTGTTCCTTCTGTTGCGCCGAAAAAGTTCCTGCCCCCTTTCACTCCACGTATGTTCTACGCCCTCAATCCAAAGTTTATTATATCCGATTTTTACCTCCTTTCCTTCCTTTCTTATTAAACGCTGATTCTCTAAGCTTTTCTTTGTTTCTCCTTTCTTTCCAAGTAAAGTCATGGTCGATGAATATGTCCGAGCCTTGTAGCTTCGACTTTTCTTTCAAGATTAACCCTTTGTCCTCCCAGTTCCTACATTCCGTTCCTATTCTGCATATCTTTCCTCTTATTCGCCATGTCTTTCTCAATTCTATCTTTATACCTAACCTACTCTTAATCCATCCTTCCGCCGTTTTTCTATCCCAGTTTTCTTCTTTCCAACCTGAAATTACCAAGTTGTTCTTTTTCCTGTCCCTTTCCTGCTCTTCTATTCTCCACTCCTGATCCTCTATTTGTTTCTTATTATACCGCGCTGCTGTTTCCTTTTCCCTTTCCCCTGTCTTTACTATTGGCTCTCCCCTCTCTGTTTTCTCTCCTGCCCGATTTCCTAATTCTTCTAATTTCCCCATAATCCCCTTTATCTCCTCTTTTCTCTCTGTTCTTTCTCTTGCTAGTTTTTCTTCGAACTCCTTTTTCTCTCCCTCTCTCTCTTAGCCTCCTCCCCTTTATATGCTTCTAGCCATTCTTTCCTCGCCCTTTTTCTCTCTTCCACCTCCTCTTTTAATTTGCCTTCTAGTGTCTTTAACCCTTCCTCTACTTTCTTCTCCATTTTCTTTTCCAGCGCATCATACCTCTTCTCCCAGTTCTCCATCATCTTCTTCCTGTCCTCTCGCTCCGTGTCCATCTTCCTGTTCATCTCGTCCAGCTTCTTTAGTACCAGGTCCATGTTCTCTTCTTCTATACTATGGGTCTCTTCTTCTGCTCTTCTAACCTCTTCTCTTTTATTTTCTCCTCCTGGCGGCGACCTTTGCACTCTTCCTCCTCTTGCAAAAATGTCTTTTATCGACTTGGTCTCTTCTTTCTCTGTCCTCTCCTTCTTATTTTTATCCGTATTTTCCTCTGGGCTTCTTTCTTTTCTTTTTAGCGAGGAGTCTCTCAAACTGTCCTCCAATTTTCTCTGCTTCAGCGCGTTACTTGGCTTGCCTCTTCCTCTACCAGTTCCTCCTCCTCTTTTTCCCCATCTCGGAGTTTCAAACCCTTTCTGCTTTCTCGCCTCTTCTCCTGACGCACCTACTATGGAAGGCTGCGGTGTTCTAAAACCCGTCCCTTTCTGCTCGTTCCCGTTCCCGTTCCCCGTTCCAAAGATTACTTCGTTGATCTGGGTGTTCGTAAAGCTCATGCTATACGTCCACCTATCTCTATCCTTCTCTACCGCTCCTAACCTCCTCTACCCGACTGCCTTTCTTACCCTTTTTATCCCTTTCTTTTTGTATCGTCTCCTCCCTCTTATTGCTCCCTGCTTTCCTGACCCTCTTTTCCTCCCTTTTCGTACCCTTTTCCCTTTCTCTCACCTCGCTTCATCCTCACTTTTCACTCCCAGCTCACTCACACTCTTTCACACAACCTTCTCCAATCGCATCCAAAATGGACTCATATATATATATATATATATATATATATATATGGGTGGTTCTCTGCCAAATCGAAGATGACAAATTTTTTTTTTGGTTCAAACTTTATATATATATGTTCTATAGGATGCCCGTGGCTCCCAAAAAAATTTTCAGCGCGATCCCTTCACTTGGCTTCAAGTTATAGCTGGTCAAAGTTGGTGTTTTAAGCGATTTTTGCATTTTTTGCCTATTTTCAATGATTTGCAGCTCATAATGGATGCATTTTTAACTAAAACTACCCTGATACTTTTTTTTTGTTAAATTTTCTAAATTTTTTAATAAATTTACTTTTAAAGTCATATATACATGTTTAGGCTACCTTATTTGCATTTTAAACCTTAAAATGTGATAATCGAAGGGTTTGATCCGGACTCCGACTACTTTCGTACGGTGAAAAGATACCTTTTTATAGTGCAAAAGTACCTGTATAAGAGCCAGAATGGCAGAGGCCTTTGTTTTTTGTTTGTATGGGACACTAGTAGTGAAAAACCCTCAGAAATGATTCAAATAACTAATAATAGCTGTAGACAAAGGACGTATCCATCATAAAAATATCACAGTGGTTGTTTATGTTAGTAAAAACGGATCAAACCCTTCGATTATCACATTTTAAGGTTTAAAATGCAAATAAGGTAGCCTAAACATGTATATATGACTTTAAAAGTAAATTTATTAAAAAATTTAGAAAATTTAACAAAAAAAAAGTATCAGGGTAGTTTTAGTTAAAAATGCATCCATTATGAGCTGCAAATCATTGAAAATAGGCAAAAAATGCAAAAATCGCTTAAAACACCAACTTTGACCAGCTATAACTTGAAGCCAAGTGAAGGGATCGCGCTGAAAATTTTTTTGGGAGCCACGGGCATCCTATAGAACATATATATATACAGTTTGAACCAAAAAAAAAATTTTCCATCTTCGATTTGACAGAGAACCACCTATATATATATATAATTGATTCGAAATAATTTTATCTATCGAAGAAAAAAATACAAAAACTTTATAGAGTTATATATGAAGTCAAAACGATTCTGATATTAAACAATACATAATATTGAAGATAGCTACGTGCCAAAGAATTGGCAGTGGCTTTTTATTTGCAATAAATGGAGAGGCCTGGACGTTGCCGAGCCTTGAGCGAGAGATCCCTTCTACTATTGGACGGTGGGGTGCCTCCGACACGTGACCCTTCCACCAGATTCAGAGAACCAGAATCCCCGCCACCAGACCTCTGGCGCCACAGGCCACACCCCCGGTGGTGGTAGATAATGTACCCTACTACTTCTGTGAAATTAAAGGTCGAATTTCTTCGTACAGATGTGACTTCTAGATAACATTTAAGCTTGCATATGAGCCTAAAATTGTAGAGAACAAAAATCACAAATCACAAAGTACTCATTAGTTACAAATTAAAATTAACTAGAGAGACAATTTTGACGGACAAAACCTTGTGTGCAATCATTTTTGTCAACTATATGCATATTATCTCTCCATACGAGCACACCATCTTTTCAATGATTGTTACAGTTTTCCTTGCTTAATTCAGTTTGTTTATTCATAACATGAATTTCTATGTTTTATATCTGCCAGGCGTCCCGTGACGGCTAACTTTTTTTTATTATTAATAAGCCTTTGTTTAAATACATTTAGGGGCGAATAATTCTACACACCCCTTTTCGTGGCAGTTGTCATCGCTCCTGCGTCCTCCACGACATCTGGATTTTTGGCCCATTTTTGTAATATGTGATAAAAGCGATAGATAATAGACAGAGTGTGGTAGAAGGAGAAAGTAAGATAGGAGATAATGTTAAGTGTTTGTTGGTGTTGTGTTAATTACGTAGTGTTTCTAGATGAATGCGTTCGCCTGTGTGTGCTTATCACATCCATGCCCGTACCTATCAGATATCCGCGGCTGCTTATACAATTTATTCGCAGCTAACCTCCTTTCTCAGGGGCCGTTTCTTTATCCGCAACCTGAGAAGGGTACCGACATTGCAAAAATTACCAAAATTTTTAAAATTAACACCATTAACCGCTTCACGTCAAAATCGCATTTTTTTCTCTTCAACTTGAGCCGTGTATTTCATTGCAAAACTACTACTAAAATAGTTTATTATC
>CM053168.1:30640166-30658231 GCA_012977825.3 Pteromalus puparum | reverse complement strand
CGGATCGATACGGTAGCGGTATAAGCGGCCCGCGACGATCTTGTACTCGGGGTACTCGGTAGGTTTCTCTGAGACTTGTGCGGCTAGCCTGTCGTACCAGTCGTCTTTGCCATGCACATCTTTGGGCTGGACGGCGGAGATCGGTGCTGCGTCACTCGCGTCGTCCTCATACATCCTCGATAGAGCATCAGGGACAAGGTTCAGCGAACCTTTCCTGTGCACAATGTCGAAATCATAGGCTTGTAGTTCGAGGGCCCATCTGGCAAGACGTCCATTAGGATTGCGCATATTGCATAGCCATTTCAAACTGCTGTGGTCGGTGATTACTTGGAAGTGGTATCCCTCTACATATGGGCGAAATTTTCGAATTGCCCATAGGACAGCCAAGCATTCTCGCTCAGTGACGGAGTAGTTACGCTCCGCGTTAGTGAGAGTGCGACTTGCAAAACTTACGACCTTTTCGTCTCCATCTATGGTCTGAGTCAGTACGGCCCCAATGCCAGTGTCGCTAGCATCGGTTTGGATGACAAATAAGTCATCGAAAGACGGCCGATGCAGTACAGGAGCAGAAGCAATCAGTGCTTTTATCTGCTCGAACGCTGTTTGTTGCGAATCGCCCCACTGGTACTTGACGTTCTTCTTCGTGAGCGACGTCAGAGGGTCGGCGATTGTCGCAAAATTATCTAAAAATTTCCGATACCACGAAGCCATCCCAAGGAATCGGCGTAATTGCTTCAGATTCTTGGGTGCTGGGTAGGTCATAATCGGTTCGATTTTACTGGGGTCGGGACGGAAGCCGTCACGATTCACAACAACCCCTAAATATTTTACCTCACTACAACAAAATTTACTCTTCTTTTTGTTGATCGTAAGCCCAGCTTCTTTAATCCTCTTCAGCACTACTTCGAGCCAGTGCAGATGTTCTTCGAAGCTGTCCGTCGTGATGATAATATCGTCCAAATACGAGAAAGCATGTGGCTCCAGCTCCGGCCCTATGACTTTATCGGCCAGCTGTTGGAAGGTGGACGGTCCCCCGACTACCCCGTACGGAAGTCGCGTGAACTCAAACAGCCCTAGTCCAGGCACTGTGAATGCAGTCAAATGCATGTCCTCTTCCTTCATCGGTATCTGGTGATACGCCGAGCTGAGGTCAATGGTCGATATATATCGAGCGTGTTGCAGCTTATTAAGTATAGCGTCCATGTATGGAAGCGGGTACGCACTCGACTTCGAGACGGCATTGAGCTTTCGGTAGTCGATGCAGAATCTATAGGTACCGTCAGATTTCCGCACCATGACTACTGGGCTTGACCAATCGCTCGTAGATCGTCGTATTATTCCAGCTTCTAACATAGTCAGTACTTGAGCGTGCATTTCTTCCTCCAATTTTCTTGACACGGGGTAGTATCGCTGCTTTATTGGCCTTGCAGATCCTACATCGATGGCGTGTTGAATTAAGGTGGTGCATCCTAGTATGCTCTCCCCTTCTGGCAGCCATCTATCCAGGACTTCTTCTAGCTGAGTCCTCTGGGTCGAAGTTACATCTGCTAATCCGATCGCCGCAAGAGCATTAGCCACCCCGTCTGTAAGCGTGGACAATTCTAAAGGGACCGAGCTCTCAGCTCCCTCAATCTTCAGCTGGTTCTCTCTTGGCAGCAGTATCGCGTTGAACGCCCGCATAAAATCTGTGCCCAGGATGCATTCTGAGTCCAACTGGCTCATGATCATCACTTTGAGGCGGCGGCGCTGTCCAAGCAACTCGAATGGCAGTTCCACATGCCCATAAATTGGCACTAACTGACCATCTGCGAGTTTCGCACCGGGTCCTTTGTACGGAATTATCGGCTGGCCACAAGCTGAAGCTATTTGTATGCCAATAGGACCAATAGCGGTGCGTGCGGCCCCTGAATCATAAAGGGCGCGCAGTTGAAATCCGCCTATTCCGACTTGAGTCCACCAGCGACTGCAATCTATATCGGCCGGGGATTCTCCTTTCAGCGGCATGATTTCGTTACCTTCCTGCTGTCCTAAAGATGAATTTGAGGTCCCTTCTGTTTTTCCGGGAAACGCAGAGACCCCGTCTACTGTTTCCCTTGGCCTTTTCCCGGCTTCTGCGAGCACTCCGGGCAATACCGTTGAATATACCCGGGCCACGCACAACCATAGCACTTAATAGGCGGTTTGGCTGGACCAGGGATTGCCTGGTTTGCATTGTGATTGCTGACAGGCTCCCTGCTTTTCGGCTCCTTCTTGATATCCTTCCCTTCTTCTATCGTGACGGACGCCGTGCCATTGGACTTGTCTTGCCGACTATTCTTTCTGTTTACTTTGGCCTTTATTGCTGGTGAAGGCTGTGAGCCTTGCGAGCTCGCATTTCCAGGAACGCTAATTTGCGCTAACGCCTCCTTAAAAGCTGTAGCAAAGTACGCAGCTATCGTTGGCATTTCTGTGACTTCTGCCACTGCTGCAGTGCGCGGGGGCGTAGCTTTTCCCGTTGTCTCCTCCATTGGCTCCTTATAAGCCACTCGAGGTAACAGGCAGTTATCCGGTAGCGGCGGAGGCTTGTAGTGATCCCTGTCATGGATCAGCTTCTCTGCTGCCCTAGCGAGGGTTATCAGCGCATCCAAGTCGGTGACTTCTTTCTTTGGCACAAGCATCTTGATCTCAGCCAGCATGTTGTCGTAAATCATGCTGAGTTGAGCCTCTACAGGGGGTTGCACGTCTAAGCGGCTCAGAATGGTTAATACTGCAAAGATATGGTCTCTGACCGCTTCCTTTTTACCCTGTGTGCGAGCTTGTGCTTCTGCTAGGAGTTGCATCTGGATATCTTGGTTAACCCCGTAACTTCTTCTGGCGGCTTGGCAAAAATCACTCCAAGTTGACCATGCGGGTCGCAGTTGTCTGCACCAGACTAGCGCTGGTCCTGTCAGCACGTGTAGTAATGCGTTGAGCGAATCTTCTTCGTCGAGATGGGAGGACGTTCTGCACTCGTTGACTCGTTGTATGAACTCTTCGATGCAGCTGTCCTTGTGTCCATCGAATTTAATATTCCACTCTCTCGCAATTTTACCAATGTCTCGGCGTGACCCGCCCCAGGCTGCCATCGTCGGGTACGAAAACGGATATAAGCTCCCAGTTGGTAAGGGGGCTTGCGTCTGCGCATCTACAAAGTATGGGTTTGGATAACCCCAAGGTGATCCTCCCCCCCTCCTAGAGTCCCCCGGCAGTTGCTGCCGTTGTTGCTGGACTCCGGTTTGAGTTGTATCATTGGTTACTTGTGCGGGTTGTACAGCGACATTCGCCCCTGGGTTTAATCCCGAATTACGTGTGCTGTGAGCATTTGGTTCTATGTGCCTTATATCAAAGGTGTCTTGAAATTGCACTTGTTTGCTCGGTTGCGAGGTCGTTGCTTGATTTATCGAGTCCATTGTTCGCTGACTTTGCTGTAACAATTGTTGCACGAGGTACTCCAAGGTTTTATTTTCATTTCTGAGTCTCTCGATTTCTTCTGCATGCGCTGTTCGTTCTTGTTGTGCTCTATTTCTGTTGTTTTCGTCCTGCGTCCCCATCACTTGTGCTTGGGTGTTAGCCATGTCCTGATTTACTCTCGCCGCTACTGCTGGTGTTGTTACGGAGCTAGTTACTGTTGTCGTTGTCGTGGCCGTCGTGCTTATGCGATTGGCTGGTGTCCAAAAATCTATGAGGTTGTTGCTTGACGTATAGGCTGCTCTGAGCGTTCTCGTGTCAGTACTTGCCGAAGTCGTAATTGTACGGCTTTCTGACTCCCCCAACGCCCAGCGATTATCGCTTTCATCCTGCGTAGTTATTTCTTCTGCTCGCTGGACCGTGTCCCGAAAAGGGTTATGGCCGTGCTGTTGTCTGGGCGAGCTGTGATACAGGATGCCTCCCGTCGCTCCGTTTGTCATTTCCATTTCGGAGCTGCGCTCATGGTTTGGACGTTGCTGTTCAAGTATCATACTTTTCGTCGCACCGGGCAACCTTGCCATCGACCTATGCATTAGCAGTAGCTTCTGAAATTTTGCCGCTCTTCTTGACGTTACTATTTCTTCTGGGTCGTTAACGATTACAAAATCTTCTGCGGTATAATCGCCGCGTAGTCGCCTAATTAACCTATCTATATTCTGAGACTGATTATCATCTATTCTTAGTTCGAGATCATTCATTAAATCCGCTCTACTTTCTTCTGGCAATTCGTATGCCCATTCTGCTATTTGTTGTGACATCTCTACCCTACTGATGTTACGGTTCTCCATTTTGTATCAGTGAGCAGGAGGAGAAAATTTTACGGGTTTTACTAATCTCAAAAAAAAAGAATTTGACGCAATCTATTACGTTTAATTGTGAAAAAAAAAAAAAAAAAAAATTTCTGTCCTCAAACCTTTGTTTAAAATAATTTTAAAAAAATATAGCACTAATATAACACGACTAATAAATTTTCTTATTGTCAATATGACAAATATTTTGTTAGAAGGAGAAAAAAAAAATTTGTCAGCGTTATTTTTATTTTTCGATTCTACCTCTCAATTCGCAATCACCTCCAATCTGTACTTTGCTCTGTACCGTACGTAACGCTTTCTTGGAGAGAAAAGAAAAAGAAAACAAAAATTCGAAAACGCGGTGTGAGAGTAAAACAATCTTCACTCTCTGCGAATATCAAACCCGCGAAACCGTAAAATTTTTGTGAGCGATTCGCTAAATTGAGAGTTTGTTGCTCTATTTTAATCGGTTTGGATTAATTGACAAAAACGAAAATTTTCACTTCACTAAAAAAAAATAAACGACTGAGGGAAAGAAACAATTTTCCGCGTTAGAAAAAAAAATTCAAAAATTCGATCAGTTTAGTGCGCTAATATCACTGTTCAAATTTTCCTTGTTACAATCATACAACTATATACGCGTCTCAGAATATTCGGCGATCGCGCGAAACCGCAATTATTTTCCGTCGGTATACTCTCGTATCAGTATACCGTGATGCTCCTAACTACACCTATACTATTACAATTGTACCGCACGCTCGTTTGTGTACAATGTCTTCTTGGAACGCTCTCTCGCCGCGCGAGATTCGGCAGCCGCTGTACGTGTGACGTCACGCTATAGGCTGTGTTGCCGGCGCCGCTTGGCGCGTTCGCTTTCAGCGCGCGAGAGCTACGCTGCTCTACTGCTGCGTGCGTTCTCGCTTTTAGTATACCTATGTATACTCTCACTGTTCGCACTAGAGATACTGCGATGTTTTGAGATTCGTACTTACAGTTACAGTATCTTGGCTACTGACGAATATTCGAATAATATTCGTTAGCCCTATACTGTGCTCGCTTTCGACTTATTCGAGCTGCTTCGTGTTTCGCACGCGAGCGTTCGTCGCGTGTCAACAACAACAAAGCCGTGCTGCTGTGGCTCTCTAGTAAACGTCCTTGCGAATACTTGCGTTGCTTCGCTTCAAAATTTCGTCGCGTTACTAACCGTGTAATAATCGTGAAACTAAAATTCCGCGTCCGAATGTTAAATAAATAATGCCACTTACGGATGGGCGCCATTATAACGGGGCTGCTCTGCTTGGTGTCGGTAGCCGCGCAGACGTTAGCTGCGTGCAGTGCAGCTACCGGAGCGGAGAGACAACCGCGTAATAATCGAGACCAAGTCTCGTTTCCTCGGGTTTTATCGAGTTCGTAGGTGGACCTGCCAAGGTCGTATTTTGGCTAGCTGCAGTTTGTTCGCACGTGCACCGTGAAGCGATGCGCGTGCCCGCGGAGGCGGCGGGGAACTTAATAGGATTACGGACCGGTGTACAAATCAAAACACGCTGGATAGCGTAGAAAATGTAAAGTATATTGTTCAGTGAAAAGTAGATACACGAGCACACACGCGGGTGTGCGAGACGCAGACGAACGAGGCAGTTAGAGACCGGGAGGGCACTGGTGAGAGAGAGAGAGATGCAGAGCTGACACTTACAGTAGACGAGTCGGCTCAGCCCCAGGACGTCTCCTTCGCAGGCGAGTGGTTGGAATTGCTTGGAAGCCACGGACGTAGCGGAGTTGCGCAAAGACCTCGGACAGGGCGCAGTCGTTGTCGGACCCTCTGGATTGCACTCGTTAACCAGGAGCCTACGCACGTCGTCTTCACAAAGCTATCAGTATTTCCGAATCTAGGAGTCGCGCGCACGATGCTTACTCTAAGCGAGTCGAAACGAATCTCTTTCCGCGAGACGCGGCACGCGCGCGAGTCTCTTTCTCTCTCTCTCCCCACTTACCGTGCTTTCTCCCATTTCACTCTCCGCCGTTCGTCTGTAACAGAGCTGTAATACATTGTTATACATTAGGATATTTATGCTGGGGAGGTTATGACGAGTTAACATTGTTCCTCGTCATACAATAAAATGAAGCCACCCGCAATTTTGTTACTTGCAGTTGTTGACGTTATTATCGATTCCGCAATTACTGGTATTTTTTTATTACGATATATGTATGTTATTTTAGGAGTTCACGGAGCTCTATCCTTTTGATATCCACCTTAACCCCCACTCCCCTGATACCCCTCCCTTACAAGTGTCTTCCTAACCTATCCTTTTAGTATCGAATAGTAGCGAATATTTAAATCAAAGAATGAGTTGATTGTCACATGTAATTATCTTTCACTAGCAGAATAGGAGGAAGCTAAGTGCCAATGACTTGGCAGCGGTTTTTTCATTGCGGCTGGAAATACAATAAATTTACAAATACTATTATGAGCTAAGGTATCCATATTTCTTTTTATTTAATAACATAACTATTCATAATTACATTTTTAAAACGTTTCATCATCTATTTCATCAAAAGGAAATAAAATAATTAGATTATTCTTTCTTTTCCGCCTGTAGTCGAGTCCATTTTCATAATTGGCGCGAGATGTGACCGTCATGTGATGTCGCGCAAAACCGATCACTTTGGGAGCACCATTTATTGAAGCGGGAGTTTTACTGTTTAATTCGAACGAGCATTGAAATGCTCTCTCTAATCGCGAAAATAAATTAGGTTGGTGATATTAATAATAACACAAGGTGATTTAAGGTTAAACAAGTTTTTAGGATAACCTCCTAAAAACTTATGTATATTGTCAAGTAAAATCCTAACATCAAAGTAGCTAAGATTCTAAAGTTAAATCGACTCTCATGCTATAAGCTAACTCTACGAACTCGCGACTCTGACTGTTGCTCTCCGGAGCTGCGATGATGCTGCTGGGCCTCTTCTGCTGACGTTGAGGGCGTGACCTTGAGTAGAGGGACACATCTTGACGAATCGGAACGACTCCGCGTGGACTAACGAAATGCTACGAACGAATCGGTATCGATCAGCTGGTCTACGCGGTGGTGGAAAATCTATACAAAGGGCCTGACTGTATGACGCACTTCGCGTACATGTGTTGGCCACCCGAGCTCTCAGTCCTTAGTTTTTATAGCACATAAAAACCACGTGTCGCTCGCTAATACAATAGTACAGTTTTTGTCTTAAGCTTTCTACGAATTTCTATTTACCTAAACATAAATCTATACTTGAGATTTTGTGAACTCGAGACTCTATGGTTTCCTATTCTAAAGATTTATATTACCATTTGCCTAGCTTTGAGTGACCAAACAGAAATGCCTTTGTACTTTCTAATAATTCTATAATAATAGTTGTATATGTATTAAATACTAAATTTAAATATCGCGCTTTAATCATATCTAAAGTCACGTGCATGCGCAGCCCATCACAGTCATGACCGCAACGGGTCAGATTCCGTTTATCGTCCACTAAAATCATGTGGTCGACCAGCTATAGGCCCGTTACACGCAAAAAGGAACAGGGAACAGGAACAGTCACAGGAACAGAGATAAGAAAATAATATTGGTTAGTATATCTATATATGCAAGGAAAAGCGCACTGTTCCTGACGGATAGAAGGAACAGCTTGGTGTTCCTCACATATATAGATATACTAACCAATGTTATTTTCTTATACCTGTTCCTGTGACTGTTCCTGTTCTCTGTTCCTTTTTGCGTGTAACGGGCCATACAGTACATAAAATATAGAATTCACAAAAAAAGTATGTCTTCCATATACCACAAAGCATAGACCACATATAAGCTAGAGGATACGGGCCGTAACCTCCATAGCATAGGCGCTTCCGAGCAGATTGCAGTCTGATGTTATATCTGGGAGAGGAATAAGGTTCTTGTTCCGTCTTATTCCTCATTGTTTATTATTCCCCCGAAGTTATAAGTTTTGAGCGTGCGGGAGTCTTAATGCTTGTTTATTTCTATGTATTATGATGATTATATATGAAATACACATGTAAAATAGGTTAGAAAATATGACGAGTTTCAAAAAAACAAATACCAAATTATTTATGAAAGTGGCACCAGATTTAACAATTGACAATTTATTCTGGAAAAATCATAATGTAAGTTACCAAATAGTATACAATTATATGTAACTTTAATTGTTTTTACATGAAAACAGATACTGGAAAGACTGCGATTAAAACAAGTTTCAATTAATCATTATACAAAATAAAGCATAACATAATATATGAAAGTCAGGGAACACATGTTTTTATTGTGTTATTTAAGGTAGAATCAACTTTTATATCATTTGATATTGACATAATATGTCAACTTATATTTTTATCTTCATAAATTAAATTTGGATGTTCGCATGACTTGGGAGTCTCACTCATAGGTTAGGAAAGTAGCACTTTTTTAATTTTCACTGTAAATAACTTTTCAATAAATTTGGCTTCTTATATTTATCTTTAGTTTATTGGACTGTCAGAAATTCATTTATTTACATCCCAGTTTTTCGGTTTGATTCATTACATTTGTGTAAGATAATCTGAATATTAACCTGTTTATTTATACAATTTCCATAAGCCCTATGTTAAAATAAGAATGTTTAACTAACTTTTTCTTGAAATATTGGTAGGTAACCAGGTCTGAAATTTTTGGACAAGATATGTTTTATTTTTTTAAATGGATTGCAAAAAGTTTTATTCGGATATCTATTAATTAGTTTTTTAGACGATCTATCTTAACACTGGCTCTTTATGCGATTGCAATTTTATTGTACTTATGTATACATGCTAGAAATGTTAGAAATGCTAAGAGTTACTTAACAGTTAATAATTAGAGCACTCACAAAATAACGTTAACCTTTATAACTCATAAATAAAATTATTGCAAATAGAAAATGTACTTTCAAAGGTATATTGGAGCCAATATAACCAATCATAACCTTATCTTGAGCTGTAATTTATAATGTTTGTTTGCAATATACTTCATAATACCAAAAATCAAATTAACAATTATTTTTTATTGCATAGGTTACAATGAAACAAAACGTTTTTATTCATTCGATTCTCAATTTTCTCTTTAAAAAAAAATTACGGCCTTTGTTGTGAAGCATTTAATACGTGATTCTGATTGGTTGCTGGTTGGCTACCTCGGTAACAAGATCAGAACTGCCCTTTAAATTCATAACCCTCACAATACTCATAATTCTGGTGTTTAAGGTATTTAAAATAAAATGAGGGAGATTCAGAAAAAATGTACACTTGCAAATGTAAACTTTAGTACCTTACTACGGTCTCTCAATAGGCCTGTATTCACATATGCAAATATGTACGCAAACTGAAGTGAAAACGTACGCGAAGTAAGTGAAAAAGAAAATTAAAAAACTGAGTTTAGAGTTCCCCAACAGCAACAATAGTTTTAGTTGGGTTATCATTTACACATTTATAGTGCTGAAGCAATAATAAGCAATATCCATATATACTCATATATAAAAAGGTCATGACCAGATGTTGTGAAGTCAAGATAGACGTTATGTGATTCGCTCATATAGTGCGCATGCGTCTAAGTCAGGAAGTCTTCTACAGGTTAGAGCGCGCAACGCGAGCTGTTCAAATTTTTGTATATTTAAAAAAAAAAACAACCGACCATGTTACTTTCTTTGGGAAACTCCAAACTCTGTTTTCCCTTGTTTTTTTGTTATATTCGTGTATATTCTCGCGTATTTGCGAGCTAGACAACTGAAATTTACGCAGATACTTAAATTATTTTTTCTTAACACGTGCATAAAAAAGACAAAATTAGAAGGTCTGAAATACGACGTTCTTGATGCGCAGCGAGATACGACGTTCTCGAAGTCACCGCCGAGATACGACGATCTCGAATCTGACACCGAGATACGTTGTTATTCCACTCAGCCATCGAACTTAAATTATTAGTTACTTAAAAACACAGCTATCGTTTTTCTTCCTCCAAGTCTGCTATTTACTTCTCTGTGATATGACTATATAATATATATAACATATGTATTATATATGTTTGCCCAGTCCATACCCCTGGTAGAAAAGTGCCTATTTAAAATGGTCGTAAAGGCAGAAACTGGCTAAGTAAAATGTGAAAAAACTAGACATTTTAAATTCTTCAAATGTAGCGATATCTTGTGCATTTTTTATGGGTGAGAATTATATTTTATGAAAGTATCAATAAATCAATTAGATTTTTGGATGCAAGATACACAATTATTAATATTTAGGCGTAAACTGAATAATTTTTATAATTTGGCGAAACATATGGTAAAGTTCATAGGGCTCGTGTGGAAGAACGTCTGCGTGGCTTAGACAGTTAAGGCGCACGACCGTATTTATTTGACCTCGTGCAGGGCGTGGGTTCAAATCCCCGGTCAGATAGAATGTTTTCTCATGCAAATAATTATTCTATACTTTACTTTAAACAAAAAACTCGAATCCAAGCCTACTAGCTACGATTTTCCAATTCCAACCTCGAACCGCGATGAGCCACGTGTAATTCAGTTGTGTTACTCAACCAACTTTAATGGGCTGTGTGTACTCAGAAACATGGTAGGCAGAGTGAATTCAAGTACTATCGAATAAATAGGTTAAAAAGCGTTTCATTCAGCCTAAGAAATGGCAAAGAAAACAACCTAGTTCTTGGATTCGCAGTTTAAGAACTAGCCAATAATGGGATTCCAGTTTCTACCAGGGACACTCGTATACACTAAAATATTCTGGCTTCACTGACACCATCCACTGTCGTTTAAAGTAATCAAAAAATGCGATCCAGTGATTCAACATAGTTTGATTATCTTTGAAGACCAGCTCTACTTCTTCAATAATTTTTATTAAAGCTGAAGGTATGAGTGATGGTGGCAATAATGCTAAATTCATCACTTTAAATAATATGAGATGGCCTTGCGGATTATCTCTAATATTGTTTTTCTTCAAAGCCACCTTCAACATTTTAGCTTTTCAATAAATTTATTGCCTGAAAAATGATTTTAAAGTTTCAAATTCTGCTCTATTTTGATACCCATAGCTATCTTGGGCGTAAAGGTTTATTAATTTGAAAATAAAAATTGATAAAAGAGATTTTTCTTTATACCCTGGCCGAAAGTTCGTGTTTCGGCGTTAAGGAGGTTCTATACTAAATAGAAATAACGCCAAGATAATTCTGAAATTTCGTATACAGGTTCGCATATGCCTCAAAATTATCTACATAAATTTTCAGAAAGCTAGGGTACCTACAAGTCGAGAAATCAATTTTTTTATTTTTTGCTGTCTAACACGGGCTCTTTATATGGGAAATCGCAATTTCATTGTATTCATTTATGTATTGCTAAAGATTTAACGCCAAGTTTTTGTTAAAAAAAATTGTACTATAAGAAAAATATCTGATAAATAATTAGAGCCCTTAAAAAATATCATTGGATACCTCTAACTAATAAAAAAAAATTACAGAATGCCGAAAACGGACATTTAACCTCAAAAAATTAGTCAAATCAGTTTCCAGTAGGGTTAGAACCTCCTTAAGAACAGGCAGCGAAACTGCGAATTTCTGCTCAGTAGAGCATCGCGCGCGCCATCTCTCGGGACTACTTAACACGCCAGCGGACAGAACATTTTCGACCGCAGGATCGCTATAGCAGAGTAGCAGACGGACGCTATCTTAACCTAAACATCGAACAAAACTGTGGTCTGCGATAGAAAATTGTTCGTCAGTGATGAAAAATAGTGTCCTTTGTTACAGTAATCATGGCTTCGTTAGTAAACGATTCATCGGATGGATCTACTACTGACGAAGAAGAAATAATTCGAGATTTTGAAGCAGAGGCCCAGTTTATAATAGATAAGAACACACTGCCAAAAAAGTCCAAAGATCGATACGTCCTAGTATATGATATCTTCATGAAATGGAGACTTGAAAATCAAGCTGACTCATTCTCAGAAAGTATTTTAAATTGTTTAAATAATATTCGCTTGTTATGGTGTTTTCGGCACCCGCTGGCCAAATGCCGCGGTGCCGAAAACTCATACACGCGCTCAAAACACTGCACGCACTGCTCGCAGATGGCGCGCGAGCGAATCAGAAAGTGACAATATGGCTACGCGCTGTCGTCAGCTGACAGATCCAACTCGTCCGATGTTTTTTTTAGAATTCCGGACGAATTAGTGGTTCGAACTTTCGGACGGGCATGAAGAAAAATAGTATATGCTACTTGGACAAAAACTAGATCTACCAGCCGTGCGTGTATCACCCTCGGCTTCGCCTCGGGTGATATTTCCACGCACGGCAGAAAGATCTAGTTTCTGCCCTTGTAGCTAAATATACTATAGTCTTTAAATCATTATTTATAATGAGAATATTGGATTAAGGTGACACCACAAATCATATAGTACATTACGATAATAGTGGCACAAATAGTTTTTTCGGTAAGATATACAAAACTTGATTTAGCATATGCTATTTTAATGCAGCATGTGCAAAACCGAGCTTTGCACACAAAGTACTATTATTCAATAAAGATTATTATTTAAATAGCTATTCTATAAAAATGTGTAAGTTATGTCTAATAGCAATAATATTCAGGCAAATCATGGGAGTGACTTCGCATGATCTAGAATTATTCTAATTTAAAATTACTTGTGAAAAATGGAAATGGTATCCATAAACTTTTATTTCTGGAAAAGATTTATTCAGGGAATTTTGGAGGGCTCTCTCATAGTCTGTCATCGCAATTTTAGGGTTGTAATTTGGAATAAGTTCCTTACGGGCTTTCCATATGGAATTGTAGGCTCTTGTAGTTCGTTTGCTCATAAGAATTCATACGAATGGTACGACCTAAGTTATATAACACAATAGGAATATGCATTACAATATTGATTTATGCAAGGAGGGATCAAAGTTAATACATTATTCTAGATGGTGTTTAAAAAAGCATAAATCGTTTAATTTTTGCATTAAATTGTTGCTCTCTACGAAGACTAACACGACTCAGATTTCCCACGAATACTAGCACAACTCGAATTTTTTGCTCTTATTTCTCTTAGTAATGTCCTTTTTTGTAATGAAAACAGCAATAGTATATTATGTACCAAGGGCGTAAAGTGGGCTTTTTTAGACCGAGTGTGGAGTTTGCAGAACGAGTCGAAGGCGAGTGCGCACCGAGCCAAAGACGAGTACTGCAACCACACGAGGTCAAAAAGCCCACTTAGAACTTGGTGCACATCATATTTTTTTGTGACGCATGTATTGATTTTCGCGTTTTTCATGGCTATAAAGCGGGAGTAAATAAGCCCTTTTTTACACGGCCACTACACACCTATAAATATTTAGAAAATACGATTCAGAAACTCAATATTTGCATTTTCAAACAAAATTTTGTTAGCGGGCAAAAAAAGTCAGCAGCGGGCAAAAAAAAAATTATTTTTGCACGCTGCTGACTTTTTTGCCCGTTGCTTACTTTTTTTCCCGCTGCCAACTGTTTTTGCCCGCCGGTAAAAAAAATGGTACTTTACGCCCGCTTAATAGGTACGAAAAACGGGAAAATCGTGCATGTGTCACAAAAACAAATTTAGTTGTGCTAGTCTTTGTTGGAAATCTGAGTAGTGCAAGTCTTTGTAGGCAGCAACGAAATAATGTACGATACACGTGTCATAAGACGTTCTTCATGGCACGGTGTTAAGCGTCCTCGCTACGCTCGGGCGCTTATATGCGTCGTGCCGTAAAGTACCTCTTATACCACTTGTATCTCTAATACTATTATACTAAGCAATATACAAAAGAAATGTATGATTTTACTTTGTTATTTTTTCTTCCCATTATCGTCATGAGTTGAGCAGTGCCTTTTACATTAGGTCGAGACTTAAATGTTGCGTCCAGCCAATTTTCTTCGTCCGTGAATTCATGAAGTAGTTTTTCATCATAAAAAATGATGTGAGTATGATTTGTTGATGAGTTTACAACTTTTATCTTGTGACGAGACGCAAGTCTCGCACAGAAAGCAAGCAGACGCGGCCCCGAGTCAATCAGCTGACGCCAGCGAGCGCGCGCGCGCAGCGAACAAAGGCGAGTCCGCACGACGCGAAGTGAGCGCGCGCGCGCACCAACCGAAAGGCCATTCCGCATGACCGCGGAGCGCGCAACTCAGCGGCGACGCGCCAGGTGGCGCACCGCGGGCACACCTATATAAAGCGGGCCGCGCAGCGCAGCGGTAGTTCTACTCGAGCTGAACTCCTGGCGGCATCGTGCGCACACGTTACCGAGAGGAACAGCTAGAGCTAGACCGACGCCAACGACGTCGTCTCGTGAGCACAGGTGACGACACGGTTGGCGAACCCGAAACTCCGAGTTGCCGTCGTGCGCACACGAGACAATCAGGAGTAGCCGAACAGCGCCGAGTCTCGTCTACGTGAGCACACGTAGCCGATGCTCGACGTTGCCACCTGCTCCTGATCACCCGTCCCAAGGGACTGGTTGTTTTCCCGGCCACCGTGAGCACACGGGGCTGAGAAAATAACTAAAGCCCCGCCGACGATTCCCCAGGTCGTGCGCACACGTACTGGTGAAACACCGGCCAACTCCTGCCCGTGCGAAACCGACCACCAGCCGACCTCTCGAGATTCGCCTGGTCACCGTGAGCACACAGGACCAGGAGAAGAACGAGACGAGCGACCTCGATCCGTAGAGCCGTGCGCTCACGACTCCATGGACTCGAGGGAAACCTAACCTCCGAAAACCCGTCGTTAACCCGAACCCGTTTCACTGTCCGAAACTCCGATACCGCGTCCGTAAAACCGATAACCGCACCGAAACCACGTAACTCCGGCAACGTCGTGTTAATGTACCGTTAACCGCACTAGTTTAAGCCAGACCGATTGTAAAGGCGAAATATTCTAAACAAACCGCGATCTCGATTTCCGTTACAAATGGAGACTAATAATTGAACGATCAACTTGTTATCTTAATTACTAGAATATATCTATTTTGTTATTAATTACATAAACAGTCTCTTCAATTAACCTTTTCCCTAACCAAATCCTGGCGTCCGGCCGACTACTCAACACACGGGGAAAGTCAAATCGTTACAATTTTGATAACAGATGTTTTTTCATCAGATTTATAAGATACATTTTCAGGATTTTTGTCCAAAAACTCTCCAAGTGATCGCAAATTGTCATACGTTCCGTTGAAGTTTTTAGAACTAATAATTTTTTTATCTACTTGTGCTCGTTGGCCAGTTTTCGCCATTCCTGCAGTATAGCCGACATGTTTGCCTAGGTCTAGTAGTCTATTATATATATATATATATATATATATATATATACTAGGGGGGGTTCCCCCCTGCTCGCTCCGCTCACCAACCCCCCAATTTTAAATTTAAAAACAGATTGATGAATAAAATATTACATTTCTTGAAACATGTATAAATTAAAAAACCGCTGCCAAGTCATTGGCACTTAGCTTCCTCCTATTCTGCTAGTGGAAGATAATTACATGGGACAATCAACTCATTCTTTGATTTAAATATTCGCTACTATTCGATACTAAAAGGATAGGTTAGGAAGACACTTGTCGGCGAGGGGAAGGGGTATCAGGGGAGTGGGTTAAGGTGATATCAAAGGATAGAGCTCCGTGACATCGAACTAACAAATCGAAACATTATGATCGAGATATCGGCATTATACAACTATATAAAATAGCACATATATAAATGCTGCTGAGAAATTCCGGTAACATATCTTATATAATAATTACTATATCTATTAACACTAAACTAAATTACCGAGAGGACAAACGAAAGAGAGAGCATGAAGAATTTCAGAATATAAGATTTTGCGTTATTATTGTTATCAATGCTAGAGAAACACCAGCAAATATTTAAACAAATAGAGATAATATTTTATGTTCTCTTAACGTATAATATTTAAGGGGCTTATCTTTCATGAGAGATTCGACAGACGGTAGCATAAATGTCAGCATTTTTAATATTCTCTAAGCGACCGTTTAAGACACTCCGGACTCCCACTCCCCGACAATCCTGATCAGTTACCCCTCAACACCAAAGTGATACCGAGTGTATTTCTAATACGCTAAATACCTTTCTAAGTATCAAGAATAGTATGGCAGAGAATATTTAAATCAAAGATGAGTTGATATGTCAGTTCACCAAGATGATATATTATGGCGTACTCCACACTAGCCACTGTCTAATAGGAGCGCAAGACGAAAGATGCTCATATGAGACTTGACGGTTTTTTATACATATAAACAACAATCATATGTAAAAAGAAAGGTTAATCTAGATTATAGATGGTTCATTATGAAATTCACATCTGTTTAATTTAAAATTGGGAGGGCCGTATACTGGATGAGCGGTATGCGAGCATTGGAGGTGTGATACCTACTCCCCCTAGTATAACATAAAATACAATAATTAAAAATAATAGTTATATTAAATTATAATAGTTATAAAATGTCAAATTGTCATAAAAACCACTAAGTCAGCTATTATACCGCACGATATTTCGTAGATAAACTTCTAGTAGTAAAGATGATAACTACTAGAAACATCAATGCAATAATCGATGACGAGGCTTTAATAGCACTGCAGGAGATCGGCGAAATAAACTTGGCGCAATCGAAGCATCTTAACACTATATAATAGCAAAAAAATTAGTTAGTACTTATTCTTAATCGAACAACTTACAACGGCGAACCGTAATGACGAGTTGCGACTCACGTACGAGATTTTGGACCAATACAACACCCTGCCAAATTGCATTCTTTATACACTTATTCTGTATGAACTAAACACATCTTCGTCTTACTGCATAATTGTAAAACGATTTTGACTTTATATCCCGTGTGATATGAATGTTATGTTTCGTTCGTGTGAGTTAGGATAATCTCATGACGCCCAGGTAGTTTGGTCACTGAGATGCGAAAGAAGGTTCACATGAACAGAGGTTTATGTTAATGTAATAACAAAATAGATATTTCTAGTAATTAAGAGTAACACGTTGATCGTTCGATTATTAGTCTCCCGATTTGTAACGGCATAATCGAGATCGCGGTTTGTTTAGAAATATTTCGCCCTTTACAATCGGTTGGCGTTAAACTAGTGCGGTTAACGGAGCATAACACGACGTTGCCGGTGAGGTATATGCGTGCTCTGTTTCCGATCGACGCAATCACTACGAGTGCTCCGAGAAGTCTTACCACGGACGTCATCGGACTACTCTTGAGAGATCAGTTGGACGATACTGAGTCCATGAGAAAAAGCCGAGCTTATCGAGCGCTTCATGCTAATCCATAGACCGGGGTTTCACGAGGTTGTTACGTGAAGATATGGATACTTTCCAGCTTAAGTAAGAGTACACATATTCGGAAGAATCGTGGCAAGGCGCGAGCATATCTCTTAGGCTCTCACGATATCGAGGTCGCTAGTCCCGTCTCGTTCGACTCTTAGGCTCGCCGCCCTAGGCTGCCCGACGGTGACCAAAACGCGCGCTCTCCTCTCTTTTCGTCTGTCATATTCTCACACGAGCAGATATCGGCTGGATTGGATATCATTAACCTCCAAAAATATCTTATACCACCACGGAGGAGGAGGGTATTAGACGGAGATGAAAGAAGATACAACCTACATCGTCCGTAAGGATCGCTCTCTGACGTATTCCGTCGGCCCGTTCATTCGAGACCATAACCGTCCACCAGAGCTCTTAAC
>CM053168.1:30589050-30632296 GCA_012977825.3 Pteromalus puparum | reverse complement strand
AAAAAATAATAATAAATTCGCTCCGCTCGCCAACCCCCCATTTCAGTTTCTGCTTTATTTTTATTTTAAAATTATATTCTATATAAAATTTATAGATTATAAAAAAGGATTAAATATTTGTCCAAATTAAGAAAATAAAAAGGAAATTCGTTACTGGAAGTAAAAGTACTGTTTAACATCTACTGATAATGGCCTTTTAAAAAGTTGTTTATAGGATGGAGTATTGGGTACAGTAAACAACCAAATTCTGAATCAAATCAAATTTATGATATAGATATAAATAGTAGTAAGAATAAAAAAAGAAATTTAGAAAATCTCACTCTTTTACAATATTACTCTTATAGACTATCATATAGACCAAAAATAAAATGTTTCTCTCCTTTATTATTCGATGGTAGACTAAATCAACAATATTTTATACATGCACTTGTTATGGTAGAGAGTAATAGAATGAACTTCTTCAGAAATAATCAAAAACAATTAAGAATTGAATGTTATCAAGGTTTATTCGATCATGTTTATAATTCTGCTTCAAATATTTCACAAAATTTTGAACAAAAAGAAAGATTGGGTAATTTGTTTATACTACCAGCTACATACATAGGAAGTCCCCGATATATGCAGCAACATTATCAGGATGCAATGGCAATAACCAGAGCTAAGTCTAGACCAGATTTACTGATAACCATGACTTGTAACCCTAAATGGAAAGAATTAAAAATGGTTCTAAAACATTTTCCTAATGGTACTACTCCAAATGATATTCCAAATATTACTGTTAGATTATTTTATGCAAAATTTAATTCGTTTTTAAACGATATTTTAAAAAATAAAATCTTTGGAGAAGTACTTGCTTACGTGTATACGATAGAATTTCAAAAAAGAAGCTTACCACATGTTCATATAGTTGTGACATTGCATCCTAATAACAAGATTATGACACCTGAATCAATAAATAAATACATTTCTGCTGAGATTCCACACAATTCTAATAAAGATTTACAAAAATTAGTAATCAAACACATGTTACATGGACCACACACAAATACATCTCCTTGTTTAGAAAATTCTAAAATTAGTAAAACTAAAACTACTTGTGCTAAAAATTTTCCGAAAAAATTTTGCGACAACACAACTTTTAAAGAGAACGGTTATCCATTATATCGTAGACGAGATAATACATCTGAAAACTACATGTATTCGACAAAAAAGTATAAAGAAATTATTCCAGTAGATAACCGTATGGTCGTTCCTTACAATAGCTTCCTACTGCAAAAATATAAATGTCATATAAATGTAGAATATTGTGCATCTATTCAAAGTATTAAATATATATTTGATTACATACATAAGGGTGGAGATAGAGCATTATGCAAAATTAAAAAAATGGATGTTAAAGAAAATGATGAACCAGGTGCTGTAGTTCATGATGAAATTACTCAATTTATTGATGGAAGATATTTAAGCGGAATGGAAGCAGCTTGGCGACTACAAGAATTTCCATTATGTGGTAGAAGCCATACTGTTACACGTTTAGCAGTTCATACAAAAGATCAACAAAACATTATTTTTGAAGAACATAAAGAGTCAGAAGCATTACGCAACACAGAAACCACATTAACAGCATGGTTTAAATTAAATAAAATAGATAATTTTGCAAAAAATATTAAATATGTTGAAATTCCGCAACATTACAAATTTGATCAAAAAACAAAATCTTGGATAAAACGATCGCGAAATTATAAATATGGTGCCATTGGACGATTAAATGTAGTATCTCCAAAAGATAGTGAAAGATTCTTTCTGAAGTTGATACTAAACAGAATAAAAGGTGCTACTTCTTTTGAAGATTTACGAACTTATAAAAATACACTGTATCAAACTTATAAAGAAGCAGCACTAGCTATGGGTTTAGTAGCTGATGACTCTTGTGTTTATAATATTTTTGAAGAAGCTTGTCAAATAATGTTACCATTTCAATTACGTAAATTTTTTGCTTGGTTCATATTAGCAGAAAACATCCAAGGAAATACAATTTGGAATAGGTTTAAAAATTTTTTTACTGAAGATTTTAAAATAAATAAAGAAAATAATGCTTTATCTCATATCCAAAGTATATTAGAAACAGAAGAAAGGTGTTGTAAGGATTTTAGTTTACCAGAACCTGACAATCTTATTCTCAATGATGATATGTCTTCCGAAAATATAATTCAAAGTGCCACTATTTTCAAACAAATGGTAAATCAATTAAATGAAGATCAACACTCTATTTTCACAGAACTTATTAATAGCAAAACTAACATTTATTTTATTGATGGTCCTGGAGGTTCAGGAAAGACTTTCTTATACAAAACTTTAATACACTATTATATCTCATTGAACAAACAAGTCTTGTCAATGGCTTGGACTGGTATCGCTTCTATATTATTACCAAAGGGAATGACAAGTCATAGAACTTTTAGATTACCTTTAGATTTGGATAAGATAGATACTGCTTTTTTAAAATTAGAATCAGATAAAAGAAAATTAAGATTGGCTGATTTAATTATTTGGGATGAAGCATCTATGATTCCGAAAAAGGCTTTAGAAATCATAGATCGAACCTTGCAAGATGTATGCTGTAATAAAATACCTTTTGGAGGAAAATTAATCATATTAGGAGGTGATTTTAGACAAATTCTTCCAGTAATAAAACATGGTTATAGAAATTCTATCGTTGAGGAAACAATTAAATATTCCAAATTATGGCCTCTTTTCAAAGTTTTAAAATTAAAGAAAAATATTCGTTCTAATGATAGAGAATTCTCAACATTATTATTAGATTTAGGAAAAGGTAAAATTAATCCTTTACAAAATACCTCAATTTTGGAAAACTGATAATGTTTGTGAAAAAATTTATAGCAATATTAATCAAAATATATCTATAAATTCTGTAATTTTAGCTCCTCATAATGAAGATATTAAAATCATTAATAATAAAGTATTAAAAATGTTATATGGTGATACATGGACATATTACAGCATAGATCACGCAACACATATAGGTGTAGATCAAACTGACGAAAATATTCATCTAAATTATCCAATTGAAATGTTAAATGAAATTAGAGAAGGTCTTCCACCTCATAAATTAGAATTGAAAATAAACGCAACAGTTATGTTAATTCGAAATTTGAGTATAATAGATGGTCTATGCAATGGGACTCGTTTGAAAATCATTAAATTATATCAATACAATATTGAAGCAGAAATAATTACAGGAGAGAATATTGGAAATAAAGTCTTTATACCGAGAATCACCTTAAATACTGGAGAAAATTCTTCATTTCGATTTACTCTTTATAGAAAACAATTTCCAATTATATTAGCTTTCGCAATAACAATAAATAAATCACAAGGACAAAGTTTTGATTCCTTAGGAATTTTTCTTAGACGGCCATTATTTTGTCATGGTCAGTTATATGTAGCTTTATCTAGATGCAAAAATCCCAATAAAATATTCATTCAAAATGAATTAGAAGATTCTTCAAAAATCGATAATATTGTATGGAGTGAGGTATTAAAAGAGTCTATTTAAAATATATACAAATCTATTGCAAATTATTACATTTTTTTATAGATATATTATAATACAGAAGTCATAATTGATTAATTTTAATTTACATATTAATTTTTTATTTTTAAATTTTTAGCATATCATTAACAATGGAATGGATCCAATTCAAAATTCATTTGTTCGTGTAGAAAAAGATGAACACAGAAATTATTAACTTTTTCATAATTTGGACTAATATTCAAGAATTTTTTCAGATGGAGGAAGCATTTTAAATTATTTGTGAAGTTAATTTATAAAATTGTTTATTTCAGATCAAAAGTATGAGAATGATCAACATCAATCATTCTCTAAAAATAAAAAAATAGTCAACTGTACGCAGTTTCATCTAGATGCAGAAATCCTAACAAAATATTTATTGAAAATTATTTTTATATATTCTCAATATAATAACATTTCAAACCATAAATATTATTTCAATTTATTTATTAAAATTATCGAAAATTATTAACTAATTATAAACTTACAGACACAGAACACAAAGCACACAAATAATCATAAAAATATAAAACAAGTTAATTTCGTATTATTATAGGACATGCTGTAATAATACTTAGTTGCTCGTAAGTATTTAATGATTATTTGTACACTTTTACATGAAAAAAGTTTTAATTCAAAATTTTACCTTGTTACAAGTATTATATACTTCCAAAAATGAATGTTATAACTAAATAGCAGTACATTAATTGTAATACTCAAAACTTTTTTCAAGTAAAAGTGATGCTGTAGGACGGAGGATGGTATGAGGTGGAGTCATAGGGGAGGAGGATTGGTATCTAAGACTCCCGTGGTTATAGGGCTCCAGGCGATGATTCCACGGCTTTTTTTAGATTATTGTATAAAAATTCTAATTGTAAAAATGAATCAATTTTAATTATTGCATTTCAAATTTATTAACTTTAGAAAAAAATTTTCTAATTGCAAAAATCGATCAATTTTAATTATTTCATTTTCGAATTCATTATATGAAATTATGATGAAATTATGAAAAAATGATTAAATTATATGAAATTATTGGTGATTTTTATACAATAAAATAAAAAAAAAAAAAAAAAAAAAATCAACGCACCTGAAGTATATTATATTATGACCCTAATACAATATACTTTTGACAGTACCTCTTGGGTGGTGTGGAAAACTGTCATCTAAATAATGATCTTTCATAATCTACTAATTTACTATATTTGTTTAAGATTCTCAAATTTCGGCATTGGTTCCATCTTATAGGAACAGTATTACACTGAAGTTATTAGAGAGTAGGAATTTGTAGGATTCAGACACACAGTAGATCTACTTAGCCGCGTTCTAAACCGTCGATCTACCGCACGAAGGGATGCCAAGTCTGCTAACTTACTATACTTGTTTGGAAATTTTAAATTTCGATATTGGTTTCATCTTATGGAACTATAATTACACTTAACCTTCTTCTAAGCTTAAATGATACAGAAAATAGCTTTGGTTCTGCTTTTAGTGATGTTTAAAAATTAAACTAATCATTAATCTCTTAATTTATATAAATACTTAACAGACAATATTAGGGGAGTAGAGAGGAATTGAGAGGAAGTGAGGATGAGTGGAGGGGAAGTGGAGGGGGATGGAGGAGGTGGAGGAAAGCGGATGAGAAGTAAAGGAGGTGGAGGGGAAGTGGAGGAGAAGTGGAGGGCGGTGGAAAGAAGTGGAGGGGAGTGGAAGGGTAAGTGGAGGGGGTGGAAAGAAGTGGAGGGGAGTGGAAGGCGTAAGTGGAGGGGAAGTGGAGGGGATGGAGGAAGTGGTGGGGCAAATTATGAAAAAATAACGTAAATTTTGAAACAATTTAACGTTATTATGTGAGGGGGGGTGGAGGGGAAGTGGAGGGGGTGGAGGTGGATTTCAATTTAAAATCACGCTTACAACTATATAATATAGGAAGATATATATATATATATATATATACGGACGTTTGTTACTATTTTCAGCATTTAAATTAGTTAAAAATGCTGGGTGAAACGTATTAATGCAGCTAGAATGTTTTTGGAAGGATAAATATAATTTTTTAAAGCTACGGATTAAGAGTGGCAATCTAACCCTATACATGTTTACTAGACTCGTCCTTATTTCCCAAAGTGCTTGAAACCCCTCTCCAGACTCAGGAATCGATGTGTTATCACTAAAAACTTAGCAAAATGCCCAAAAATCCTGTCGGCATAGTGATTTAATCCTGCCACTTTTCAAAAAACCTTTTTTTCCCGTCTTTTTCGGAATTTCTCATAATTTTACTGACGTAAGTTGTCAGAATAGTTTTAAAAATCTTCAACCCACTTATAATTTTTTATTTGAGTGAAACAAAACATTTTTTAAAAGATTTTGGAGCTAAAGAAATATTTTTAATGAAAAATGTCTTTTAAAAGCTCGAAAAAATGTTCAAAAATGTGTTTTTCATTTTTTTTTTTGTTTTTAATGCATAAAAATACAGGAGTGTAACGGTGGAAGGTGTGGATTGATCTGGAGGTAGAGGCTACTTCTTGGTATGATGCTTTATTGCGTTGCGTATAGGGAGCTCCTGCCCTGGTTGCGGTCTCGGTGCAACTGACTAATCTCTCACCCGCTCTGCGGATTAACTGCCCGCTTCTGCGTCGTGATGATGCACGACGCGAAGCGGTCTCACGCCCAAAAGTGCATACACTGCACTTTTGCGCGCGAGAGCCTCTCGGCTCCCGCGCTCGCCGACCGTTTTGAGGAACGTGTCGTCAGCGGCGCGAACTGTCCTCGGCTTTCAATAGCTTGAATCCGTGACAGGAGATTAAATAATTTAAATTTAAAATGAATTTCGTAAATAAGTTTAACAAGTGCACAAATCAACTACCCTGCTAGAAAAGAGGCCATAATTTCTGGTCGTGCAATTAATTGATAGGATCTTCTGCCCAGAAGTTTTGCCCAGATTCGGCCCAGAAAAATTTGCACCGGATTTTATTTTTATATTAACCTTAAATTGTTTAAAAAATGTATATAACAAACAAATATACTCAAAAAACTATAGGGAATAAAAAACAATTTTTATATGCACCGAATACTAGGTGCAACATGTCTCCAAAGGCCAAATTTCACAATTTTCATTTTTTCACTCACCGAAGACTTACTTCAGTTCTAGGCATCGAACAGCATTAAAACTTTACAAATATGTTTGAAATACACATAGTTCTGATACGAGTGTGGGGATTTAAAAATAAATTGAATTATCTTCAATTTAAATAAAATATTTGTTTAAAAATATTGAAAATGGCAAATATTTTGTTTAAATTGAATTTATTTTTAAATTCCTACACTCATATCAAAACTATGGGTATTTCAAACATGTTTAAACAGTTTTAGTGCTCTATGATGCCTAGAACTAAAATAAGTCTGCGGTGAGTGGAAAAATGAAAATTGTGAATTTTGGCCTTTGGAGACATGTTGCACCTAGTATTTGATACATATAAAAATTGTCTTTTGTTCTTCATATTTTGTTGAAGTTTATACATTTGTTCAATACATTTTTTTAACAATTTAAAATTAATATAAAAATAAAATCCGAATTATTATTTTTTTACAATTTAAGGTGGTTAGGTCCCCTGTTAAGAGGATTGGATAATCCCCAGATAATAAATCAGTTTAGTTTATAACGGGGTTCTTGGACCGAAATATTTGAGAACGACGGAGTCCGCACCCGTGTATAAGCGATCAGTGGCGCATCCACTGATCGGTGATAAAGCGAGAGGAAAAGAAATGTAGCAGCTCGTTGCAAGCTTCTTGAAGGCTATGCGAAGCCTGGCCCGTAGCGCACTATGCTGTACGTGCACGTCCTCGTGCACGTGAGCCCGCGGAGGCGTCGTGAGTGAATTGGCTACGTAGCTAGTTCGCAACTTAAGTTAAAAGAGAATCGCATGGGAATGGATAGAGTCAGGAGCAAAGTGACACAAGCCGAGTATTAGCGAGGTTTCTCTTTATATAAAGACTCGAAATAAGAACAAAAGCAGCACGGAGTAAGAGAGACGGAGCAGAGCGAATGATGCCGAGAGAGAGAGAGAGAGAGAGAGAGAGAGAGAGAGAGAGAGAGAGAGAGTTGCGATCGGGCAAGTACTTACAAAGGTGCTTTGCAGGACTCGATGGATGCCTTGTGGCTTCAACCGGAGCGNGAATGCCTCGTGGCTTCGACCGGAGCGGCGCAGGACGGATGACCAGGGCCCGACGCTGGACGGCAGGACGGATGCCTCAAGGCCTCGTGTGTGGCCGGATGCAGCGAGAAGTCGAGCGGCAAGTAAATGCACGGCTCGAGACTGACACGTGGTGGTGGACAGCACCTAGACTATTCCACCCGGCGACAGACAAAGACCAGGTCACGGTTGCAGCAACAGTCCTCCGGGACACGAATGCACGCACGAATCTAAGCTTTTGTACGCGTAGTCGCGGTAACAAAGGTAGCGGATTATCGGCACGACTTTACAGCTCGGCTCTATACTTCTAAATGTCGCGGCGCAAGCGTGACCGCGTGGTCAGTGCAAGCTCTCTCCCACTCTCTCTCTCTCTCATTTTCACTGATAGCGCCACACGCCCATACACACGCGTGGCTCTCTCTCTCTCTCTCTCTCTCTCTCTCTCTCTCTCTCTCTCTCTCTCTCTCTCTCTGTGTTAAGAATGTCTGCTCCTCTCACTTACCTGCTGCTGAAAGCAATGTTTTACAGAAATGTTTACAGATAAGATATATTTATTATAATATTATGATATAGTATAGGAGAGAGAGGGACGCAACGAGTGCACACAAGGAAACTCGTTATAAGTTCTATCAATACTTTAATTAGCTATATTCAATACAGTCTTGCTCCACTATCTGTACAAGGTTTATATGACACTCATGCACTGCACTTCATTTCACTTGACCTAGCCAAGTAATTAACTTTTGATCAATTGTGTTATGCTGTCAAAATTAAATAAATTATAGATATTGTTTATATTAGCATGATGATAGTGCAAAATATCTTGCTTTACAAAACTAAACCTAAAATAAATTCATTCGAACCTTCATTGTGGCTTTGAGTACATGACAAAAAAGTTTCACATTTTGCTTGGCATCGGTGATTAGGGTCAAAATATCAAGTCAATCAATTAAAGTGATAACACAACACAGATTATTTAAACTTATTCATGAGGTTTTAGCATTTCCAAAAAGATTACATATCAATACTTTTCGATTTATAGTTCAGAAGCTATCAGAACAATTCAAAATAATTTGAAGCATTTGCTCGTGGTGTACAATTTTCGAAGATACGAATGTTCTAATAGCTTCTGAACTATAAATCGAAAAGTATCGATATCTAATCTTTTTGGAAATGCTAAGTCTAAATAATCTGTATTGTGTTATGACTTTAATTGACTGATTTGATATTTCAACCCTAATTACCGATGAAGAGCAAAATGTGAGATTTTTATCTCATGTACTCGAAGCCACAATGAATGTTCACATGGATTTATTTTAAATTCAGTTTTGTAAAGCAAGATATTTCGCACTATTATCATGTTAATATGAACAATACCTAGTAATGTATTTAATCAGATAGCACAACACAATGAAATAAAAGTTAATGACTTGGTTCGGTCAAGTGAAATGAAGTGTAGTGCATGAGTGTCATATAAACTCTCATTCTTGGATGAACTTGCCCACTTCAAATGACCATATCTTGGCACTGGGAGCACCTAGACGCATCTAGACATTTGAATAAAAAACGAAATTAAAGGTCTTGAACTCCAGTTTCTGATGAAATATATTATTTGAACCTGGCATAGTGATAGAGCATCCATAACCTTAAACGACGCAAAAAAAAACATATTTTTGAACACTTTTTCGAGCTTTTAAAAGACATTTTTCATTAAAAATATTTCTTTAACTCCAAAATCTTTTCGAAAATGTTTTGTTTCACTCAAATAAAAAATTATAAGTGAAAAAAAAGGAAAAAACGGTTTTTTGAAAAGTGGCAGGATTAAATCACTATGCCGACAGGATTTTTGGGCATTTTTCTAAGTTTTTAGTGATAAAACATCGATTCCTGAGTCTGGAGCGGGGTTTCAAGCACTTTGGGAAATAAGGACCAGTCTAATGTTTACACTCATATGTGAAAGTATGTACAAGCATGCTGTACATACTAACTTTGTGTTGTTTAAGTGCAAATACTGTGTAAAGTGTAATTCATTTGCTCAAAGTCACCAATGATGAAGTTTGATAAGTGACTTGCACAGATGTTTCCATCTTATCAGTATGCGAGCCTGTTACGGTCAGTGTCCAAATCTGTCATTATCATGCTAAATCCATGATATTGAAGTTCGATGTCTGTTCTTTTGCGGAGAGACTTGTTAAATTATTTAAAAACAGACTGCGATAACAGTTTTTACTCGCTCTTGATGTCGCAGTCCAGCATATGTTCTGATAGTGCGATTTGTCGATGTTCAGTGTCTAGTCCATCGTTATGATCCAGCGCGCTTGTGTGGCTATTCTCCATCTTCATACAAAATTCACACGTCGTGTCTGTGACGATCCATGCAAGTGCTCGCTCATCATCCTCGACGTCCTCGTCATTTTCCTCGTCTTCGGGACTTAGTGAGATCATTGTCATAGTCGCATTTCTCAAATTCGTTCTCGGGCTGTGGAAGACGAGGAAAGTAAACGAGATCTTACCGACTAGAGCAAAACCTGTTGTCTTTGTGTATGACTCTGATGCAAGCCAAAATGGTCGTTGAGGTTATAACTGCAGCCTACGGATCTTTGTCGAACTACAGTAGCGAAAACTTGGTGAAGTTACAGTCGAGCTTTAATTATCTGCGGATCACGCTGCATGCACGCTGTCGACTCGCTCTCTATGTCGCAGTCCAGCAAGTCATGAAACGATTTGCCGGTGCCTATAGTTTTAAATTTATCGATGTGAGCCAGGGGTCCTGAGCACGCTGCTGTGTTTAGTTGACGATCTTAATTAAGTGCTTGAGTTGACACGTAATTTTTATCAAGCAGTATGTTGGTGGTAGGTTTGGACTTGTTGCGAGATGTCGGGGTATGCTGAGCTTGAGGCTGGACGGTCCCCGGCACTGCCGATCTCCTGGGGAAGCGTCGGCTTCTTGTTGACGTCTACCTCCTCCTCGCGTCGCTTGTGACCGAGTTCAGGTTGACCATAATCGAGGCGGCCTCGCTCAGGTTAAGATAGGAGTTGCTGTAACGGAAGGTTAAGAAGTCGGACGTTGCCATCTTCGACACGTTTTGAAGGAATAAGTAAATGAGGTTATGGAGGAAGAGGATCGGGGTATATAGGCATTGTAGCCAACGGGGTCGTCGTTGTCGCCAAGCTCAAGCGCTGTGCCACTGTCGATCTCGCTCTTGCAATTCTATAGAGCAATTGGTCAGTGCCCTCTCTAGTCAATCGATGCGAGCCAAGGGTCCCAGGATGATCCCTGATCCAACACGCTGCTCTATCCATACTCAGCTCTGTATCCAAAATTCACACGTCGTGTCTGTCATCTCACTGGCGATCATTATAGCGATCCATGCTATAGTGCTAGAGTTGTTCTGACAGACGCTCGGCGCTTGGACACAAAAATCTTGACGTGCGATGCAGTAGCGGTGGCACAAGTATCTTCTTTGTATAATATGTCGACTGTCGTCGATACCACTTCCGCAGCCTCGATACTTGAAATGAAAATGCAACACCGATTATGAACTAGAACTTAAATACTATCCGAAAAATTACATCTCAAAATCAAAACAACTTGCTGATTTCAAGTGGCACAGCAGCAGAAAGCAAAATATCCAACTCGAACTTGAACGAATCCAAGTGGAAAGAGTCTTATTTTTCCATTACTTACAATCGCCGAAAACTAAGATTCGTGAGTTCGTAAGAAAAATTTGTTTCAGGACTTGTGGCGCAGATATTATTATTTCGTAGTATAGGAGCAGATAAGGAGCAGTGGGTCGAATAAAGTATTACACAGCTTTATGAGTGAAGAAAATGATTGTGGCTAACAGCCTTTATTCTCTTTATTTATTACTCAAAAGAAAAGCTTACTCAGGAATTTACCAAGAAAATATTACTAATATAATATTAAAATGAGCTAAGCGTAGAAAATCGACACCTAGAAAAACTCCAAACACAACTGACAACAATTGTTAACAATATTGTTGAAAAATTATAATTTCGTGGGTGCTAGTTACCTATTTTCGGTGCTATCAGCAGGATGGTATCACCCACGGCGACTCAATTCTAATGTATTATATAACATTAGTATCTAAAACTCAAGTCTGATACAGTATAGGTGCAAGAAGTTGTCACAAGCGCTGCAAGAGAAGCTGCAGAAATTTTAATATGCACACCAGCTTCGGCTGCAGATATTTTTCGTAAGGGATGTCACGACTATCCGTGACATAAGCAATCTATTATATATACAGATATACTCAAAATATACAAAACTCATAAAAGAAGCTAAATACGACAAAACTACGAATGCCCGACTTCATAAGTAGATTAGCTCCTCGAATATAACAAAAATGCTTTTTAAATCAGAGTTTTTAGTTTACCAGCCGAAATGTTAGTTCTTAGTCGACGATACAAAGTTCATTTCTTAAAGTATGATTTACAATAAGAAAAGAAATAAAGTACTAAGAATACGTAGATTACCTAAATTATACAAATCGGAATTAATATAAAGTTTAGTTTAGGCTCCCGGCATTTTTTAACATAAATTGCTGGACGCATAAATTAAACATTTTTGTAAAAGGTTTAGTATCTATTCTGTTATCTATTTCAGGTTGGAAAGTCCGAATTATCTCTAAACTCTTGAGAAAAAAAAATAGAATACACAAAACCAATAAAATATTTAAAGAATACCTTGTTCTTTCTTTATTTTTGGCATGATAATTGTAGCCCTCATATGAAATTCCTCTCCCCTGGTAGAAATGTCAATGGTTTAATTGCTTATTAATCGCTTATTTAACCAATAACGCTAATGAACGTTTAGAAAATCGCTAAATAACCGCTTACTGTAATAGAACTTATACACAGCTCCTATCGGTTAATTTGCTTTATTTAGCTTACTAGTCATGCATGTACAATTGTGAGATTAAAATGTTCATCAATGAATGTAATTATTATAATAATTATAATTTAAATAAGGGCAGGAAATGCAAAGAACATGGAATAATTTGTAGGAAATATATTCAAGTCATATATAGGTATATTTTGAGGTTAAGAGGTTAGGATAATCCCCATACAAATAAATCAGTTTGATTGTATCAATACTTTGATTTGATATATTTAATACAATCTTACTCCACTATCTGTATAAAGTTGATACAATACGCATGCACTGCACTTCATTTAATTTGACCGAACAAAAGTCATGAACTTTTTTTTCATAACATTATGTTATCTGGTAGACAAATTAATAGATATTATATATATTAGCATGATGATAGTGCAAAATGTCTTGCTTAACAAAACTAAACCTCTAATGAACCCATTCGAACATTCATTGTGGCTTGTCGAGTAAAGAGTACATGAGATAAAAATTTCACATTTTGCTTGATACGGTGATTAAGGTCAAAATATCAAATCAGTCAATTAAACAAAACAAAATTCTTACTGATTCCGATTACTTGTTTTACAATTTTGTTTGTTCTCTTATTCAAAAAGTATCATACGTAGAGGGCTCAAATTTTGCATCTTAATTTGTATTGACATGTTGAAACAATATATTGAGTTGAAATCATTCTAGCTGATATGAATTTGATTTTCATGTATAGACCTACCTGTATATTTTGACGCCGAAGCCATAGGGTTCAAGATCAAAAGCCGAACCAAGACAGTTAAGTAAAAACTTGAACAAGTCTCTACGCAAAAGAACAGACATCGAACTTCAATATCTTGGATTTAACATAATCATGATAAGTTTGAACGTGGATAGTAACTGGCTTGCATATACTGATGAGATGCAAAGAACTATGAAAATCACTTAGCAGACCTCATCATTAATGATTTTGAACACATAGACACCACTTTTTACACAGTAATTGCACTTGCACAACACAAAGTCAGTCAGTACAGCATGCTTGTACACTTTTATATGAGGGTGTATGCACATACATGTATAGGGTTAAGATTCCACTTTTAAAACGCACCTTTGAGAAAACATATATAGATGCCTTAATAGAATACCTGGATTTTATTTATATGATTCGAATATTTCTAATAGGGATTGTTAGTTGTTTTTTAACACAACAAATATATTTCAGTCCAAATATAACCCTAAATATTAGAATCATAATATTTGCCATAATTTTTGACATATTATGCCCAGTTACCGTCGCCTGGTAGCTGGGGTATATGGGCATAATATGCCGCATGATCTGCCCACTCAACATAAAATACGGCATATTATGGGCACTTGAGCCTCAATTTTCTACCAGGGACGAAAATAGTGTCGAAATGACAGACACGGTACTAAAAGAAAAACTAGTGGACGAATGTAATGTCATGAAGAATGAACTGCAAAATCCTAAAATAAAGATAGTAGGCATTGATAATCATGCAAACATGGAAATCGAGGATATTGAGAAAGACATCAACGAAAGGAATTTCAGTAAATCTGAAAAGAGAGGTCAAGTTCTACATATGTACAAGAATAACCATAACAGCCTCAGCACGGTCCCAATGAAAGTCCCAGCTGAGGTCTACAAACATATAATAGAAAATAATAATAAAATATTTGTTGGATATCAGCAATGCAAAGTCTATGATTTGGTTAATATCTGTCCATGTTTCAAATGCGGTAGATTTGGACACAGTACCAAGAAATGTGAAAATGAGACTCTGTGATTGAAATACTCTGAAAAGCATAATACGTGTGATTGTGATAAAGTTAACAGTAATACAAAATACAAGATAAAGCTTGATACAAAACATCACACCTATGGCACAAACCTATGCACCATCTTGAAAAAGAAAATTGATAGATGTATAGACTCTATAGATTACCCGATAAAACCTACCTTACCTGCAACTAAATCGATTTACCGCAACTTGGATTTAACAAACAGGCGTAAAGTACCTACTGGTGGTAATAACGCCGTAGCTAGAGAACAGATAGAAAATAAGACTTCATGTAACAATACTAAGCCAGAAACTGAACAGATCCGAAGACCATCCTTGAGACATGAACAACAACTTCCATCGAACCAACCAAAGCCGCAAGCCTCTGCATCGACTCCAACCAACAAGAGTGATAAAACAAGATAAAAAATTAAGTAATAATGGATATTTTCGATTATTTGGATGGATCCAAAATGAATCGATGCAAAAAGAAAGGACATGCGGTAATATTGAAAATTTTAACAAAGTTATGGACAATAAAAAAAACTTTATCATGCATGTAAATATCCGAAGTATGAATGCGAAAAAAATTCAAGAACAAAAAAAAAAACAACAACAGCAGTTTCTCGACCAACCAAAAAGCAGAAGCAGTAAGGGTGTGTCTCAACCTTGCCACCAACGCCCGCCTGGGTGCAACGACGCCGATCTCGGCCAACTAAGCCCGCCTGGGCCACCGAGCAGCAGAGCAGTCAGCACGCACAGCGCAGACACCGACGCGGACCAGCCGTCGGTGCGTGCTAGCAGCAGCCTGCAGTCCATATTCAACAGCACCGGGTCTTCAGAAGCTCATCATGCGGGCGGTCGGACTACTCGTCATAATGTAAGTCCCCTCATATTTTTCTTCTTGGTTTGGCTTTCCAGCGGTGTGCGAACCGCATCACACTGCGCCAAATTTTAGTGGAAACTGGCGTTAATGCGATTAAAATCAGTGCGCGTGGCGTAGCTAGCAAAAATGTTCCCGGCAAGCATATTAGCGACCGCGAAAAACGCGTTAAAACCAACTGGAACAGTGCCGAAGGAAAAATCACTTTGCCCCCGCTCTGACATAGAAAAGGAGCGAGGAGGTACCGCAAAAGCGAGGAGAAAAGCGCGAGAAGTATTTAAAATTATCAGAAAAGTGATATCACAGTCGCGCAGAGCGATAGGTCGTACCTTTGGTGAATCAAAATTAATTTCTAGTAGTTCAAGTGAAGGTCAATAATGCACAGCTCGGATGGCTGATGACTGGGAGCAAAGTCAAAAGACTACTATAGCTCTACGGCAAAACGCCCACGCGGGCCGATGGTTCAAAAGCATCAATCGACGAGTCTCGCGAGCTGAGCGGCACCACGCTGCCGCCGGCCGTCGAACCGGTAAAAGAAGGACAAATAATAGTGCACAAGCCGGCTGAACAGCGCGATAGAGCGGTTGATACGGTTAGTATGACGAGTCTAGAGCAAAGACTATCAGGCTTAGAAATGGGAACGGACAACGCGCCGAAAAATCTATGGGGTTCTGCCGGCGAACCGCTAAATATTCCGGAACGCGTGGAAATCGATGCGAGGTGCCAAGCAGGTGTGTCGAACCTGTTAAATATCGCAGAAGTAGCGCGAAAGACTCTGGGCGCCGCTGGTGCGAGCGGCGAAGCGCCTCCGATACGCGCGGGTAATACTTCTAGCTTCGACTTATTGCAAGATGCTGCCCCTGCAGTCGCAGAACGGACTGCCCCTCTCGTTGACGATTTACCGCATATCGAGGGCTATATTAGCGAAGCTAGCGCAAAGCAAAGAGGGTAGCAGGAGGCAATCAATTAGCAGCGCGAGATCCAGCGCTACGCGCGCCTCTAGCCACCGCTTTGAGTTACCCGACAAAATCATGCCCGCGAACACTTTAAATGTACGCACCGGTCACGAGGCAGCTATAACTAACAAAAGCGAATCATTCGCGATTTTTCAAAAGCTTGATCCGCAACGTAGCGCGAACCGAGACGCTATCGCCTTCTTTGACGGTGATCCACAGAATTTAGGACTATTTTTATCGCACATGTCCTCGCATCTACCGCATGCAACTGTTCGTAGCTTAAAACTAACTTTTCTCAGCTGCTCTCGTTGCACGTACCGTGTACATCTAATCGAAAATTGTCGCGCGCTGCTAGTAAAGATGGTCTGAATAAATTGACTTTAAAAAAACAAACAAACAAACAAACATAATTTTAATAATTATAATATAAGAGCAGACAGTAGGCCTTCATAATTTTTAAATAATTTGAACCCATGTTGGCCCTTGCTCGCTGACTTTAAAATTAAAACCTCTTAAATTTTGTCAAAGTCTGTTTTTTTTCGGCTACGAGGACGTTCGCTAGCACGGTCCGGACGTGTCACGGATTCAAGCTGTTGAAAGCCGAGGACAGTTCGCGCCGCTGACGACACGTTCCTCAAAACGGTCGGCGAGCGCGGGAGCCGAGAGGCGTGCATCTTCACGACGCAGGAGCGGGCAGTTAATCCGCAGAGCGGGAGTGAGATTAGTTAGTCGCACCGAGACCGCGACCAGGGAAGGAGCTCCCTATACGCAACGCAATAAAGCATCATACCAAGAAGTAGCCTCTACCTCCAGATCAATCCACACCTTCCACCGTAACACGTATTAGTTTCCCGAGTTGTTCTCTCCCGTTTCCTATATCCGCACCACGAATACCGTCACCTCCGCGGGTGCAACGCACCTCTGAGTAGCTGGACCCGCACACGAGAGTGCGGATAGAGTGACATACTTGCGAACACGAAGTTTGCAAAGCAGCTGTCAAGGCGAGCTGCATTGATAACGGTGGCTGAACAGCGGCGTCGAGAGTATTGTCCGCTGCGTCAAGGAAATCGTAGCTTGTCGAGTTTTCCCCTAAAAACGCGCCCCGTTACAAACGATAGTTATAAATAATAAATTCAATCTTCATCATTATTCTTTGCAATCTCATTTTATTTTATCTATCTGCAGTGTTCTATCTGCCACTGACGCAGCGCTAGATGAACCCTTTTGTTCGTTCGCACACTGTTGTTCGTTCGCGTTACTTTTCTAATCGAGCTCTATGCCGCCCAAAGCTTGGTAGTTCGCTACGACCATTTTTTTGTTCAATGTATTGTATACAATTTTATAGCACAGACTGCTATAATCCGCAAGTCGCACTTATTCGTGACTAAAGTAGTCCTTATTTGCACCGTGAGGTTAGCACCCGAGCGTAGCGAGGGCGATCAGCACGGTGCAATAATGGACTATTAATACCACCGATAGGCATCACATAGATGCGGATTTATGCCCCACAGTGCTATAAAGAACTATTTTAGCAACAGATAGGCGTGACTTAACAGCGGATTTTAGCCACACTGTGCTATAAATATTTATTTATTTGCAACAGTAATTTTAAGTTTATCCTACTATTTTATTAAATTTGGAAATACAGAATGAAGAAATGAAATTAAATATTTTATTTTGCGATTATTAAAAACCGCTGCCAATTCGTTGGCACGTAGCTTCTTCCAACAAAATTTATTGTTCCAATAAAAAAAATATTATTTTAAAATACAGTATAATTATGTAAATGCTATTTTAAATATTTCCAAGTTTAATTATTTTGCTGTAGAAGCAATTTCTTATTGCAAAAGATATATCATAATTAGAACAATCCGATCAAAATCTTTAAAATAGCAAAGTTGCAAAATCGATCGTTTAATTTTAAAGATATATATGTAAAAATCGTAAGTAGGTGTCATAAGCGAGGAATAAATATAAAACCGAAACTCTCAAACTCGCTACCCCACGCGCCATAAGTTTTAGTGACAATAACATAAAAGGAGTATTGAAGAGATGTATGGCAATGAAAAAATAATTTAAAAAAAAAAGTGAATCGAAGTATTTTGCGTCGTCTTATTCAAGCTGATGCCGGAGCAACATCGCGCAAAAATTTGCTTACGATGGATTTTATCTTATCAGCATTTTTCTGCTAGATCTTGGAGGAGCAGATCATCCTGACTTTTGAGAAAAATCGGTTTTTACATTTCAGCTATTTACTTAAGAACTGCTCAACGAAATGGTTTGAAATTCTAACAGCAGCTAGCTTTGTTTGTGGTAAATCACCAAATAAAATTTTTAACCGTTTGACTACATTGTTTCAGAGATATGAGGAATAAAAAAATTTAAAAAAAAAATCAAACCTTGATACCGCAAGAATCATAGGGGTTTCAAAGCTGTACAATGAAATTAGCCAAAACACAAAATATCTTTTCCACTTTTCCTAAAATCTCAAGTGCAATAAGGCTTTTTTACGCCCGTAATCGCGGCACAAAAAAAAAAACAATATTTTTTTCAGTTTTCGATTTATTACTGAGAAAATAAGTAGTCAAAACACTTGAAATTTTAATGGAATATGATGTTTCAAATGCATATTAACTGAATTGTTTGTAACAATGGGATGATTGAAAATAACGCAAAATAGTGTTTTTCAAAAATCAAAAAATGGCCATAATAAAAAAAGTAAATAAAAAACTATGGTATTATTGGCTGTCTCGGTCTACCCGAGGCAATCTTGGATGAAGAAAAAATTATTCCATTTTTCTTTTTATGCCGACGTTTCGGCAGTCAATGCTGCCCTCATCAGGAAGAATTATAGAGATATTGCAGAGTTTGAATATTTGAGAAGAGAGCTTCCCCGCCGGACGATAATTGTAAGAGATTTTTTCTACTGAAAATGTAAAATGAAAACCTGCATGAGGGCAGCATTGACTGCCGAAACGTTGAAATAAAAAGAAATGGAATAAGTTTTTCCTTCATCCAAGATTGCCTCGGGTAGACCGATACAGCCAACAATACCATTTTGAGAAATACCGAGGGATAGAGCCAAGGAGAACTCTTCGTTTAGCTTCTTAGATCCTAACCATTACACGCTGTCATACAAAATTTCAAGCACGGCGTTTCGTTCTCTTCTATTCGCCATCTGAGAAGGCGCCACATGTGGGTACAGTCTCCTCCTCCTGGGTGCGAGCGCGTGTGCGAGTGTGTGCGTGTGTGTGTGTGGCTCATACATTCACTGCATGCGGCTGACAGATATAGTGATATTTGTGTATTTATTCATATGTTAGATATTTATAATTTTGTTTGTTATTAATTCAATAAAAATGTCAAATTTTATGTTTCAGGCTTCTGTTGTGGTAAAAGAATTCGGACCGATCGATTATATTGATTTTTCACCTATAGAACCATATCATTTTGCTGTAACATGCTCTTGTCGAATTCAAATCTATAACCCAATAACTAAGTTAGTAACTAAAAATCTGAATAAATTTAAAGAGCATGCTTATGGTGGTACATTTCGTAAAGATGGAAGATTAATTTGTGCAGGTGGAAAGGAAAATAGCGTCAAATTATTTGATGTGGCTACAAAAAACTCTTTAAGAATATTTAATGTTCATAGTGCTCCGGTCCACAGAACATTCTTTACTATAAATGGGACACACATAGTTTCGTTTTCAGATGATAAAACAACATCACTTTTAGATATACCCAGTGAAAAAAAAGTACTTTGTTTTGAGGAACATAACGATTATGTGCGAGCAGGTAGTGTTAGTCCCATATCCTCTGATATTTATATATCAGGAGGTTATGATAAAATTGTCAATATGTACGATACGAGAACTAATAAAAAAGTATTGACTGTTAATCATGATGCCCCTATTGAAAGCGTAATTTTTCTACCAAGTGGAGGAGTATTTTTATCAGCTGGTAATGTTTATCTACTTAAGTATATGTATTTTCATCTATTTGAACAATTTTCTTTGTTTTATTAATTATTATCTAGATGATTAAATATAATTTTGCTGAAAGCTAGACATTATCGGGTTTTAAACCCAGTTCTGTGATTTTACCGACCCTGCGATCGGTAGTGTAGGTAGTGTTTATGAGCATCTCTGGTGCAATCTGGCATCAATTACTCTAAGTAAAATTAGTAAAGTCGTATAAAATTTCTGTTACTTACACATCGACTGCACGCATTTTTATTGTAAAAAATAATGTGCATTTCACATATGCATGCGTGTTTGGAATACACGCCTTTTTTATTATAAAAAACGATTGGCGACGGCCCAAAATTCTTGTGTTGCACCTTGACACTCAAAATATTCAGCCACCCACTATACTACTGGAAAGGACCCTGCTGTATACGCTGACCGAATCCATGCTTAATCCTTGCCTGCTTGCTATCAACCGCTGCGCAAATTGCAATGTGCATACCCCACCTGCATGTGTTTCACCGACTATGAAACGAGTGCTTGCGAGAAGGCAACCGCGCCCACACACAACACGTGGTCAAAAAATCAATACGCGCTTTGTGTGTCGTAGCATATGCTTAATTGTTGGATTAATTAGCGTAAGAATCATTGTAATGACTCTTTTAGATAGATCTTAGTGTGGACTTTGTTAATTACAGGTAAAACATATGTGTTGCAACAGAAAAATCACGATGAATCGGGTGTAAAGTTTCACATCCAATTTACCTTAATTATCATTATTCTACAAAATATTGTATTATTATGGTTATACAAAAAATTAGTCCTTGAACCACTATAATTAAATTACGTAATAATTTGAACATCTAAGTTATGTGACCTTGAATATAAGAGGTAGATAATCTACATAAAATTAAATATTTCTGAGATTACGCCGCGGTGTTGTGTGTGTGTGTGCGTGCGCGCGCGCGCGTGTGTGTGTGTGTGTGTGTGTGTGTGTGTGTGTGTGTGTGTGGCCCTGCGCCTATATTCGCACTGGTGATATGTAAATATGGGGGTCTTTGCACAGACCTTTCGCGTATCAGATTGTATCTAATAGGAGGTGATGGTTTCTGAGAGAGAGAACTCGTAGCCAGTTTACGGCTAGTGTTCAAACGGCTAAGGATAATCTTCTGCAAAATACATTGTATCGCGAATTCTGTGCATAGAATCAAAACTCTCTCACCTTATTACATAACATGTTAAATTAGTTGAATAAACCTTAAGTGCTCATTTTACGCTGGTGAGTTGATATTACGCGGTGATTTACGTTGAACGTAGCCGAGGGGTGTGTGTGCAAAAATATGCAGCATGCAGCTAGTCTTTCAACACTGCGAGATTTCCATTAAGGAGCTTCTATACTAAATATAAATAATGCCAAGATAATTCTGAAATTTCGTATACAGGTTCGCATATGCCTCAAAATTATCTACAAAAATTTTCACAAAGCTAGGGTACCTACAAGTCGAGAAATCAATGTTTTTATTTTTTGCTGTTTAACACGAGCTCTTATGGGAAATCGCAATTTCGTCGTACTCATGTATTATTATTACTCATTTATTATAATTAGTCAAATCAGTTTCTACGGGAAAATTTTTATTCTTAATCAGGACAAATATGATTGTTAAATTTACTCAAAAAATCGTTATTTGTTGTAGGGTTACGGTTACAGTTTCTTTAACAGTGCATATTTAAAAATAAACGAAAAGTAAAAGTATGCACCGATTTTGACTAGTGTAAGATTTGTAAAATATTTAAGCATCATTGATGAGCCGCAGGCTTACTTCTCCAGAGGGGCGAACTGCGTAGATCCTAACAGGATCCTATTTTTCGCCAAGGGTAATCGTTACATTAGTCATGAGTTTCTGTTGACTTTGACGCGTAGACAACAAATTCTTGTTATATAGCTATAACAAATTCAAAGCCCGTAATCAGAACAAATGCACTAGCGCATCCCAAAGCACAACAAAATCGCTTTCATACTAAGATTAAAATGACTATATTGATTTATATCGTTGCTCCATACGTAGACTACACAGATTATATTAGTACACCTCACATTTACCGTGAAAACTATCTCCTCTTGCTGGCTTTCAGCGATTACTAGCACAAACTTCGGATGTGCCGCGAAAAGTAGCACAACTCGTATTTATCTCGCGAAGACAAGCTCGTCTCACGTATTTACCGCGAACGCTAGCACAACTGGAAAACTCGGATAAGAGTTTGTTTTTGCGATACTCGCGTGAGAGAGTTTAATCATCTGTTGCGTGCGTTGATGAGATTCTGAGCACCAAAGCGGCCTTGTTGCCGTTAGCTTAAATAACATATAAAAAGAACTTACCTTATGAATAGACTTATGAAGTGTATAATTATAATTCAATAGGAATGGAGAATTTATTGGTATAAACGAACAAAATTCAAAAAGAAGAAATTTATTCTATTTTCTTTCTTGACGTTTCGACTAACTTAAACTTTAAAAGTAGTAGCCCTTCCCAGGATGCAAAATTTAAGGATGGGGACTACTCGAGATTTTATTTTTTGATATCATATATTAAATCGTGTATAAAATGTAACATCATAAACTTTATAAAAAAATTAGCCTGGGTAGAGCTTCCAAGACCCTTTGGAAGCTTACAACTAGCGCACCACTCGCTGTCTGACCTTTGTTATCTAATTATTTGTCACAGACGCAACGTCTGCAACGCGAGCCGCAAGACGAGTCAGCGATAAGAGTCGAGCAGCTGAGTCGTACTACGATGCATCGCATCCGAATCTCTCCACCACAACTCTCGAAAGTAGCTATACAAGGCGGGTTCTACCCCTCCCCACCACTCGACCCTTCGATTCACCTGTGCAGGTGAGAATAGGCCCCGCCCCCATCGAATGTTCTAGAAGCTTCGAGTCATAACGTTATCAGCACACCTGTGAGACTCAGTCGGTAAGGTAGAGCAACCAGGTGTGCATCTGTGGAAGGGGGCACCAGGAGTCGACTGCTGGAAGGGGAGTGTTCAGGTAGCATACGTCGTTCAGAGGCGGCATTTATGCGGACATACTCCGGGCGGTATACTCCTGGCACCGTGCTGTCTCCAGGAGTCCGTTCAAGATCATGAGACAGCATGTTGGAATATTCGAGAAAGACTACGGCGAGACTGACGTCAGCGAGGTGAGAATCGGCTGTTGCGGGGAGGCAGCGGCGCTGGAGGTCGGGCAGTATACTCCAGGAAGCTTACTCCTGGCAGCGAGCTTTGTCCGCTGCTCAAGGTCAGCATCTCTACGCAAGAAATTTCTAGAAGATGCAGAGCGGTATATAGCGAGGCTGACGTCAGCGAGCATACATCTTTCGGCGTGAGTCGCGCGGTGGCGAGATCGCGCGGATCAGGTTAAACCTGTTGTTCTCTTTGCGAGTGAATATACGCATCTTATTACTGCAATATAGCTGTTTCGTATTATTGAGAGCTCTCTCTCTCTCTCTCTCTCTCTCTCTCTCTCTCTCTCTCTCTCTCTCTCTCTCTTTCTCTCTCTCTCTCATATACAAATCATATGCATAGCTAATACGCTGCATTTAGGCAGCAGGCTGACGTCAGCAGTCGGCGAGCATGCATCTTTCGCGGCGAGATAGCGAGCGATCGGATTACATGCGTTGTTTTCCGATTTTTTCTATGAATTAGCTCGATGACTTTGTATCGCAGCGGCTAATATCAAAAGGCTTCTAGTTTCACGCTTGTATTTAAGACGATTTATTTTTTTTATGAATTATTGCGTATATTAAATATAGCTACATGTTGATCATGATGTACAACCAGTCAGGGGTGTCAGATTGCTATAAAATTTGCCTGTAATGTTTGGCTCATGTAGGATATTTATACGTAAGATGATTCATTTTCTATGAATTATTTTTTTCTGCACACTAAGTGCGTATAACTTGTTCATTAGAAATAGTACACTAGCTTCCAACGCTATATAAAGGGTTAGACTTGCTACTTTGATTTAGTATGAAACCCTACTTAACCCAAAACACTAAGCAAAAATGTCAGCGCTCGATTGTCAGAAGACTGTCAACGCTTTTCTAGAAGCTTACACGCTTCTATCACGCTCACCTACTCATTCAGAGGAAGTTAAAAAATGGATAAAGCTTACTACTACAAATTTAAAAATATTGAGGCAGTTGTTACATAAACTTGATACAAATGTTCATGAGAAACAAAAGTTTTTATCCACCATTTCGCTTGTGAAAGGTGTCCAGATAAAGCTAAAGTGTTTACTAAAAAGTGGCGAAGGACTACAACAACGTGAAAAAAGAAGTGATCGTCTAAAGTGGCAAGATTTAGAAAGTTGTGTAACGTTGTGGTTTTTCTGCGACTTTCTCTCGCGACCACACTCGTTAATACACTATTTATCTTGATTTAGACTCCGACTGAATTTATATGCGGCGCCAGGTCGGAGGTATTTACTCGAAATTCTACCACTCTCGCACGTCCGGCTAGTGCAGAGATCTTATCCCGGAGGAGATTCGGTCGTGGGAAATCAGAAAAATAACCGCACTCTCGTTTAACACACACAATAATTATTATCTTTATTCACAGTTAAATTATCAAACTTTCCGACTGTAATCCGGCTTTCAATATTCATATAATCTTTCTCGACGTGTTTACACTACAAACGGCTGAAATATTTCGCTCGTTACGTCGCAATCCGCATCTATCACACAATACAATATCCTAACACTGGCACGCCCGACGGTAATATTTCGCGATAATGCCACGAGGCAAGACTCCAACTTTTACACACGCGCACGACCTGGGGAATCGTCGGCGGGGCTTTAGTTATTTTCTCAGCCCCGTGTGCTCACGGCGGCGGGGAAAACAACCAGTCTGTTCCTAATTAAAGTGAGGTGAGAGGGTGAAAATTAAATAAACAATAATATGTTTTTGAAGTTAAATATGCATATATATTAATGGAAAAAACACACTTATGTAAAATACAAAACAAGTATAAAACGCACACGAAATAAGCCTAAATTAAAACGCACGCTTTAAACGTATATAATATTAACGAATAACGCAAAAATAAAACACTAAATTTACTCGCGAAAACTAGAATACGAAAAAGCTAAATAAAAGCCCAAGCTAAACTAACGAACGGCTAGAAGCGAATGACGACGCGTCGACCCCCCGCTCCCCTGCAGACCCGCGAGCCCGAGCCGCCGAAAACTCAGGCCCGCTGAAACAAAGGCGCTTTCCCGAATACTACCGAAGGGACTCGAAGCAGTGCGAACGCTCCTCTATACCTATATCTACGAGCGCAGTCACATTCCCCGTGCAAACGCTTCCCACCACTCGTCCATTTGGCCTGACAGTCACAGATCAGCCTAGCGGCTTCTCTGCACCGTGTTGATCTTCACAACTGCGGAGTAAAACCCCCTATGTGAGATCTGGCAGTCTAGGAGCGATTAAAATCACTCCTAACCGTGTTGGCCTGACGCCACGAAAAGCACCACCAATTCGCGTTCATATGATTCAAATGGCTGGGAAACGTTTGCTGAACTATTGCAAAATGAATAAATATAAAATAAACGCCAAACGCGTCGCACTTGCTTCTTTCCCTGACTACCCCTCATTACGTCCGGAACAATTCTCCCCCTCGTACAAAATTCCCGTAATTTTGTACCATACTATCACACCGCCAAACTATAAATCAAATATGTGCTTCCAGTATAATTGAACGCTAGCACGGATTCAAAAATACACAATCCCTGGCATTCGTCCTATACCTTCAAGAAAACCGTGTAAAACTTGAAGATGGGAAACGGCATCGGACACATGTACAAACAGAAATATGAATGAACATTCATGCATGCATACGCACATTCATACGTTCGACGGACTTACGCTTTAACGTCGCACGTCTTTAATAATCTAATTAATTTATGCGCAGGCCTAGTATACTCGCCACTATTAGTTCGAACCTTTGCATCTCGAATTACATTGTCCGCGCCTTTGAAAACTTCCTCTACCACACCCTTTTTCCAAGTATTACGAGCGGATTGCAAATCTACTATTAAAACAAAATCCCCAACTTCGAGAGGTGCTTGCTGTTCAATCCACTTTTTTCTTGGCAAAAGAGTCGGTAGATATTCTCGCAGCCAACGTTTCAAGAACGCGTCTGCAAACGATTGCGCAATTTGCCACTGTTTTCGCAAACATACAGATTCCGCGTCATATTTTCCTAATTTAATTTCACCGGACGAACAACCTATCAAAAAGTGGTTTGGCGTTAAAGCTTCTGCATCACGAGGATCCACCGACACATGTGTCAACGGCCTTGAGTTCACAGAATGCTCAATCTCCGTCAACAACGTATAAAACACCTCCTCGCTTACAACCTGCTCCGTCAAAACCACACGCAATGCCGTCTTCACCGATCGAACAAGCCTTTCCCATGCTCCTCCCATGTAAGGGGCATCGGGCGGATTGAACAGCCATTGCATGCCGTTTTTTAACGCATAACCTCTCTGTTCGTTCATATCCAAACTCTTAACCGCATCTTTTAACTCCGTGCACGCACCGCGAAAATTAGTCCCGTTATCGCTATACATAACTATAGGACAGCCTCTTCTCGCCGATAAGCGCTGCAGAGCCATGATAGCCAAGCCTGCTGTCAACGAGTGCGCCAATTCCAAGTGAATAGCTCTCGTTGTTAAACACGTAAACAGAACGCCCCATCTTTTTTCTCGTCTACGGCCGATTTTCACTAACATAGGCCCAAAATAATCAACGCCACAATGGCTAAACGACCTCATTTTATAAGCTAAACGGCCAGCAGGCAGCGATGCCATCATAGGGCTCTGCAGCTTACCTCTAAGTTCCTTACAAACTACGCATTTACTTATAATCGATCGCAACGCATTTCGCAAACCTACAACATGAAATTTCTGCCTTAGTTCATTAATTACAGTATCGCTGTTCGCATGATAATATTTACGATGATAGTCCTTAATTAATAAACGAGTCGCGGGATGTTCCCCTGCTAAAATAATCGGCTGGTTATTAAAAATTTCTTTATCTAATCGCGTTATACGGCCTTCGGCCCTGAGAATGTTATTTTTATCTAAAAAGGGATTCAAATTAGCAATTTTGCTACTCTTTTTTATTCGCTGCCCATTTTTAATAGCGAATATTTCATCTGAAAAAGAATCGGATTGAACTCTATTGTACCAACAATTTTCTAAAAAATTGCGAGAAAAATCATTATTGGCATTTTCTTTACTAAGCGCACGTTTCGCCGCATCTAAAAGACCTTGCCAGTCAGAAATTTCAGCAGTAATTGGAACATCCAGTGTCACGCTCGGCCTTACAACAAACGCAACCGCTTTTCGCATTTCTAATTGATCAATATTTTCCGCTTGTATATTAGTCAACTGCCGCTGTACCGGCCAATTCGCTTCTAGCCCTCGCAAAAAATCAGGTCCAACAAACCAAGGGCTGTCATTCGAAACGGAATTATTATTCCACCGCGTCGCTAAATCGGCCGGATTTAACTTCGTGGGAACCCACCGCCACTCCGAACAGGTAATAAGTTCGCTTATTTTCCCCAATCGGTGCGCGACGTATACCTGCTTCGTCCTCGGTTCAGATCTTATCCATTGTAAAACCGTGACGGAGTCAGACCACAAAAAACAACGATGAATTTTAATCGGAAGCTCCTTTCCGGCCGTCGTTATTAAACGCGCAGCTAACAACGCGGCTTGCAACTCGAGTCGCGGTATCGATAGCGATTTTAAAGGTGCCACGCGCGACTTAGCCATGATCAAAACGATATGTGCAGGCGCATTGTCAACAATAAAACGTGCATAAATCGCAGCAGAATAAGCTACTGCGCTGGCATCACAGAACGCATGTAATTGAATTTCCGAATACGCGCAGTTTTTCGGTGTTAAACATCGCATCACGCAACATGACTTAATCTCGCGAAGCGCCTTTAACCACGCTGACCACCCTACAAATTCTTCATCCCTTATCGGTTCGTCCCATCCAACACCGCTGCGCCAAATTTCCTGCATTAGAATTTTCGATTTTAGCGTAAAAGGTGAAATCAAACCGAGAGAATCATAGACGGACATAATAAAAAATAAAATAAATGGGTGGCTTTTTCGAACTCGAGAGTTCATGGCCTCACAACGTATCGTGTTGTGTTTCTAGATGAATTTTAGCGTTCGAAAGTTTCCAGGGTAGGCTCATCACACCTACGCCTTTCTCAAACCCGGTGTCGTGAGTAAGATTTCCATCGGATCTGAAAAAACTGATCGCCCTGATGGGGGCTCGAACCCACGACCCCTTGACCGGGAGGCAGGTGGTTTACCACGGAGCCATCGCCGGTCTAGACGGACATAATAACTTTTAAAAATTCGCGCTTAGTCGGTTTTCTACTCGTGTCAATTAAATCTTTCGGTACACGATTCATGCCCAAGTTAAATCCTAAAGTGTCATCCTTCGTATCCCAAAACATGCCTAAAACGCGCTCTCCCCCTCGGTCGCAGAGACCCTTTTTGACCGCTTTCGACGCGCGGGAAGCCTCCGGGGCCGCATTTATTGCCCTCTCATTATTACTGGCCCACCCGTGCATCGTAAAGTTCGCGTTCGCATTTATGGTGATGACGTCCTGCACCATTCTCGAAGCCTGTTCGACTGTTTCCCGACTAGAGAAAAAATCGCGTTTTATGCTCTTAACGGCATCTGGCTTAGAATGCATAAATGAATCCGCGTTCTTATCTTTAACATAAATCGCGCTGCATTGCGACGACTTTGCTCCGAAAAGTAAACACGTCATTTTATAAACCGCGGGCTCTCCCGTTCGATCTCGATCACGCCAAAGAAATCGCTGTGCGCCGTGATCGCGCTCAAATACATTTACTCGCATATACATATCGGAAATGTCAGCTTTAACTGCTACCGCGTACAACCGAAAATGTAACAATACGCCTATCAGAGATTGTAAAAGGTCCGGTCCCGTCTCTAATTGATCATTAAAACTAACGCCTTTCCGATTTTGCCGCTGCGTCAAAAACTACTCGTACTTTTCCTGGTTTATTTGGATTTGTTACACCGAAATGCGGTAGATACACAATCCGAAATCTTGTCACGTCATCATCGACCTTACGCGCGTAACCGCTGTCTATAAGACGCTGAATTTCCCTATAATACATTTCGGCATACCGTTCGTCGCGGTCTAATCGTCTCTCCAACCATAAAAGCCGTTTAAATGCAGACCGATAGCTATTTATTTTCGGACCCGAAAACTCTCGCCATAATAAACCCGTTTCCCAGACGCTGCCGGTTCGCGACGTCGTGTTTTTCAAAATTCCCCACGCCCTCGCGTGTTTCGCATCTGGTCGCGTAATGATCTGTACGCCGAGATTTTCGAGAGAAAAATATTCCTTTATGAGCCTATCGAGTTGAGCGCGGTCCTCGGCCGCCCCGTCGCCAGACTCCGCGTCATAAAAGGCCCATTGTCCCTGCGCGCAGGCCACGTGTTCCGGCTTTCCCGAGTGTTTCCCCGTCGCGCTATGAATTGCCCACCCTAGAAGTGTTAACGTGAGCGCTAGCTTACTCTCTCGAACTGCACGCGTTTCTCGAGAGGCAATTAAACGCCAGTTGTCCTCGCCAATTATAATTTCGGGCCTAACTTTTTCATACGGCTGCAAAAACACGCTCTCGGCTTTCGCCACGTGACGAACAGTCTCTCCGCTCAACGTCTGCGATGGAAGACATAAATTACTCACTGCTATAGCATTTTGAACGTGATATTTTTCGGACTCGCCTGCTATTTGAAACGAAACTTTTTCCGAATACGAACTTATCGCCTCGCGACCGTTAATCCCTCTTAAAGCTAAACGCACACGCTTTCCCTTTACTCCGATTTCTTCGGCTACGCAATTATTTATGAACGTTATTGTTGACCCGTCGTCTAAGAGAGCATACGCTTTTATGGTTTTCGAATGACCCGACACTTCTACGGCTATAATTTTTAACAAAGCGCCCGTTGAATCTAGTCACGCTTGTTCCTTTGAAGTCGATATCGCGGCCCCAGTTTGTTGGCCCTTTGTCTGACTATTGCTTACATCAATTTGAACATTTCTCGTATTCGCATTTCTACCTACTGCACTTGACATATGAAGCAGTATATGATGACGTCCATTACATTCTGCGCAATTAGGACTCTGGCACTTCGCTTGCAAATGCCCGGTACACAAACATTTATAGCACAAACCATTCCACCGTGCTATAAAATGACGTCTATGTACGTTCTCTCGCGCAAAAATCCTACAATCCGCTGACTCGGCTTCTTCATCATATTCAACCGCCGCGGCAAATGCATTAACGGCTTTTTTCTGCGTCCCAGACTTCCTAACGTTCGCGGGCTTTTCGGGAGCCTCATCGTCGGCGTCGCAAATCCCTCCCGCTATTGCTTTTTCTGCCTCTCGAAACAAAAAATCCGCTAATATTTCCAGCTGCGGCTTATCCCCCAATTGTACCGTTTCCGCGTACGTATTATACGCGTATTTTAATGCATCCGGAAGCTTTTTCGCAATAGTATCTATCAAGTCCGGACTGTGTAGATGCCCTGCCATTCTAAGCGATTTTAACGCCGACACTGCATTTCGTAACTTCGTCGCGAAATGTGTTAATTTAATCCGTCCTGAACTCATCGCAGGGAGCTCTTTTAATTCCCGCACGATCTTCGACGCGACTATTCTCTTACTCCCGAAGTGTAATTCTAACGTTCTCATTACCGCTTCCGCGTCATGACTCGTAGCTAATATCGTATCAACCGCGTCGCGCGCTTTGCCCTCGAGAGCCGAAAAAAGACGCGTAAAATTCTCTCTCGCGTCGTATTCTCCTAACTCGGACATGAGATCGAACGTTTCTTTAAAGTGAAGCCATTCGAAAGGATTTCCCGAAAACTTCGGGAGCGATTTCGCGGATGTTAGTCTATTAACTAATCGCGAATTCCCGTCATTCAAAGACGCTTCCCGAATCGTACGCAAAGTCGACTCAATGGCTTGCGTGAATCGTACCATCGGATCGCCCGCTGGCGCTCCGAGATCCGTTATATTTAATATTCGCGACCGTATGTTATTCCGCAAAGTATAATTATTCGGCTGCAAGCCCGCTGGCTGCCTGCTGCGCGATGGATTCGTATTATTTACGCGTAGTGCTCGTGAGCCAATCTCTTACCCCTGTTGGCCTCCAGGGCGTCTTCGTCGTAGGTATACGCTCGTCGCCACCCCATCCTGATGCGAGTTCCGATGATGACACTGACCCGCTGTCCTCGTCCCTATCCTCTTCGTTGACGGGTGGCAGGACCTGGATGATCGGTGACAATGGTCGCGGAGGTGGCCGTTGGTTCTGGGCAACGTTAAGCGTCGCCGACTTCGCGACGATCTTCTCCGGTTGCTTCTTGGCGATCTTTTTCGGCTGCTTCGTGGCGATCTCCTTCGCCTGCTTCGCGGCGATCTCCTTCGCCTGCTTCGCGGCCTCCTTCGGCTGCTCGGCTCCCCGTCGCGGCTGCTTAGTCGTAGGCTGAATCAGCAGCGGGACGTCCTGTTCCGCAGCTCTCTTCGCCGTTCTAGTTGATCGTTTCGGCGGCATTTTCAAAGTTTGTGTTCGCGAAATTTCGGATCACTTATTTCACTCCGATTTTAATTGTCAGTTAGATCGGATCACTTATACTAATATACGCACAAATCACCGTTTTACCTCACTTTATATCGTTCCGGTCACTAAAGTCCCGGGTTTCGGCACCAAAAATTGTTCCTAATTAAAGTGAGGTGAGAGGGTGAAAATGAAATAAACAATAATATGTTTTTGAAGTTAAATATGCATATATATTAATGGAAAAAACACACTTATGTAAAATACAAAACAAGTATAAAACGCACACGAAATAAGCCTAAATTAAAACGCACGCTTTAAACGTATATAATATTAACGAATAACGCAAAAATAAAACACTAAATTTACTCGCGAAAACTAGAATACGAAAAAGCTAAATAAAAGCCCAAGCTAAACTAACGAACGGCTAGAAGCGAATGACGACGCGTCGACCCCCCGCTCCCCTGCAGACCCGCGAGCCCGAGCCGCCGAAAACTCAGGCCCGCTGAAACAAAGGCGCTTTCCCGAATACTACCGAAGGGACTCGAAGCAGTGCGAACGCTCCTCTATACCTATATCTACGAGCGCAGTCACATTCCCCGTGCAAACGCTTCCCACCACTCGTCCATTTGGCCTGACAGTCACAGATCAGCCTAGCGGCTTCTCTGCACCGTGTTGATCTTCACAACTGCGGAGTAAAACCCCCTATGTGAGATCTGGCAGTCTAGGAGCGATTAAAATCACTCCTAACCGTGTTGGCCTGACGCCACGAAAAGCACCACCAATTCGCGTTCATATGATTCAAATGGCTGGGAAACGTTTGCTGAACTATTGCAAAATGAATAAATATAAAATAAACGCCAAACGCGTCGCACTTGCTTCTTTCCCTGACTACCCCTCATTACGTCCGGAACACAGTCCCTTGGGACGGGGATTCAGGAGCAGGTGGAAACGTCGGGCAACGGCTGCGTGTGCTCACGTAGACGACACTCGGCGCTGTTCGGCTATTCCTGGTTGTCTCGTGTGCTCACGACGACAACTCGGAGTTTCGTGTTCGCTAACCGTGTCGTCACCTGTGCTCACGAGACGACGTCGTTGGCGTCGGTCTAGCTCTAGCCGTTCCTTGCGGTAACGTGTGCTCACGATGCCGCCAGGAGAGGAGCTCTAGTAGAACTGCCCGCTCCGCTGCGCGGCCCGCTTTATATAGGTGTGCCCGTGGTGCGCTGCTCGCGCCGCGTGGCGCGTCGCCGCTGAGTTGCGCGCTCCGCGGTCGTGCGGACTGGCCTTTCGGTTGGTGCGCGCGCGCGCTCACTTCGCGTCGTGCGGACTCGCCTTCGTTCGCTGCGCGCGCGCGCGCTCGCTGACGTCAGCTGATTGTCTCGGGGTCGCATTTGCTTGCTTTATGTGCGAGACTTGCGTCTCGTCACAGGAGAATATTCTGATTTATATTTGAAAACGGATGTATTACTGTTGGCTGAAGTTTTCGAGAATTTTCATAACTCTTCTCTTTCAGCATATAGCCTAGACCATGCGCATTACTACACAACACCTGGATCAACATGGGATGCTATGCTCAAGTACACGAAAATTCAACTGGAATTGCTAACTGGTATAGATCAGATAATGTTTATTGAACAAGGTATAAGAGGTGGCGTGAGTCAGTGCTGTAATCGCTACGCTCTTGCGAATAATAAGTATATGGCTGATTATGATCCGGAAAAGGAATCAAAATACCTCATGTATTTCGATGCAAATAACTTCTATGGATGGGCTCTTCAACAGCCATTGCCTTACGCAGATTTTCAATGAGTCGATGTAAACACTGATTTCAATGTGGCAGATGATTCTGAATTCGGCTATATTCTCGAAGTTGATTTAGCATATCCACAGCATTTGCATGATCTGCATAAAGACTTACCATTCTGCCCCGAGCACAAGAAACCACCAGGCTCTAAATTTGAAAAACTCTTGACAACTGTAGATACAAAGTCACGCTATATTCTCCACTACAGAAATTTGAAACAGGCTCTCAAAAATGGACTACAGCTTATTACTACAAAAATTCACATAATTTTGAAATTCAAGCAAAGCCCTTGGCTCAAAGCATACGTTGAACTGAACAGCAAGATGAGACAAGAGGCTAAAAATGATTTTGAGAAGAATCTCTACAAATTAATAAATAATGCTGTGTTTGGAAAGACAATGGAGAATGTACGAAAAAGAGTTAATGTCAAGCTGGTGAAATACTGGGAAGGTAGATATGGTGCAGAGGCTCTCATTTCTAGACCAGAATTTCATAGTCGTACCATCCTTGATGAGAACCTTGCACTCATTGAACTCAAACAGACTCAAATAGACAACAAACTCTGTGTATTAGATTTATCGAAAACTCTAATGTATTACTTCCATTATCATTATATAAAACAGGAGTTTGGTGAAAAATGTAAACTGCTCTATACAGATACTGACAGTTTTCTCTATTATTTATGAATTAATGAAACGAGATATTCAGAATTTTGACACTTCAGACTATCCAGCTAACAATATTTTTTGATTGCCTCGTGTCAATAAAAAGATTGTTGGTCTAATGAAAGATGAATGTTGCGGACAAATCATGACAGAATTTGTGGGACTTCGCAGCAAAATGTATAGTGTACGCATAAACGGAGAAGATCGCATAAAAAAGATTAAAGGTGTGAAAAGCAGTGTAGTTGATAAGACAATTACTTTTGACGATTGTGTTGAGTGTTTAAAAGATTATTCTACGCAGTATAGACAGCAATGCATCATAAGATCGAAAGCTCATAGAGTGCAAACTGTTAAACAAACGTAGCTAGCATTAAGCCCCTACGATGACAAACGGTATTTAATTTCAGGAAAAACGGATACGCTTCCTTGGGGGAAATATCAAATACCAAAGGATGATGTATAAAAATGTCATAAATATTGTAAAATAAATTAATTTTCATATAGCCATTACAAATCTGATTTATTTATCCAACTATTATGTGTATTATCGAATCCTAACCATTGTACATAAAGCTGATTTGCACGTTTTTTCAAAACTTTCTCCACAAGATAAATATCTGGATATTTGGCTTTGAGAAGTTCCTGCTCATAAAAACCGCCAGCAATGGGTTGATCTTGATAGTCTTTCAGCTTGTACGTCAGCACTGGATACGTTGGCACAACTTGATCAATGGTGAAAATCTCTGTCGACCAGTTGGGTGTATAACCCTTCTCAAATACTTGTTTCATTTTGCTCACTCGCACCTTATCTCTAACCTTGAATTTAGATTTTTTTCTGCTTTCTTGGCGAGAGAAACGTTTAAGGACTTTAGCTTCATTCTCTTTACTAACATCTTTAGGCTTCATCCCAATGGTGCGGTGTTTGCTATTATTGTACTCTGCCAGTAAATCATGTAAGATATCGCGTCATTTATAATTGCCTCGTAAACTAAATTGTATCCACATTTTGTTCTCCAGCGTACGATTAAAACGCTCACAGATGGAAGCGTTAAGGTTGCTGTTTGTTGAGTATAGATTTATGCCATATTTTTTCATGAGGCTTTCAAACGAGGAGTTGTAAAATTCTTTACCTCGATCGGTATGCAAGTTCTTTGGCACTTGACCCTGTTGCAGAATAGACTTCATTGCTGCTGCAACTTCTTTGCCAGTTTTCTGCTTTAAAGGTACGGCCCAAGCGTACTTTGAGAAGACATCGATAACTGTCAACAGGAACTTGTAGCCTTTGTTCTCTTGTGAATAAGGTTGCATCTCCACGAGATCAGCTTGCCAGGTCTCATCCAAGCCACGCATTATGAACCGTCGACGCTGATAATTACGCAGAGATGGTTTATGAAGTTCCTCTACTAGTCTCGCCTTTTAATGCGTTATTATTATTCTGAGAATTTTTAAGCAGAATCTCATACAATTCACTAATAGCTAAATCTATTTTTCTCAGTTTTTCAGCATTCTCATCCTTTGCAATTTGTATAGCTAATTTCGCAGCATCAATTGATTGTCTCAGATTACTTGTTATCTCATAAATGCTGCGTATTTCCGAATTAATTGATTGCTGCAGGACTGCTAAATTCACTGCATCATTCGGCTCGTGGGATTCTGCTACGTTACACAATCTTCTGCTTCCAATGTCGAAGTGCCCGTCGGCAGTTAGTTTATAGCCAACACTAGGAGGACCACGACGGCCTTTAGAGCGATTCGATTGACGTCCAAACACATCGGCGCTCATCTTGCTACTGACTTCAACATGCTCGTGACTACGGTTAATATATGATTTTAGCTTCTCACAACTCTTCGACGATGGAATGTATTTCATTCAAATGGCTATTATTGCCAGCTAATCGTTCAGCCATAAGCAAACGTAGACGATCAACTAATTCGTTGGGATCATCCCAGTATATATAATCCATGAGAGAGCCTTTTCTCGCAATTTTATATCGAGGTAGTAGCCCACCACCAGTCTTTCCTGGGCTTTGTACTTTGAAAAGTGGAGCAATGATGTTATTATATTCCTTACTGTTCTGTTGACGCATAGGCTGATTGTAACTGGAATGTTTTCTATGTGCATTTGTAGCTTCGAGAATCTTTTTATAATTTTGCAAATCATCTGGCTTAATCAATGTCTGATCTGGATGTAGTCTAAAAAGTAGCTTTTGCAGTCCTTCAGTTTTTGGATATTTTTTATTCTGAACAATTACATTATTTCTAGTGATTTCTATAGGTGAAACACCAATCTTAAGCATTTGATCCTCTTGACGAATTCCGAATATCTGATCGAGATATCGTTGGCGATTTTGTTTCAACGACAGCAGATACTTGTTATTCATTTCAGTATCTTTCTCAACCTTCTCATCCTCACTATCCTCTTGAGCACTTTCAAATGAAGTATCAGCTGTTTTATTGAGTAGCGTATCATCCTCATTATCTTCCTCATCATCAATATCATCGTCGAAACCTTTTTCTTTTTTCAATTCTTTTTTAATATCTGGCTTAACCTCTTCTTTCATTCTCGCCAGTTTCTCTAGCGGATCTACTATGGGCTTAAAAGTCTCGCCTAGAGCTTTTTCCATGCTAGCTTCACCTTGCTTTAATAATCTATGTTTGCATCTAATTACTTCTCTAGCTTTTGCAATTTGCTGAAGAATGTCTTTTTCACGACGAAAGTCTGCCATGTTGACTCTTTGACGAATCACAGTCTACTGCATGTACTTTCATCTACTATACATTATATATTTGTAGCGAAGCAATCAAAACCTTTTCTATATTGTCCATCATTGATGCCTCGCTCCTTATCGATAAAAAGAAATCCGTGTTTACCATCTTGCCAGCATGCTGAGCATAAAGCTTTGAAGTTTGTATATACCATATCAGGATTCACATGATCATCGTATATGTATTTGAGATTTACGTCATCTTGACGAAAAACTACTAGCACATTTACGTTATCGCGCACCAAATGTTTTGGAATGTGAGCGTATGACTGACAGAAATAGAAACAGTCTACGTTTTTGTGTCTTCTCATGCAAAAGAAAGCCCTGACGTTGTCTTGTCTCTCACAGGCGACGGCATCGAAAACCATAACTGAATCAGGGAGTACGTCGTCAGGTGATACAATTGTATCATGTTCACTGTAGGGGAAGTACTGTATACCAGGCAGAGGTCGCAAAAGCTGCTCGAGAAATTTATACTTGGGCTGTTTCAGCGACTTTGAATAGATGTACACGTTCTCAAACTTGAGTCCATTGGGATGCGTTATGAGAGCGAGCAGTGTATTGGTTTTACCGCAATTTGATGGACCACAAAATACTGCTCGAATATTGTCAGGCAGTAATTCCCCGTGACTTTTACGCACTTTCTGCTGCTCTGCCAGGCTATCGAAATTCGACACTGGCAGCTTGATTTTTTGTTGCTGGAAATTCATGTGAACGCTTCATTAGCTAGAGATCAACTATCGCTGTAGCTATAAAAAGCGCGTTTATAATGCATCGAGATCAGTCAAGAGCTATACTCTCATGCATCATGATCGTACACAAGCAGCAACGACGTAAAGGTCGTGGTTTATTGAATACGCTCATCAACAAGCTTCCAGTAGAGCTGCATATTCCAGGATATCAGTACTGCGGCCCCGGCACTAAACTAGCGAAACGACTAGCACGTGGAGATCCTGGAATCAACGCTCTTGATAGAGCCTGCAAAGAGCACGATATTGCCTACTCACAAAATCGAGAAAACGTCGAAGCAAGAAACGTTGCAGACAAGATTTTGGCTGCAAAAGCCTGGGAGCGAGTCCGAGCAGCAGACGCAGGCGTTGGCGAAAAAGCAGCTGCTCTCGCCATAGCAGGCACCATGAAAGCAAAATCTAAGTTTGGACTGGGCCTTAAACGGCGAGTGAAACAATCTATTTCACTGACTAAAACAATTAAAGCTGCTTCTACTTCTGCTATTCCAAGCAACAACTCTCACGCAGTCATTCGCAGCGCACTCAAGGCTGCTCGCCAAGCTGTGAATAAGGCTGGAGGTAAGAAAAACATACGCATTCCACGTGTGCTGCCAGTCCCATCCAAAATTGGAGGATTCCTGCCATTTCTCATTCCGATATTTGCCGGTTTGAGTGCAACAGGTGCATTAGCAGGTGGCGCTGCTGGTATCGCTAAAGCAGTGAACGATGCTAGCGCCGCTAAACAACAGCTTGACGAAAGCCAAAGACACAACAAAACAATGGAAGCTATTGCGCTCGGTGGTAAGGGTCTTTATCTAAAACCTTACAAAGAGGGGCTATGGTATGTATATGAAACGTGGACAAGGCTTAAGGAAAAAAAAAATTCAAATTCCCGCAACGTGCATTAACTGACGACGATCTTCTCAAATATTCCCGCATCCTAAAAATTTCATATTTTCGGGGCGCTTACATGCGAAATGCATTACCAGCGAGTGGACCGCACTACTGCGAATCGGCAATCGTCAATCTCGATGATAAAAACGGACCTGGCACACATTGGGTTGCCTATCGAAAACGAGGCAACTATGTAGTGTATTTTGACAGTTTTAGAGATTTACAGCCACCTCAAGATCTTATGGAATATTGGAACGTGAGCAGAGTCAAGTACAATCAGGAACATTGGCAAGACTACAACAGCTACAACTGTGGCCATCTTTGCCTAAAGTTTCTTCTGAATGATATATAAGTAGTGGTAGTGTATCAGCAATAGCAGTCATGGAAGATTCACTGACACTGAGTCTGTCTGGAACTTCATCTGTACTGGGAGCTCAATATTTTCCACCGCTTGAACTTTCACCGAACAAAAACTATGTGTTCGGACTTGTGGAGTTGTTGACATTCAATTCAATACCCAATATCGATACTGGCAATAACAAATTTTACGTGGGAGGAGAAGTGATAATTTTGCCAACAGGGAGCTACGAAATCGAAGACATCGAGAAGACTCTGAAAGAGGCTCTAAACCCAAAGGCATAACCCTCAAACTCAAGCCGAATAACAACACCCTTCGTTGCATGATCAAGTGTAATCGATCGATTGATTTCCAGCCAGAAGATTCTATTGGCAAATTGTTGGGTTTCACGAGTCGCGTATTGTCGCCAAATACTGATCACGAATCCGACTTGCCAGTAGCCATACTCCAAGTTAACGCTTTACGCATCGAGTGTAATATTACTTCTGGGGCATACATAAATGAGCATAAAGTGCACACCATACACGAATTCTTTCCAGTTGTCTCGCCAGGCTACAAGATTATCGAAGTTCCATCGCCAATTATTTACCTACCAGTCACTGTCAAGACTATAAATAAATTGCAGTTGCATCTCGTCGATCAAGACGGTCATTTAGTTAATTATCGTGGCGAAGTCATAACAGTTAGATTACATATCAAATCAGTCTGAGAATCATGAGCATAGTGTACAATACTAAAGTAGGCTATAATAGTAACTTGCCATGACATCGAGCAGCCAGTCGTCAACGAGTGCTCAAAGCGCTAATACGTAAAAACATACAGTTGTCTAAAAGTTGTCCTTGGAAAAAAATAAGTTGCGTAATATTTTGCTGCTTTCAGCGAAATGGAAGAGGTGCTAAGCATACATTCACCTGTCGTATTTGACGAATCTGTTGCGCATTACGAGATTCATGCACATCAGCCCTATACTTTATCGAATTTCAACAACAGCGATGAAATTCGCATTGGTATACAACATCAAGATCTATGTATACTGCCTTCGCGCAGTTCACTACATATATGCGGAAGATTGCAAAAACCAGATGGCACTGCTGTCGAGGGCACGAGATTTGTAAACAACGCCATATGTCATCTATTTGGGGAAATGGACAAGATGGCCGTGGCGAACGGAGGCTTGCCGCGTGGTGATCCTACCAAAACTTATAAAAATCATCCAAATAAAAAAGTTAAAGTAGTAGTGTGTATTATTTGTGAAGAAGTATACTATACTAGTGATTTTGTGAGAAATGACAAAGCAGTGCTATTGAGTGAAGTTCTAGGAATCTGTCATGAACACGAGGACCTAGACCTAACCTCAAAAGTAGATAATAAATTGCTGAGTAATGATGCGAGGATTGTAATTGCTCAAGTAAAGCACTTTGAAAAACAAGAAATTAGGAAACAGATACTAGAAGACTTTCAAAATGTTCTAACAGAAAGTAATAGTGAATCATTGGATACCAACTTGAAACTTGAAAATGCCTTTTTAAAGGAGATAAATACAGAATTAAGAGATAAAAATCAATTATTAAAGGAGTTATTAGATAAGAATAGAAATGAAATACCGACGATTAAAAGCAAAACTTTTGCTGCAGCTATATCAAGTACCAAAACTATCCTAAAGACAAAACGTGTTCCTAATATTATATTAAAAAAAAAAGATGATGAGAGTATTGATGAATTAAACAAAAAGGTATCTCACTATTTGATAAAGGATAAATCAATACAAACGAAGAAGGTTATCAAGAAAAAAGATGAAATAGTCATAAACTTATTGAATGAGGAAAGTGTCACCAAAGCACATAAATTACTAAAAAGTAAACTTGCTGAGGTATGTGATGTAAATAAAGAACAAGTTATAAATCCTAAAGTTAAAGTTGTAGGATTAAATAACCTAGAAAAAATGGACAATGCTAGTATTGAACTTGACATCAATGAAAGGAACTTTGGTGCTTTCAAAAAAAAATGTGTTGTTTTGAATTCATACGAGAACAGTAAAACTGGATCGCAGTCTGTGATATTGGAAGTTCCTGCTGAGTTATACCAACACATTAGAGAAAACAAGAATAGACTTTTTATAGGATACCAGAACTGCACAGTGTATGATTATTGTAATGTCAAACCATGCTTTAACTGTAGCAGATTTGGCCACAACGGTAGGAAGTGTACAAATAAAGCTGTTTGCCTAAAGTTGCTGGTGATCATAAAACAGTAGATTGTCAAGCAAATAAGGTCAAATGTGCAAACTGTGCTTACAGTAATGAAAAATATAAAACAAAGTACAATATAGAACATGTGGCAATGGATAGCCAAGAATGCGGAATTCTGCAATCCAAGATAAGGAAGTATATTGATTATCCTGACTATACGATGAAACCTACTTTGCCAAGATATATCGGCAAAGTAGGAACGTCAGCGAAAGGTATGGTGGCTAAAGCTTCTGGTATTTCGGCAATGTCACTTCAGTCATTGAATAATAATATAGCAGACAGACTAAGGAGTAAGACATAACAATGGATCAAGATATCAGCACTGAGGACATAGGCAAGTTTGAATGTGAAGTCGAAAATCTAAAAGAACTCAATAAGTCATTAATGACAAAGAAGAACTTTATTTTATGCGTAAACATAAGAAGCTTAAATGCAAATTTTGTAAAACTAGAAGTGTTTATTGAGTCTCTAGAAAGAAAGCCGTGTATAACTGTATGTACTGAAACTTGGGACTTACAATACACTCAATATTATCAACTGCAAGGCTACAAAACTTGTTATAATGAAAGTAAAATTAATAAGGCTGATGGCGTCTTAGTTTATATAAAAAATAACATATATAGTAATGATAAAATTGAGGTTGTTGATAGATTGAGTATTGTAAGTACTGATATAAAACTTATGACAGGTGAATCCATTAGAATTTCTGCTATGTACAGATGTCATGACATACGAAAGTCTGAATTTGTCAATAGTGTAAAAAAATTCTTGGTAAGACATAGGAATGTTAAAAATCACTGTATATTTGGAGATTTCAATATTGATATACTAGAAAATAATGTAGCAAATCTAGAAACTAGCGACAAATCAATTAGTCAGGAATTTGTAATTAATTATCTTGAACGTGAATATGTACCGTACTTCAGAGGAATTACGCGGCCCTCCTTAAATAATGAGAAGGGAACGTGCATTGATAACTGTTTCGCTAGAACTAAGAATATAGAAATTGAATCTTTTAAATTAAATACACCGTTTAACGATCACTACCCGTTATTCATAAATATAGATCAGATTAAGATACACAAAGCAAGTGAAACAGTTAACAAATGCATAAACTATAAAAAGTTAAAAAGCATAGCTGAAAATTTTGACTCGCAGGTAGTACTGACAAAACAGGATCCAAATGATGCAGTAAATGAACTTATTCAAATGATACATAGTTGTCTTGAGTTAGCTACATATTCCAAAAAATTAAAGAAAAAAAATAAAGAAGCACTGCCAAGAAAAAAGTGGATAACTAAAGCAATCCAAGTCTCGTGTCAAACTAAAGAAAATTTATATAAATTGTGGAAATTGAACCCAACTAATTTGGAATTAAAAAATGAATATAAAAATTACGAAAAAATTTTAAATAGAGTCATTAAAGATGCGAAATACAAATTTGAGAATAATGAAATAAAAAAAATTAGTAACAATCCAAGACAGCTATGGAATACTATTAATACTAAACTTAATAAAAATATCCAACAAAACAAGTCACCTGATTACTTAGTTATAAACAGCCAAAAAATTGAAGATGAATTATTTATAGCTAACCACATGAATGATTATTTTTGCAAAATAGGATTAGACTTGAGTAAACAAATCCCTAATACAGATACAGATCAACCTACATTACCAGATAAAAATAGCAAATCAATCTTTATATATCCTACCAATTGTATTGAGATTCGAAAAACTATAGATACATTGAAAAGCAAGACTGGAGGTGTTGATAATATCAATGCAAAAACGATCAAATTTCTAGTTAACTATATAGA
>CM053168.1:30562457-30587867 GCA_012977825.3 Pteromalus puparum | reverse complement strand
GCTACTTTGTTGCGTTAAATATTTTCAACTTGCTAACAAATGATCTGAAAGCACTTGTGATTAGCAAAGTCGCGATTGAGAAGAGACTAAAAGTGTTTATAAGAGAAATATTGATTGATCAAAGAGAGATTTATTTTGTACTGTTACTTAACTTTTGCGTTAATATTTAAACTGTTATCAGGAAGATTGGCTCTACATCTTCCTGTACTTACTTATTTAGTTTTTTTAAGTTTAGATTCTAAGTTTTTTTTTTATGTACCATCCTTATGTACAGACAACTAAGTTTGTCTCTATAGGATGTCTTTTTATAAGACATATGTATATGGTCTAAAATAAATAAATAATCGCTAAAGATCATACATTCTTTACGAGCTTAGCGCCATAGAGATTGATCGATGCAAGAATGTGGGCTTGACAAGTCTCATGAAAGGGTTCGCATCATTCAGCCCTAGCTCAGCAATTGAAAATGCTGGCTGGCTCGACATCGCAGATACTCAACGGCTAGACAATAATGGCTACTTTGACGTATCAATTCCACTTAGTACGATCCTGGGTTTTGCTGAAGATTATCGCAAAATCGTTGTTAACGCCAAACATGAAGTCATTCTCACAAGATCAAATTCTGATGTGAATTCTGTCGTGCAGACACAAGTAGAAGTATCTGGTGCACGGGCTTATGAGGATTTCAAAATTGATATCACCAAAACCCAGATAAACATAAAATTAAATTGCTCAATTACCTGGAGAAGGATAGACCTGTCACCATGAGTTTTCGCAGCTGGGAACTATATGAGTATCCATTACTGCCCAGTACATCGAAACATGTGTGGACTGTAAAGACTGCTAATCAGCTGGAGAAGCCCCGTTTCATCATTCTCGGCTTCCAGATAAAATCGCAAAGGACGAAAAACAACCAATGCTAGTCGCTTTGATAATTATAACGTGAGCAACGTCACACTTTTTCTCAACTCGCAACACTCTCCCTATGGAAATCTCAATCTCAATATTAATAACAATCAGTATGCTCTACTGTACGATATGTATGCAAACTTTCAAAATGCTTACTACAACAAAGAGGTAGAACCAATGCTGAAAAAGGCTGACTATCTGTCATATGCCCCTCTCGTTGTCATTGACTGCTCAAAACAAAATGAGTCACTGAAGCAAGCATCAGTTGACGTGCGTCTCGAATTTGAGGCCAGAGCAAATATTCCAGTTAGCACCTCCGCATACTGTCTCATCCTACACGATCGTATTGTCGAATACAGCCCTATGAGTTGGGATGTGAAAAAAATCGTTTAAAGGGTGGTGGGATAAGATGGTATAAATTGAGCAGCAGCTTGTGGTCATCAGTTAGTCAAAATGGAATACGTGCTCGATGTGCAAGGATTTAGAAAGCCTGTAAACGAATTTGTTGTGAAGGAACTCGTTCCACTCCACGCTAATCTCAAGACATTGGTGTTTTTTTCATCCGCCCACACGCAGACTCACAGCCAAGTATAAGTCAGAAAATCTCTGGCTGGAACGCAATTATCACGGATTATCTTGGAGTTCAGGAGATCTACCGTATGAAGAGCTTGAAAACGTGCTGAAAACTGTTCTACATGACGTGAGTGTTGTGTATGTAAAAGGAGCCGAGAAGAAGCAATGGCTCGAGAAGTTCAATTTTCACGTAGTCGATATGGGTGAAATTTCCCTCACTACAAAGGCTGAAATATGATATCTTGGAGCCACTCTGCCCACACCATAAATTAGCATTCAAAGCAAACTGCGCACACAGGAATTGTTATTGAAAAAATTTTATCACGACAATACGCCCTCTTTTGAGAGATCTCTAAGAGAATTTTATCGCACATAGCACCTGTCATTTATGACTCCGAGAGATATTGCATATTTACCACGAGAATTTCTCATAACATTTGCCGCTAATAGCATCGAGCTAGCTTGGGATAAGCTGCCAGAGCACCTAAAGCAAGACTCAGAGATTTTGGAGTGTCTACGCTGTCGAAAGCACAATTCCATTGAGAGTGGAGTTCCGCCTTTAAAAAGAGACTGCATTAAGTGTAAACTGAACAATAAATAGCAATATGGAGAAGTGGGTGCATTTTCAAGAAAAGCCGACAGTTCATCTAATGTATACGTGGACATATGTACATAAAAATGCACGACATGGAGAGTGGGAGCAAGTTGCCGGAGATCGAGAGCGTTTTAGACGCAGAATTGAAAGAACGGGTAAAATTATCGTACCAGTGCTTATGAAGAGTTATCTATATAGCTACAGCATGAATCAGCTGTGCTAATTCTATAAAAGAGCAGCGAGTACATCAGCTTCAGTCAGTTCGCATAGATCGCTCGTTGCTTGAACGCCGTGAGAGACGGAGAAAAACATGGATTTCAGTAAGATAAATCAGGTCGGACGCAAGGATTTCCTTCCGGCAAGGAAACTAGCAAGTCTTGAGCTGGAGAAAAAATATCAAATCACTATTGTGAAAGAAATCAAGACAAAGTATGGAGACAGAGTCTTTGTCGAACTAGAGGATTCGTTTGGCGTCTTTTTACCCTCAAGAATGAGCAAGATAATAGCTGAAGATTCTTTCAAACAATTGTGCTCAGAATGCAATACAAAAAATGTATATTTGCAGTATTTTGGAGGTGTAATGAATAAAATAGAATTTGCATATTTAGAGCAATAAAAAGGTGTTTTATTACATGCGACTATGATTATTTTTAACCCTGTTTCTTCCCTAATCCCTATGCATGCTGTCATATTTAAGCTTTAAACTTCTAACTGATGTTGGCTCATTAAAAAATGAATAATCTTAAAATAAATTAAAATCTGTGTATGATTCATGTACCGATATGATTTTATACTATTTTTCACTCATGTGTACCGAAAGTCCGTATAGAGAGAGAGAGATAAAGTGGCTCACGAAAACAATAAAAGTGGCTGGATCCGCGCGCGAGTCACCGCGGCTGCGTCTAGCTGCATGCTACAATATTCTAATGCTGCTGCTACCTTTGACCTTGAGCGGAATCCTGGTTAGGAGTAGCCGCAGCCAACCCCAGGAGTATAGCTCTCATGCAGCAGCAGCCTCACCTGCTCCGCTGACGCATCGCGCGCTTATAAACGCGGTGATATAGCGCGCGCGAAAGAGAGAGAGAGAGAGAGAGAGAGAGCTCTCGATAGTACGTGCAATAGTTTTCGAGAAGACGCGCATATGCTGTCGAAGAAAGCTTATACACGAAGATAAGGATGCGCTCGCGAAACAATAGGGGTAACTTGATCCGCGCGCGCGCGAGTCACCGCGGCTGCGTCTAGCTACGGCTTGCTCGCTGGCAGCTCAGCGCTGCAGCCTGCACTCTAGAATATTCTACTAGAATGCATAGAGATGCTGATGCTGCTGCGTTTGACCTTGAGCGGGCTTCTGAGCCAGGAGTACGGAGCTCGCNTCAGAACCTTTCTTTCCTGCACGATACATGAGCCAAACATTACAGGCAAATTTTCTAGAGCAATCTGACACCCCTGACTGGTTGTACATCATGATCAACATGTAGCTATATTTAATATACGCAATAATTCCTAGAAAAAATAAATCGTCTCGAAACTAGAAGCCCTTTGATATTAGCCGCCGCGATACAAAGTCATCGACCTAATTCATAGAAAATCAATGCATACACGTACTCGGCTGTAAACAAGTTCCATAGGATACGCAGCTATAACGTTATTGTGGAGAGAGCTGCTGATAATACGCAGCAGCTATTGATGCAGTGAGAAGATGCGTATATGCTATATCCGATGAGAGTATATACGAATAAGCGTGCATAAAGAACAACAGGTGTAATGTGATCCGCGACGAAATGATGCGACGAGTTGCACGTCGGTCGGTGACGTCAGAGATTATTTCACGCCTTGACTCGACCTTGAGTGGACTCCTGGAGCACGCTGCCCGGAGTTTACCGCCTGGAGTATGCCTCTACCTCAGCAGCCTGCCAGAAGGTGTCCGCTAGTCTACAGTGACCTTCTTCATCGATTCTCACCTGCACAGGGCATGCTTTCTCACCTGCACAGGTGATTACGTAAGAGCCGAGTGGTGGCGGAAGGGCCTCACCTGCAGTGCTCGCTATCTCGCCGAGAAAGATGCATGCTCGCTGACTGCTGACGTCAGCGCGCTGCCAAAATGCAGCGTACTAGCTATGCATATTATTTGTATATAAGAGAGAGAGAGAGAGAGAGAACGAGAGAGAGAGAGAGAGAGAGAGAGAGAGAGAGAGAGAGAGAGAGAGAGAGAGAGAGAGAGCTCTCAATAATACGCAACAGCTATATCGCAGTAAGAAGATGCGTATATTCACTCGCAAAGAGAACAACAGGTGTAACATGATCCGCGCTATCTCGCCACCGCGCGACTCACGCCGAAAGATGTATGCTCGCTGACGTCAGCCTCGCTATATACCGCTCTGCATCTTCTAGAAATTTCTTGCGTAGAGATGCTGACCTTGAGCAGCGGACAAAGCTCGCTGCCAGGAGTAAGCTTCCTGGAGTATACTGCCCGACCTCCAGCGCCGCTGCCTCCCCGCAACAGCCGATTCTCACCTCGCTGACGTCAGTCTCGCCGTAGTCTTTCTCGAATATTCCAACATGCTGTCTCATGATCTTGAACGGACTCCTGGAGACAGCACGGTGCCAGGAGTATACCGCCCGGAGTATGTCCGCATAAATGCCGCCTCTGAACGACGTATGCTACCTGAACACTCCCCTTCCAGCAGTCGACTCCTGATGCCCCCTTCCACAGATGCACACCTGGTTGCTCTACCTTACCGACTGAGTCTCACAGGTGTGCTGATGACGTCATGACTCGAAGCTTCTAGAACATTCGATGGGGGCGGGGCCTATTCTCACCTGCACAGGTGAATCGAAGGGTCGAGTGGTGGGGAGGGGTAGAACCCGCCTTGTATAGCTACTCTCGGACAGGTTAATATGATGAGCTAAAATTTAGTGTGTAATTCGACTATGCTTTTGTCTAGAACTCATTAAACTTTAGAGACAATTGACCTACCCATTCTAAAGTTATTGGTATGTCCGACTTAAAAAAAAAAAACACATTTCCTCCTTCAAAATTTGTTTTCGCCCTAACTCAGGAGCGGATCCATACGATAAGCTGAAATGTAGTGTGTAATTCCACTATGTCTTAACTTAAAATATATAATTAAATTATGAGGACGTTTGACTGACTCGTTTTGATTTTATTAATATATCTGATTTTTAAAAAGCCTTTTTTCTCTCGAATTTTGTTCCCACCATAACTCTGAAAAGTTGTCTAGAATTAATGCATAATATTTGTGATTTTTTGAATTTTAAAACAAAATTCTTTATTAACTTATGGATAACTTTTTCAAATTAAAATCTTTTTTAAATCCCCACATTCATCTGGAAACCGGCCGAGTTGGCCAACGGTTTAACAAACCCTTGGGTTGAAATGTTGCTTATTCCGTCACGGATTTAGCAGAAGCGTTGGCTTACGGATGGCTTATATTATAAATGATTTTTTAAAAGGGATATCCAGGTCCTTAAGGAGAAACGCTCCGTAGCTTTCAATGCGCAGACGTGTGAGTTGTGCTCGAAGATGATGAGCCCGTCACCTGGGAGTCTCGTAGACGATGTCCTGGTGTCTGGTGGAAAAAAAAACGTATTCTAGGTAACGCGCTCCGTGGCTTTCAATTTATAGATATGAAGATGATGAGCAAGTGCTCTAGGACTCTCGTAGAGGATGTCCAGGTGTCCGACAGATTTAAAAATCAAGTCTAGGTAGTGCGCTCCATGGCTTTTAATGTATACATGTAAGCTTTGCTCGAAGATGATGAGTACACTACCCGGGATTCTCGTAGACGATGTCCAGGTGTCCGTGTTAGATAAATGAGGTAAAGCAGAGGATTAATGTTTAATAACAATGTGAATTTATTCGTCTTCTTCTATGTACAGCTACTATATAACGCCGTGTACACCATGTGTACTGTACGACGGCTCGGAACCAAGAGAGCGATGTGCGAGACTCGTCTAGTCTCGACACCGCAAGTAGTCATGTGACTCACACTCATACGCGAGAGGGGATACCTGCATGTGTGCGCTCCCTCACACACTCGTTAACGCGCTCACTCATTCTAGCGCGAACTATACTATACATACAGTCAAATGTACTATATTCTCAATAGTCCGAGAACCTCAGCGGCTAGTATCCGATCTAGTTCTGAGTACAAACCGCAGTGAATTATAAAATTAAGAAAATTTAAAAAATTTTTTATATATTATTTTTAGAAATTATAAATAATTTCCCAAAATTTTTCCAATATTTTTCAATGTTTTCAAACATTTTTAAAGTCCTGTATAGTAATTATTAGCAGAATTATAGCAGAACCTGCATATACACCGAAAGTCGCGGAGCACACTACTTAGAATTAATGTTTTTCTTCGCTGGACACCTAGACATCGTCTACGCGAGTCCTGGATAACATGATCATCATCCTCAAGTAGAACTTATATCTACTTTCCGAACACCGCAGAGCACACTACTTCAACTAACATTAGTTTTCATAATAAACACCTGGACAACATTTTTTGAGTTCCGGGTGACCGGAATGTATGTTCAGAATGATAATCTACGTAGACATCAAGAGCATTCGCAAGACTCATTAGGATAGTTATAAGTCAAAATATAAATATACAAATAGTATCAAAATGGTATAACCTCATATTACTATACTTTTAATTTCTCCAAGCGTTTGTTAACGGTTGGCTTATATCAAGGCAAATCGTTGGCCTACGGGGTTGCCCAAAAATTAGAAAGCGAGCCGACGCGAGTCATTTTGGTAGGGTTATTTTCTACCAGGGTTAATATCTTCAAAACTAACTCGTGTCATAAACAACCGAAAGAAAGGAAGAAAAGGTGCTATATAATGCTAACTCAATCCAAAATTTTAAATTAATTATTGCTTTTTTACTCCATTTATATCGTCACGTAGAAAAAACGACTCACAGTATACAGGGTAAGAAAACAAAATTTTAAAGCTTAATATCTTTGAAACTAATTGGTTTCATAAACAGCCCAAAGAAAGGGATCTAGGTGCTATATAATGTTAACTAAATTCAGAATTTTTTGATAATTGCCTTTTTACTCCAGTTATCGCGTCACGTAGAAAAATGCCTTTTGCCAGTTTTTTATGTTTTTCTTAGGATCTGCTTTATGAAATGACTCAAAATTAAAGTAGAGTATAGTCCTATAACTTTCAATCATCATATATTTTTTAGAAAGATTCAACAGTTAGTTTCGATTTAAAACAATTTCAAAAAATTGCGCTTTATGCTGTATAATAAAAGAACGACGAACGATAATATAAATTTTCCTTGGTAAAAAGATAGGTTATTTTAATTTCTTTCACGTTCATATTAAGCAATTTGCTTTTATCAATGTTTTTCAATAACTTTATTAGAAAAAACTGAAATCTCAAAACTAACTAAAAAAAAACGCATCCACAAAATGTAAAAACGGACTTTTTCTCACTATGTATTTGTAAAAACAAAGAAAATGAGACTTGGTGGGTTAAATCCACTAAGTAAAAAACTGAAAGACAGGCTCATACGAACAAACATACGCACACGCACACACAACTCCGCTACGTCGGTCCCAAGTCCGGGGCCCTACTGTGCAAGCGGTGGGGAAGTAGGAGGGGGAAGAGTATCAACCTCGTTAAAATAACCAAAGGGCATCTGGCCCAGATGCTAGCACCTTGTTAAAGGGCTCCTTCCTAGGATACAGGATAGGGTAAGAAACCCCGAAATTCAATCGATCCTGAGTAGTGAGTTATCAATAAAACTACCCCAAGCGGATCAAGCTGCAAAGCCACGTCCCGCCGTCGATTCCGATTAGGTAAAAGCCCTGGTGGTTGGCGCTGGCTCCATAGAGAGAGAGGAGAGAGAGAGAGAGAGAGAGAGAGTCAGCTATGTTTAGAGGTGAGAGCCTCAGAACTAGCGTGGCGAAGAGTGTGTGTGTGTGTATGTGTGTGTGTGTGCAGAGTATGCAAGTATTCGTGAGTCCTGTGTGGCTACCTTGCGTGGGCGGCTAAGGCCACCACGTTGTAGAAAAGGGTTTGGCGATATACATGTGCAGAAAAGTGAATAAAGTGTTGTGTTTGAGTTTGTTTCCCCTCTCTCTAGCGTGCTCCCATATGTCGGCGATCGCGCGCAAAATCCCACAAAAAATAACAAATCCTAGTGCATGCGAGGTGCTAGGTGTTGAGCACCTGTGCTGGGAGGCACAGCGTCGCAATTATTACCAAAGGGAATGACAAGTCATAGAACTTTTCGTTTACCTTTAGATTTAAACAAAATCGAAGTCTCATTTTTGCAATTTGAATCTGACAAAGAAAAATTACGAAAAGCGGATTTAATTATTTGGGACGAAGCTTCTATGATTCCAAAAAAGCTTTAGAAATAATTGATAAAACATTACGTGATTTATGTGATATCGAAATCCCTTTCAGAAATAAACTGATAATATTAGGGGGGGATTTTCGACAAATTCTCCCTGTTTTGAAAAATAGTAGTAGAAGCATTATTATAGCGGAGCCTGTTAAATCATCATATCTTTGGTCAAATTTCCATATTCTTAAGTTAAATATAAACATGCGGTCATGTCATAAAAAATTTTCAGGATTGTTACTAAAAATTGGCGAAGGAAAAATTACAACATTTAAAATTCCGAATAAATGGAAAATAAATGACGTATGTTCAAAAATTTTTGGTAAAAAATTTCACTTTTCGTTAAAAAGTGTAATACTTACTTCTCATAATGAATACACGTATTTTTTAAACAAAAAAAATTTAACACAAATGGATGGCGAAGCAAAAATATATTATAGCATAGATACTGCAACATACACAGATGTTGATAAATCTGATGATAATATTTATATAAATTTTCCAATAGAAGTATTAAATAACATTCGTGAAGGATTACCACCTCATGAACTTAATTTGAAAATTGGTGCAATTGTTATGTTAATAAGAAACTTAAGTATAACAGAAGGTTTGTGTAATGGTACACGATTAAAAGTTACGAAATTATTCAAGTACAACATAGAAGCTGAAATCATAACTGGGGAAAAAATTGGAAATAAAGTTTTTATACCTAGAATTACTTTAAATACTGGAAATTCATCTGCATCTTCGTTACCAATTATTGTATATAGAAAACAATTTCCTTTAGTCTTAGCATTTGCAATGACTATTAATAAATCTCAAGGCCAAAGTTTTGATAATGTAGGATTATATTTAAAAAAAAAACATTATTTTCTCATGGACAATTATATGTAGCATTATCTAGATGTAAAAATCCTGATCAATTATTTATTCAAATTGAAAACGATAACAATTCAGAAATCGAAAACATTGTTTGGAATGAAATTTTTAACTAATAAAAAACTCATAGAATTCATTAGCACCGAGATTTTTTTACATTAACAGTAAATAAATAATACATTAATATATTCAATGTTACTACACTTTTTTAAAAGAAATAATTTCAGCATGGAATGGAATCCGGTTCAAAATTTGGTCCAAATGGACGATATTGATTATTTACGGGAAGTAAATAATCAATACTTACTTCCCGTAAATAATCAAATTGCAGAACGTGAGTATAATGAGATAAATTATGAAAGGTATTTAATTACTTCGCTACAAGAATACGATGAAAATGAATTAAATATATTAAATTCAAAGATTGAAACTTATGAAATTTTTAATGATGAAATAGTTCAACATTTTTCAAGTTTAGATGAAATTTCTACTGATATAACTTTAAATATTCAACGTATTTTAAAATTCCGTAAAAAAAAGAATCTTATATCTAAATCTTTGATAAATGATCCTGATGCTTATGTAGCATATATTTTGAATATTGCTAACATTGTATATCACATCAATTTATAAAAAAAAATGAAGTTTTGCAATTTACATATTATCTAATTAAAATAATTAAAATAAAACAATACTACAATCGTGATACTTACAGTTGATTGGTCACATTATTAAATTCGAGTCTATTCGTACATTGAAGTCAATTATTATTTTAGAAAAGTGATTTAGGCCTATCGGGATACCACTGTATTTATTGATTAATTTTTTTTATTTGAAGAGCACAATAAAAAAAAAATTAAACAATAAATATAAAAAAAACGCTGCATATTTACCTCCTGGTGGTGTGGAAAAATATATAAATTTATCAAATAACAAATACAAATTTATATTTACAAAAAGTCGCTGGGGGCTGCGGGGGAGTGCGGGGGGGGGGCATTCAAATATTCAAATTACATGGAAAACGAAAGATTTTACCTTATTTTGGCGGGGGGGGGTGCGAGGGGGGGAGTATACACAAAATAATTATATAATATAGGAAGATATATATATACTATAACGGGGTTCTTAATGCCGTGTATAAATAATCGTGGTTATGATCCAACAACGATAAAGAAGCGAGAGGATATAAAAGCAGCTAGATGCAGGCTTCTTGGAGGCTATTCGAAGCCTGGCCCGTAGCGCAGTATGCTGTACGTGCACGTCCTCGTGCACGTGAGCCCGCGGAGGCGTCGTGAGGAAATCTGCTACATAGCTAGTTCGCAAGTTAACTAAGAGAGAATCGCACGGAATGGATAGAGTCGGGGAGCAAAGTCACACAAGCCGAGTAATAGTAGCGATTGTTCTTTATGTAAAGACTCAAAATGTGTACAGAGGCGACGCACAGTAAGAGAGACGGAGCACAGCGAATAAAGCCGAGAGAGAGTATTGCGATCGAACAGGTACTTACAAAGGCGCTTCTTGGAACTCGCTGAATGCCTCGTAGCTTCAACCGGAGCGGCGCAGGACGAGTGACCAGGGCCCGACGCTGGGCAGCAGGACGGATGCCTCGAGGCCTCGTGTGTGGCTGGGTGCAGCGGAAAGTCGAGCGGCCAGAAAATGCCCTGCTCGAGACTGACGCGCGGTGCTGGACGGCACCTAGAAGATTCCACCCGGCGATACGCAAGGACTGGGTCACGGTTGCAGCAACGGTCCTCTGGGATACGAACGCACGCACGAACAAAACCTTTTCAACGCGGTAGTTGCGAAAAACAAAAGTAGCGAGTTATCGGCACGACTATACAGCTCGGCGCTATACTACTAAGTGTCCCGGCGCGACGCGCGACCGCATGGTCAGCGCGAGCTCTCTCCCACTCTCTCTTTCTCACTCTCACTGATGGCGCCACACACACATACACACGCGCGGCTCTCTCTGTGTGTGTGTGTTAAGGCTGTCTGCTCCTCTCACTTACCTGCTGCTGAAAGCTATGTTACAAAGGTATTTACAGTTCAATGTTCATAAGAATTGTTATTGATATCAATATGTTTATTATATTAAAGTGTGACGTACTATCGGTACTTCGACGTATCATGCGCGTCGTGTCGCAGCTTCTGTGTTTCGTCGCGTAGTGCCGAGCGGCTTGCACTGTGTAGCGACTTGAGCGTGGCAAGGAGGGAGAGCAAGTGGGGTCTTGATCGGACACCTATACAGGTGTATGAGAATAAATGATAGTATGATATTTAGTAAAAGGACTTACCTTGTAGTAGGTTGAGTATTCGTGGTGGCCAATATAGTCTACGATTGGGTACGCAGGAGTAGTCTTTATAATTGAATTGTATAACTGGAGTATGTAGTATAATTGAAGTATTTATTTAGTTCACTTATTTCTCTAGTACATGTACTTTCGCGTAGTACCACTGAATTGATTTGTAATAAAACACTGGTTATTATCTAAGAGTGCGCTTACTAGCGGCGCCAAGCTAATATAATATTTTTAACGTAGTAAACTATTATGACAACTGCTCTCGGCAGCAGGACCGCAACTATAAGATTCTACTTACAGACTGAGCGCGCTCGCTAGCCATCGATCCGCTTTTATTAACTTTGTATTTCCCTATTTGGGATGCTGAGTAATAAACTAGATAATTTTTGGCGTACTGTGAAAGATGTTTAGAGATCAAGCTACAGCGGCAGGTCGTAAAAGTGATAGCGCCGCAGCGGTACAAAGAAGCGATCTATAGCGCAACTCCTTATCCTAAACTATTAAGAGATCATAGTTCGTCGGTCGAAAATTGAATATAGGCCGGTGACTCACGTACGACGTATTACGGAAATCGTCGCACGTGTCAATGTCATTTACATGCGGAATCATTATTTTGAGGGATCGATGTAGGCGGCTTAATTAAGGGCTAGTGATTAAATTGTACAGGTGTTGTGTGAAATTTCTATAGGTGAAAATTGTAAAATTTCGCGGTATATTACAAAAGTATAGGAGAGAGAGGGACGTAACGAGTGCACAAAAAGGCAACTCGTTATAATACATATATGCGTGTATACATATATACGTAGATGCATAAACACACACGCACGCACTAAGGGTGTACGAGTCAAAAGTCGAGTTTTACATTTGGTTACAACATTATGGTGCAAATAATAAAACCAAAGACATAATAATATATGATTAGTGTTTAGCATTTTAGTTAACATATTAATTGAACAGATTCAATAGATTACAAAAGCAAAAAATGTTCGGAGTTTGAAAAATCAGTCTAAATAACCAATCGAATTATTTTTTAGTCAAAAGCTCGAAAAAAAAAACTCGAAAAAGTACTTAAAGCTTTAAGTAACACATCATTGTTACGAAAGAACGAAACAGCACAGTGTTCGTTAGATATGTGTAAAAACTCAACAATCGTTGCGTTTAGGTAGATTTTTATCATCCCAGATTTATTTTGCAATCAAAACCAAAAAAGTTTGAGTTTTTTTCGCACACCCCTAGCATGCGCGCACACACGCACACAGACACACACGCGCGCGCACATTTATATATATATATATGTGTGTGTATGTGTGTGTATGTATGTATGTATGTATGTATATATGGCTATAAGGGAACTGTTATGAAAAAGTTGAGAAAATTTTACAAAAAAAACATTTAGTGTGCTTTTAGTGAAAGATGTGTTGTTTAAGAGCTATAAATCATTGAAAATAGGCAAAAAATGCAAAAAATGCCTAAATAACCAACTTTGAACCCTTATAACTCGAAGAGAATTGATCAAATCGATCTGAAAATTTACAGCTGACATCGTAGTGGCCTCTAGAACATATCCCCCAAGTTTGGGCAACATTTTTTTTTTGTCGCGCACGATTTGTCAGAGAACCACCTGTATATGTATGCGATTCAAGTATGACTTCTAATAAAAAATTTTATTCCAAACTATATTTTCTATATCTGAATTGTTTTCAATTTCATTTTGAATAAACAATCGATTAGGATCTTTGCATCTAGATAATGATCCATACAATTGTCCATGAGAAAATAACGGTTTTTTAAAGTATATTCCTACATTATCGAAACTTTGTCCTTGAGATTTATTAATAGTCATAGCAAACGCTAAGACTAAAGGAAATTGTTTTCTGTATAAAATAATTGGCAATGAAGATAAATTTCCGGTATTTAAAGTAATTCTAGGCATGAAAACTCTATCCAATTTTTTTCCCCAGTTATAATTTCAGCTTCAATGTTATACTTGAATAAATTGGTAACTTTTAATCGTGTGCCATTACACAAACCGTCTGTTATACAGTACTTTTACTTCCAGTAACGAATTTTATTTTTATTTTCTTAATTTGGACAAATATTTAATCTTTTTTTATAATCTATAAATTTTATATAGAATATAATTTTAAAATAAAAATAAAACAGAAACTGAAATGGGGGGTTGGCGAGCGGAGCGAGCAGGGGGACGAAGCCCCACTAGTATAATGCATATAATAATAACAATTAAATGCATATAATAATAACAATTTAATCCAATCACATATTGAGACTTTGACTAAAATTTAAAAAAAATCTTACAGCTAAAAATTATAAATACTTGCATCAAGTAGCTAACATTCAAAATCTTCCAAATTATAAAATGATTTTTTCACGAAAAGACGGACAACAAAAACATTTATATAACAAACCACTAACCCCTGTATTGGTGCTATTATAGTTTCAGACTCAGGTTTACCAGAAATTTTTTATCTTTGCGTATATCCTAAAGAATTACCAGAAAATCATTCACAAGATACATATTTAAATAAATTATCGCAATTTGTTGATCCGATGGTTTTCCCATTACTGTTTCCACTAGGTGATTTAGGATGGAGTACTAATTATTTTCAAAATTATCAGCCAAAGGAGAAAAAAAGCTCACTCTTTTGCAATATTATTCATACAGACTTGCATATCGACCGAATCAAACAAATTTTAGTCCTTTATTGTATGCGGGAAGATTAGCTCAACAATTGCTTTTTCCTCAAGAGGAAGCTTTGCAATAGTAAAATTTTCAGTTTTGCTAATACTTCGTGGAAACGCATTTGGAGGTGATTGGAGTACGAATCATACGTTTTTAGAAAATGTCCGTGCGGATGGCTGTGTGTGTGTGTGTGTGTGTGTGTGTGTGTCTGTGTGTGTGTGTGTGTGTATGTACGTATACCGCCATAATTTTGGAACCATGCGACGGATCGTAATAAAATTTGACATGCATATATTTTTTCTCAATTCCTGAATTTAGGTCATTTTTTGTTTTATGATTCTGACCATTTGATGGCCATATTATAGCTATTTTTCTATTTTTTGAAAAAACATTTTTCTTTTTTATAAAGATATGATTTTATACAATATATTCAACAATAGTGTATCTAAAAAAAGATACATTTTTCTACTTTTTCCCGCAAGATTTTCTAGATTGACTGATCTGTTCATTTTTTATGATATAAAAGGTAATTTTTCGATAACATATATAACTCAAAAGATAAATAGTTAAATGTTTTGAAAAAATTCATGACAATAAAAAACAACGATATCTACAAGTTTGTAAAAATTTTAAGCAATTTTGGCGACTAGTTTTTGAGATAAAAAGCAAAAGACTAAAAAAATGGTTTTTTTATGTCGTACGATTACGGGAGTAAAAAGGTTTAAATTGAGTTGAAATTTTAGGAAAAGATTGATCTTTTGATCACTTCGGCTAGGTTCTTTTTGTAGCTTATGAAACCTTTTAGTTTAAAAGACATTAAGATTACAAATTCTTCAACTCTCACCCTGTATACTCTGTGTGACTGAACATTATTATTTTTGTTAAACCATATAATTTGATAATTAAAGCTTAGTATATTTTGAGAGTTTTCATGGTTTTATAAAATGTCCGTACATATAGTTTTGTCTGTGTGTGTGTATGTGCGTGCGTGCGTGCATGCGTGCGTACGTATACTGTCATAATTCTGGAACTACGTGATCGATCGTAATAAGATTGGACGTGCATATATGTTTTCTGATTCAAAGAATGAGTCGATTGTCCCATGTAATTATCTTCCACTAGCAGAATAGGAGGAAGCTAAGTGCCAATGACTTGGCAGCGGTTTTTTGTATACATTCTTACGCGATGATAGAAAATAATCGCTTGAATTATTTGAAACGTAATCAAAAAACATTAAGGATAGAATGTTATATAGGCTTATTATATGCAGTAGTTAATAGTGCTTCAAATATTTCTAATAATTTTGAAACAAAAGAAAAAATCGGGAATCTTTTTATACTACCATTAACATATATTGGAAGTCCTAAATATATGCAACAACATTATCAAGATGCAACGGCTATTATAAGAAAATGTGGTAGACCAGATTTATTCATAACTGTAACATGTAATCCGAAATGGAAAGAATTAAAATTAATTTTAAAACGATTTCCAAAAAATACAACTCCAAATGATATACCTCACATCACCGTTAGATTATTTCACACAAAATTACAATCAATATTGAATGATATAATACATGAAAAATATTTTTGGTAAAGTATTAGCTTAGGTATATACAGTTGAGTTTCAAAAACAAGGTCAACCACATGCACACATTTTAATAACATTACATCCTGATAACAAAATAATCACATCTGAACATATTGATAAATATATATCTGCTGAAATAATTTCAAATAATGACAAACTTAAGAAATTAATTATTAAACATATGCTGCACGGACCTCATAATAATAAAAGTCTATGTTTGAATAATAAAAACAAAAAATGCACATAAAAATTTCCGAAACCTTTTGCTAATATAACTACAATACAAAAAAATGGTTATCCATAATATAGAAGAATAAATAATACTTCTGATAATCACGTTTATAAAACTCGAATCAATGAGAAAATTCCAGTCAGTAATGAAATGGTAGTACCATACAATAAGTTTTTATTAATGAAATATAAATGTCCTATAAATGTTGAATATTGTGCTTCTATACAAAGCATAAAATACATCTTTAAATATATCCATAAAGGTAGTGATAGAGCATTCGTTAAAATTCAAAAAGATAATGATTGTAACGATAATGATGAATTTGATGAAATTATTTAAATCAATTAAATTTTAAATTAATTATTTAACATGATAAAAATATGACGGTATCAAGCCCAATAACGCAGAGAGCATTCTGAGAGCATTATATAAATAAAAAATTTTAAACTTTAAACATTACCAACCATTACCACATTTAAATATTTAAGTGTAAGTTACGAGCAATAATTTGGTGGTGGGGGGCCAAGTGGGGGGAGGGGGTGGGGGGAGGCTTTGGATATTTTCAAAATCCTCTCTTAAAAAAGTCATGATCGGATGTTGTGAAGCCTATAAATAAAGTTAGCGCTGAACGTGATTGGTCGACAGATGTGTATCCGGTTTAGATGGCGCCAACATTTAAAATTCAATATTTGAATTGGAATGGTAACGAGTTTAATAATAAATGATCGTGTTTTATTAGTTTAAATTTTGAGATTAGGTTTGTAACAATTAATTTTTTATCTATAAAATAAATAACGAATATCTGACTTCAAAAATTAAAAAGCACATAACCTACATTATATTGTATGACATATGATTGGTGAGACAAGATACATATATACAAATGTATTATATTATAGTGAGGAAAATGTTAACATTTGGATTCTGTTTAGAATGTAAAGAAAGAATTGCGTAACGATATTATCCGCGCGAAGCGCGGTCTATTTTCCTAGTCACATAAAAACGAAACAATTTTAAGTTATTTGGTGGGGGCCATAGTGGGGGGTGGGGCGGTTGGGGGGAGCCTTGCCAAAATGAACATATAATATAGGAAGATATATATAAACCCTAAACCTTAAGGGGATGTCATCGCTAAAGCTTCGCAAATCCGCCACGGGGTATTTTACTTCGGAGCGCGTCCGAAGATTCCCGAATCCACACGTGTGCGTTGGACTATAGATCGTTCGTCACAGCGCAACAGTGCTCACATAGCGTACGAGCTCGAGCCGTGGTGCTCATCTCGTTACAATATACATCTGATTAAATGCTTTGGATAGACATTATGCTATCAAAATACAACCGCGCAAGTGAGACATCTACTGCTAGTATAAGAATTTTTTTCAAAATCCTTTCTTTATTATTAATTTATTTTCTAGGCGGAACAGAAATTCGAGTTTGGGATTGTTTTGCCAATGGTCGGCTATTAGCTAAAATATCTCAACATCACAAGACAATTACTTGTCTACAGATTGCATGTAATGGACGGAGAATATTATCTGGCTCGTTGGATAAACATGTTCGAATTTATGACTCTGGAACTTATAAAACGTTACATACTTTTGATTATCCTAATGAGATCCTTAGCATCGGCATTAGTGTAAGTATTAATCATAATTCAATTAGCGACTGCAAGGTATTATTGTTTTATAATATCAATAAGTATATCTTGTGTTAATTTAATTCAATTTAAAAACAAAAATTGTACTCCTTGGTCGAAAGTACACAGTTCCCAACTTGATTTAGCTCCAGGAAGGCTGACTTTCGTGGCTTGCTAGGCTAAAGCCGCGCTCTGATTGGCTGCAAAACTTTTATGGCTTGCTGCATAGAGGCGCTCGTTACAGTTAGTCGGGGAGTCAGGACATTGGTTTTGGAAGTTCATGCCATAGAAAATTTTACTGTTAAAATCGGTAGTTAACAACATACTAAAGATAACCTTCAAGTCTCGACTATGGGGGAGGTCGGAAAAGTCATTATTATTGCAAAATAAGTTCGAAAAATGCATTTTTTAAACCTTTTTTTAATAGCTCTGGTGCTATTAGTTTTAGGGAAAAAGTTATGAGATAAGTTGTTCAGAATTAAATTCTCTACAAGGATAGTGTGGTTAAAAATGTCAATTTTTTTTTCAATTGCAAAACTGAAAAATGTCGAAAAAATTAAAAAATTAACATGCCCACAAAGCAACTAAAAAAATGATCAATTGTTACTAGAATTGCACTGAAGGATTTCTTTTCGTTAGTAGAACATGAGATTCCAAGAATATTTTCCAATCTCAAAATTGCGACCTATTGCAAAATTATTTGTCCATAAATTTGGGGTAGCTGCGAAAATTGAAAAAAATAATGAAACCAATTGAAATGGGTAGCTTATGATGTAATTATTAAATGCTGAAAAGGAATTTTTTCAAATTAATATTTAACATCATTTTAATCAACAAAATGTACCAAATGCCCGTTGTTAGGTGCGAATTTCAGCAAGTTTTTAATTTTGAGAATCGCAACGATTGCATTGTAATGTACGTAAAAAAAATCATTACAATCGAACCAACAGATCCCGAGATCCTTAACTTTCAGTAATTGAACGATTATGTCGAAACTATTCAGTCGATTTTTTTGAAATTTGGTACAAACAACATTTGCAGTCGTATTTTGCTTTCCGGCTTTATATATTAGTATATTGTGCAACTAGGGGGGAAAATTGGCTTTTTCTAGCGAGGGTGATGTTTTGAACACGAGTGGGAGTCGAAGGCGCCATAGGCGCCCGAGACGGGCACAAGTGCTCAAAACATCACCCGAGTCTGAAAAAGCCACTCCCCCCTTGATGAACACCGTACTTTTTTTGATAAGGGCATGAATAGACCCTTTTTTAAGCATGCAAAAGGAATAGGAAACTGAGAGCTCTTTGACACGTAGTATATTTTTTTTATGTAATATTTTATTGTTATATAAGAAACAAATTAAAATGTTATTATTAATTAAATAAAATTTACAATATAAATTTTATATATTGAAATTATAACAAAATATAAATGTTTTAATGTGATGAACTTAAATTTTTTTTTAATGTTGTTTATTAGTTGATAGAACATATTCAACATATGAATAATATATTTTTATGATAGAACAATACTTGAATTAATACTTTTTACTGGTTAATGGTAACATTACAGTTATTTATATACATAACTTTTTGATTGAATCATCTGTATTAACTGATGAATCTTCATGATGATCAGTCTTAAATCGTTTTGGTGGTGGGGAATGACTTTCCAGTAGCTTTTTTTTTTAATTATTATTTTTTTCTTTTTGTACTGGCGATGAACTTTTATTTTTAACTGACACTTGTGGATCAGAAGATTCATGGCTTATTGACTCTGTAACCAAGGATGATATACGAGTCTTATTCAGTAGTGAATCCTCAACGTAACCTTGAGCAACTCTATCGGATTGCCACCTTCCTAAGTGTTTGAGGTCCATCATAGTCCCTCCGGCATTAGATAAAAGTGTGGCTGAGGTACGTCTTAACGCATGACCAGTAGGGTGGTTCAAAATTTTCCGACTTTCAAGTTTTCAATTCGTAACCCCTTGAAAAGCTTAAATACATAAAAAAAATGAAGTAGCTGCAAGGAGGGCGCTGTGCGAAGAATTTTAAAGGTCTCTACCTCCGAAAGAAAATCGTTATTTTTCATTTTTTTCAGTATTTCCGTTCTTTTTTCGATTTTTGCCTTTAAAGCTATATAAAAGTTTTCTTAGGTCATCAGAAGTGTTTTTTTTCGATACACTATAACCTATTATATAAGTTCCGACCCACAGCTAACCCAAGACAAAATTTTACCCGTTCAAAATTGATCATTTTTGTTAATTTTGGACGAAAAATACGGGCAATGCGACAATTCTTCACTTGCCCATTCTTATTTCTTAGTCGGAACAGGTAAGGGCTCGTTTAGAAGTGAATTTGTACTACTATTTACTGAAAAAATGCGAGAGAATGCGGGATATAATATGCTTGGAACGCCGAACGATTGATTATATTCATTTTGGTTTACCTATCAGTCCCGTACCCAATAGTATCGATGCTAGAGGCCACCTCAGTTTCGATAAAATAACAAGGACGAATTAATTTGCATTAATCTTTGTCTTTTTATACCTCAACACTCTATCCAAACAAATATTTCTATTTTCTCGACAAATAATTGAACCCGAGAAAGTTTTTTTCCAAAATAAGCGTTTCTTAGTCATTTGAATTTCGGGCCATACTAATGCATTATGGGACAGGAAAAAAGAGCGACAGTTCGTTATTTTTGAAATATTCGAATATACTAGTCGTTATAAAACTGTCTGTTTCTACGGAAATAAATACTTCATTGCATTAGTCAATCAACGGCGTTTACTGCAATTTATTCCTTAGTTTATTTTAATATTATTGTAAGTAAATAACGTATTATTTATGCACTAAGCGTTATCACGATTTACAAACGTACTTTTTTATACTAATAGGTAGTTTCAATACTTTTTCAGTCTCCCAAGGTTAACTCAGCAATGACAAAACAAAACAAGACTGATATTGTAAGAAATGAAAAGTCAAACTTTGATGATAATTATTTACCAACAACTACAGATGTTTTAAGCAACTTTTTATATTATCATTTATCAAAAAAAATACAATTAAGAACAGCTCTATTATTGTAGCAAAAAGTTTGATAAATCTTTGGACAACATTTAATATATCTTTAAGGTAATTTATTATGCGATACAATAATTCACAATAACTATATTATCAAGTTCTTCATTAGTTACATTTAATTCAATTTAGGTATATTGGGCACGTAACCGTCAAAGTAAGAAAGCTCTTTGATGAATGGAACAAACTGATTCAAAAAATCAAACTAACAATAATAAATAAATACAGTACCTTGCATTTTTTCAGTAAGTAGTAGTACAAATTCACTTCTAAACGAGCCCTTACCTGTTCCGACTAAGAAATAAGAATGGGCAAGCGAAGAATTGTCGCATTGCCCGTATTTTTCGTCCAAAATTAACAAAAATGATCAATTTTGAACGGGTAAAATTTTGTCTTGGGTTATCTGTGGGTCAGAACTTATATAATAGGTAACTTATATATGGTGTATCGAAAAAAAAACTTTTGATGACCTAAGAAAACTTTTATATAGTTTTAATAGCAAAAATCGAAAAAAGAACAGAAATACTGAAAAAAACGAGAAATAACGATTTTCTTTCGGAGGTAGAGACCTTTAAAATTCTTCGCACGGCGCCCTCCTTGCAGCTACTTTATTTATTTATTTATTTTTTTGTATTTAAGCTTTTCAAGGGGTTACAAATTGAAAACTCGAAAGTCGGGAAAAAAATTGTTTTCTATTCATTTTACATGCATGAAAAAAGGTCTTTTTCATGCATGTATCATAAAAAATTTTATACTCGTAGTCTAACAATTTTTATTTTATCTTTGAACTCTTCCATTATTATTTACAGACTTAATTAAATAAATTCACATTTTTCTGGTTCTAATTTTAATCCTGCTGCTATCAGTGCTTCTGCTATCAGATAAAATTTTTCATCCAATTCTTCCATTGAATTTCCAGAAATAATAATGTCATCAATATAATTGTAGCATAATTTATTAATGTATTCAGACTGTATTTATACAGCCAAACAAGAAATTCAAATCTTTCCAATGACTATACACTGAACGCCGTTTATTAAGCACAACCGCGACACGGAAGTGCCTTATAGTTTTGTGCGCGAAAAATGCGTGAGATGCGATATCTCATGCAATTTTCGATTGATCGGGCTAAATTTTAGGAGAAGTCTCCTCTCTCAAAAACTAGAAGAACTATTTTTTATCCCGATCCTCTACGTCGTTTGGAAATGCTTGTACAATTTGTTCGATTTTTACGCGTATTGTTTAATAAAAATTTTCCTGTAATGTGACTGTATCTGAGAAATCGATTTGATTAATTCTCTTAAAGTTATAAAAGTTTAAAGTTGGTTATTTAAGCATTTATTGCATCTTTTGCCATCTTCCTATATTATATAGTCATTTTGGCAAGACCCCCACCATGGCACCCCCCCCCCCACAAAATAACGTAAAATTGTTTCGTTTTTATGTGATTTTGAAAATATCCAAAGCCCCCCCCCCCACCAAATTATTGCTATTAACTAAATGTATAAAGTTTAAAATGTGTTAATGTTTAAAAAATTATGAGTGTAGGAGCATTAGTTTTTGTAAGCGCAACGTTTTAATATGAAAAAGACATGATTTTGCTACAGACATATAAATATTTATATACAGTAGAAAATAGGATAAGAATTTGTTATATATCAATTTTTGCTGATAGGTCTCTATATGCCTTAAGGGGCGGCCGTAACTAAACGCGGTACTTCGATTAGGTATAACCTTCTAAATAAAACTTAAAATAAAAAACTGAGAGTTGACCGGCGTAGTGCTGAGTTCAATGAAACATTCTATCAAAATTAGAGGTCGATTGGACTTTTAGTTTTTTTTGGCATTGGAAATACACGCGGGTGTTTGCCGACTACAGAAAACCTCACCTAACCTCCAAATATCTTCATTTGACCAAATAATGTTATTATAAATGGGTTTTAATTAATATAAAGAGTTGACCAGCGTAGTGTTCAGTTCGAAGAATAATTCTAGCAAAACTAGAAGTCAATCAGACTTTTAGCTTTCTTTTGGCATTGGAAATACGAAACGTCCCGTGGCGGCGTTGCGAAGCTTTAGATCCGGCCACCCCTTAATATGATTAATTAAAATTTTATATGTTTAAGCAGTTCTTAAAGCGGAAGTTTTTCAATATGCAGGGCAGCTCGAAGGATCTAGGTCCAACCTAAAAAGCGGAAATTTAAGTACATCAATTTAGTCATCATGATTCTATTTTTATTTTGAAGCATTGTCTTTCTTATTTAGCTGTATTATGATTTTGAAGAAAATAAGAGGGGTTATGTTATGTATTAAAATTTATATGCGTTTATACATCTATATGTATTTTCATCCTTTGTGCAGCCATATTGATTACGTGAGCTCTCAATTGTCTAAATGTATCATTAATAAAACCGAATTTACAAAACAATATCACTTAAGGGCCCTTGAGCATATCGCTATAGATATACAGCGAAGCAGGAAATCATCCGTTTCTTTGCGAAGTACTTTTGAAAAAACTGCTGCACCTAGGATCTTGAAAAAAGTAAATGTTATTGTTTGATATACGCTTTGCGCACGGAAGCGTGCTGAGATGTCTCCATGAATTATAAAATTTATAATAAAAGTCATTTAAAATGACCTTTCCAGGATCTGTCTAAGCGCTTAACCTTGCTACCATGACAACGAGCTGACATGTTTATATTACTATCGAACAGCTTCTAAAAACGCATTTTTAATTATTTTTTTGTAAATGTTTTAGCTTACGGAGACATCTCAGCTTGTTTCCGCGCGCAAAGCGCATATCAAACAATGTCATATATTTTTTTCAAGGTTCTACGTGTAGCAGTTTTTTCAAAAGTACATCGCAAAGGGACGATATGTTTTTTTCATTTGCTATATATATATCTATAGCGATATGTTCGAGGGCCCTTAAATAATATTGGAGTAAAAATTGTAACTCATCTACTTTGGTGTAAGATAAAAAAAAGTAAAAAAAAGTTAAGTTTTAAACTTAAGTTTTCGAAAAAATATTGACAAAAAATAAATCAAATAAAGCCAATGAGCAGCTACAAGTAAAGATGTAAGAAATATATTTAACTTGCAGAGATCGATAAATTCGTATAGAAATAAGAATTAAGATAACAAGAAAATCCGTCCGGATCCAAATTTTTGATGATTTATGCCTTATTTCTTTACTTAACTTGGTCTGTAAAATGCAAAACTTCCGTAGGTAGGAAACAAAAACTTTATTTTTTAATAATTGAGTTTTTAAAAACTAAAACATTAATAAAATGAAAAACATATTTTTTTCCTCATTATGCTACGTAAAAACAAAATGATCGATCATCAACATTATGTTGAGTAACCAATCAAAACATGTTTTAGTCGGTTTCACTTTTCTCTATTCTCTTTCTTAAGAGGGGATTTAGTGAAATAAAGCAACAAATTGTTTTTTTCAATCAAGATCTTTCATTAACTTAAAGTTAAGTTATATGATGATTAATTAGGAACAACTCTTAAGATACTTACTACGTAACTTGCCATGCCCGTTTCATTTTGTTTTCTGGTGAACAACTAAAACTTTTTTTATGTATTAGAACGTGATACAAACACCATAAGTACAATGAAATGGGCAAGGCAAGTTACGTAGTAAGTATCTTAAGAGTTGTTCCTAATTAATCATCATATAACTTAACTTTAAGTTAATGAAATCTCTTGATTGAAAAAAAATTTTTTTCTTTATTTCACTAAATATAATGAACTTGACTTCGTTTGATTGATCTCACTTCTTTTATATCTGTAATTTCGTTAGAGAATATTGTAAAGGGGCTGCTCTGCTCGGTGTCGGTAGCCGCGCAGACGTTAGCTGCGTGCAATGCAGCTACCAGAGCGAAGAGACAACCGCGCTATAATCGAGACCGGAGTCTCGTTTACTCTAGTACAAAAGAGTTCGTAGGTGGATCGGCCAAGATCTTGTGTTGGCTAGCTGCAGTTTTATACACGTGTATCGAGAAGCGATACGCGTGCCCGCGGAGGCGGCGGGGATCTTATAAGGAATCGGGCTCGGATTCTAAGTCACAATACGAGAATTAGCGTTTAAGAAGTGAAACTATATTGTTCGATAAATAAAGGGTTACACGCGCACACACACGGGTGTGCGAAACGCAGGCGAGAGGACGAATAGAGACCGGGAGGAAGCTGGCGAGAGAGAGATGGATAGAGAGCTGACTTACAAAAGTTGGTAGTCGACTCGAGCCCAGGACGTCTCCTTCGGGGCGAGATGTCGGCGCTGAACGGAAGCCGGGACGAGCGTAGTCGCACCAGAAGCTGCACGCACAGCGGAGTCACGATCGGTCCTGCAGAAGGTTCTCGTGGCCGTCTCGATCGATCGCACGCACTCTCCTCACCGACAATTAGTCGCGCCGGTATCAGGAAGTCTCCTGCACACGATGCTCACACGTTGCGAGCCGAAACGAATCTTACCGCGAGACGCGGTACGCGCGCGAGCTCTCTCTCTCTC
>CM053168.1:30484262-30562434 GCA_012977825.3 Pteromalus puparum | reverse complement strand
CTCTCTCTCTCTCTCTCTCTCTCTCTCTCTCTCTCTCTCTCTCACCTACCGTGCTTTCTCCCGCTCCGTTCTCTCTCCGCTTGCCTGTAACATAGCTGAATAGAACGTATTCTAATATTAGTTATGTTTATGCTGGGGAGATTATGACGAGTTAACATCGTTCCTCGTCATAATATATCCAACCCTCCTAACCTTTTACTTTTTTGAAGGTAAATTTTATTTAGAGATTTTAGTCCTTTTCAGTAAATTTCTTAAAAATAAAATGTAAGCATCTTTAGCATCTTTTGACCATAGCTTTTGTTGTAACATTTTTATTACTAACATGAAAACACTGATTGTTCTGTAGCAAAATATTAGTATAGTTGCTACAATGAATGTTATAAAAATATGGATGGGAGTGAATTTTCGCTGTCCGCGAATATTATTATTACACTCAGACACCAATATCTACGAAGTGCACCATCTAGACTTCTTCATCGGCAACCCTGTACACCGAGACGTCGTCCTCAAATGATTTATTACCTAGACACCAAAACCTACGCAGCGCACCTACTAGACTTCGTCATCGGCCACTCCTTATACCTCGACCTTGCCCTCAAATGATTTTTACACCTACATATCGAAAACCACGGTGCGAACTATCTAGACCTCGTCATCGGCTACTCTGTACACCTAGAGGTTGTCCTTGTATGATTTATTTACCTAGACACCAAAAACTACGAAGCCCACCACCTAGACGTCGTCATCGGCCACCCTACGTACCTACACACCGCCGTCGAATAATTTTTACACCTAGACACAAAACACCACAGTACGAACTATCTAGACCTTGTCATCGGCTACCATGTACCCCTAGAGACCACTCTCGAATGATTTTTACACCTAGACACAAAAAAAACACGATGCGCCCCACCTAGACGTTGTCACCTTATACTTCGCCACTTGATATTGTGGGCAGCATGAAGAAAACTGTGGGAAAGCAATGTTTCTCATCAAGCCAATACACCTGGTCAGTGGCCAACTTCACGGTCTAACCACTAGTCAGACCAAGCGTATTGTATATAAATATGAGACATAACACGAATTAAGCATGTTTTTTGTCAATATTTTTATTGACAATTAAACATAAGCATCAAATAAATATGTGACTAAGTCAAAATACCACAACCACATTGTAATCAATTGTAAATAATGAATTAAAACACTTGCTGCGGCCAACTTCACGGTCCTACCACTGGTTACACTGAACAAAACAGAGATACTGAAATCGAGCATTTGGAAATACCGACTTGATTATTTTGTAAAAGAACGACTTGTTGGCCAATATTTTTGTTGAAAATCAAAGTTTATCGAACGATATGCTAATGTATGTAAAATAAGTGAGGTACAATAGACATACGCATATTTTTCTTTACAATGAAAAATCGCGACATCAATATAGTAGTATATAGTGTCGCGGACGCCGAAGTGTCGTCTGCTTCTCAAACTCCGCGCCACTTGATTGTGCTAACGCCACACGAGTTGCACCTACTATCTTTTTGAGTGCTAGGTATAATGCAGTTTGGCGCACGCATTTTATATCCGGATAATAGCAGCACACCTGAAACGAATACAGATTCCATCTATCTTAATAACCACAACTAAATAAGAAATAAAAAGTGTAGGAAAACACTTATATCGGTGGGGTGTGAGTTATAGTGATAGGGTGTCAGTTTTCCGGGTGAGGAAGTTTTGTAATAGTAAAATTTTCAGTTTCGCTAAAACTTCATAGAAACATGTTTTTAGATGTTAGAAGTTCAAATTACGTGTTTTTGAGGAAATGTCCGTATGGATGTGTGCGTGTGCGCGCGCGTGTGTGTGTGTGTGTATGTGTGTGTGTGTGTGTGTGTGTGTGCCGTGATATTTCTGAAACAACTTCGTCAATATCAATCAAATTTGACATGCATATCAATATTTGAATTCTGAATTCAGGAAAGACATTTATTTTGTAATTTTTTTAATTCCTTTTTTTATGGCAATTTTTTGATTTTCAAAAAAACATTATTTTTGTTTTTTTGTTAATCATTCAATTGTTACAAACAATTCAGCTAAAATGCATTTGAAAGATAATAAAATTACCTACTTGAAACACTCCGACCGAGCTCGTAAATTTTATTTTATATTTTTGTGGTCCGGGATGTCATGGTATTTGAATTCATTCTCTTATAAAGATTTTGTAATTTATATTTCTCTTATTTATGATATTTTGATCTTGGCTAATCTACCTAAAAAGAACTTATGTTTGAATTTTTTTAAAAAGAAAATGTTTTAAGAAATTCTTTTGAACAGACGTACTGCTGTTCAAAATACTCTTCTTATAGAACTTTCTCCAAGGACGTAATGACTCGAAGATGTTCTATTTAAAATTAAAAATGTGTATAGTTAACCATCAGAGGACATATTGCCTCTGAAGTAGTACTATATGAAAAGCTAAAAACTAAAAAATACAAGAAAAAAAAATATATGGAATGTTTTAGTGATTAACCAGAAATATGTGTAGATATACGTTCAGCGGAACAAAATACATAAGAATAGGAGTTCTTCCTAAATTTTGTATGATATCTGCGATTGGGAATTACGTAAATATGTGGTTTCGGAGTATTTTTTGAGGTTATGTATGAACGCTTAAATGATAAACTATAAATAAGTTGAAATTCGTGTTTAAAGGGTTAAAATACATAAACGAAAGCTATGTCAATCAATGTCAATCAATAATTTCTTAACCACCTACACGAATATCAAACTGAATAACTGCTTGCTTGTTATGACGTCTTCGTGCTGTTGTGGCCAGAGAGGTTAGAATAACAATAATTACAAAAATTTGCCACTCGGTAAAAAAAAGTAGAGGTTCTAAGCTTTCATTTGCATCCTCGCTCGATTTTTTAGGATGAAATGAATTTTGGGGAGCATGGGGTCTCCCGTTCAAAAAGAATGCCCCATGTATATGTATATATATATTATATGTGAACAAACAGTTTATTGTTCCTACGTTCATATACAACTGAAATTTATTTACTTTAAGAACGCTGAGTACAAGACAACGGACATATTGCCGAAGTCTCTCGACTCGCGCGCCAAAAAAAGTAGCTTCGAGAAATTTCTACTTAGTTAGGAGACGTAGTGCTCCTTCCTGTTCGAGCTCTCTCGAGCGAATGACGCCGGGAGCAGCGCGAGCCGTCCTTTTAAGCTGTGGCGCGCACCTGCGCCGAAGCGCTGTTGTTTCTTCCCTCTCCAGTCCGCCGCTGCTGCTGCTCGCTAATTGGTTCGGCGCTGATCCGCGTTTTGAACTACTCCCATTTCTCGAACTTTCTTAGCGCTTCAGTTTGTCTCCGACGTCCGCGCTTGAACTTATACTTTTACAATTTCTTTTTGATTTGCCCTTGCTTCAGGGTCGTTACATACTTTTCCCCGTTTGGTCCTCGGGATTGACCGCTCTGTTCGGCAGATAAAATGAAAAAGATGATTTTTAAAAAAATATTCATATCTCTGAAGCTAAATATCATAACCCCACGAAAAAAAAAATATGTTGATGGGTTACGTGTCAAGCTATATGCCATTAAAATTTCAAATGATTTGACTACTTATTTTTTCAGTAATAAATCGAAAACTGAAAAAAAAAGAGTTTTTTTTGAGTCTCGATTACGGGCGTAAAATGGCCTTATTGCACTTGAGATTTTTGGAAAAGGTAGATATTTAATATGTTTTCGCTAAGTTCATTGCGCAGCTTTAAAACCCCTATGGTTCCTATGATAACAAGGTTTAAATTTTTTATTGAAAATTTTTTGATTCCTTATATCTCTAAAACAATCTAGTCAAATGCTTCAAAATTTTATTTGGTGATTCACCATAAACGAGGATATCTGCTGTTTAAATTTCAAACTATTTCGTTGAGCGGTTCTTAAGTAAAGAGCTGAAATGTAAAAACCGATTTTTCTAAAAATTTTGGCACTTATGGGGTTGTCTGTTAATATTAAAAGAGCATTCACATACTGTATTTTAAAATAATATTTTATTTATTGGAACAATAAATTTCGTTGGAGGAAGCTACGTGCCAATGAATTGGCAGCGGTTTTTACTTTAACAGTAAACGCTGTCCTGTCAGACCCTCTTTCCAGTTTTAGGAGGCCGTCTCCACAACTTGTTTGCTTGACTTCCGACGCCATCATTCCAGGACTTCCGCGTACGTATTGTTTTGCCCAACTTTTACTAAAATTCCTTCAGGACGCTTTTTTTTGTTAGGCCTGGCTTTCACCAGTGGCTTTAATGCATTGTAAGGAACTGTCGGGGTGATAAAGGGTCTTACGTTGCATCGTCGCTTACTCTTGTCGTTGTCTCTAAAAAGCCGTTTTCCCTCGCCCCTCCTTGCTTTCTCTGGCACCCAGTGTTGTGCTTAGTAATCTTCCACGGCGTGATATTAATTGTCCTCCATTATATCTCCTTCCATGTGCAAGTCCTGTAACTCCGTTACCATTACTCTGCGTTTTTTAAGCCGCTCTACAATGCTATTTATGCCCCTCAGTGTGTGAAATGTTAAGTCGTCTTTTTCATCTAGCAGCTTGTTCATGTGCTCTTGTTCTGCTTCCTGCCTGCCCTGGTGGTATTTTGCTGTGTCTTTGTTTGACGTATTTGTGCTTGTGCTTCTCGCGCTAACAACACTTGCCAAACTCACCTAGCTGTTTGATCTTGGTTCAAGAGATTCTCCTCCCAACTGATGCTCCGGCACCTTCAAGAGGGGCGTCATTTTTCTTCTATCTTCCCTATATCGCCTTCGTGAGGCCCGTTTTAATTGGCCCGTGTACGTCGGTTCCGCCCTTGGCGTACTCTATTGTTTCCCTAATTGTATCCTTCAGAACCCTTGGGTGGACACCTTGCATAGCCGGATTAGGAGTTTTGGTCCCTGATGACGAGGGGCTTTACCTTCCACTACCTTCCTTCTCTTTGACACATCTTCACAACCTCGTGAGTTTGGCCCCCCTAATCTCTATGGGGCCAGCGTCGATTAGCGGGGCTTTTACCAGATCGGGATCGACGGCGGGACTGGGCTTTGCAGCTTGACCCGCTCAGGGTAATTTTGCTGATAACTCTCTACTCATATTTGATTTGTTTTTGGGGTATCTTTTCCTAGCCTGCTTAGTCCACGGAGCATATTGTATTTCTGCTCTACCGTCCGATACGTTTAAGAGACCTCCACGTGCCTATAGGTATTCCCCTATTTGCCACCCAGGAGACGCGCCACATGCGAGGTATCAGCATTCCCGCGCGGATGTACGCATGCATGTATGCCTGACTTTGTGGATTGAGTCGTCGAAACAGCCCCATCCTCAATGCCCGCCGTGTGTCGGATTCACACCGACTAAACCCATCCCTTTATCGATCCGCAGTAAAGGCGTACCTATCTCCGTCTTCTATGCCCTGATCCCCGCGGTACGATCGTCGAGTAGTGCTTCGCGGGGGGCGAAGGCTTTTATGCACTCTTCTAATTGATGTGGTCGTCATCACGTCTTTTTTTCTGACTAACTTTTTTCTTCTAGACTCTTCTTTCTATTGTCCATCCTCTCTGCAGAGAAAACAGCTCGCTTCCATCTGGCATTGAGCCATGCGGTGATCGGCTCCTCCACATTTAAAGCACAGGTTTGATCTATCTGCTTATCCTTCCAGTGTCTGAAGCCTAGGCACTTGTGACACTACCTTTACTCGCTTCCTAATCCTACAACTTACAAGGCACACGCTGATGTGTCTAGGAGCTCCTTAGCCTCTATCTCACTAAGTATTTGTATAAGAAAGCATTTGTACTTTTTGCTGAAACTTAACATGTTCGCCAAGTATAACCTAAAGAAAAATTGATTAAATTTTGAAGCCGTTTGATTGGAGTAAAGTGTTTATTTTTTATGTTCTTCGTAAACAAAAAATGTAATATTTGGTTAAAAATGGTTACCACGATCACTCTCGAACGCAATCGTATTCTTTGCTGAAACCTTACAGGATCATTAAGTATATCCTAACAAAGAACTGATCAGATTTTTGAGCTGATTGATCAAAAAACTTGAATTTTTTAAAATTCCTTTGTAACAAGAATTGAAATACATTATTTTCGTTAATCATTGTTAGTTATAAAGAAACTGTAAACTCTCTGAATCTTTTTTCAATTTCTCTAATCAGAGCTCTTGATTCACAAAAACATTTATCGTGTGTATAGTGCATTGTTGGTTCACAATTAGTGGTAGAGCACGCTCCTTGAGATCTCGGAGATGTTTAGTCAAATCACTTTCATCGCTATATTTTTGTACATGGTTGTGCTTCCTCCTAGAGGAACCTTTGACATAGTTAAGTTGTCAGTTTCGTTAAAATTTCATAGAAACATGTTTTGAGATGTTTAAAGTTCGAATTACGCGTTTTTAGAAAATGTCCGTATGGATGTGTGTGTGTGTGTGTGTGTGTGTGGATGTGTGTGTGTGCGTGTGTGTGTGTGTGTGTGTGTGTGTGTGTGTGTGTGTGTGTGTGTGTGTGTGTGTACCGTAATATTTCTAGAACTACTCCGTCAACTCGACATGCATAGCTATTTTTGGATTCTAAATTCAGGAAAAACAGTTATTTTTTATTTTTTAAGTTACTTTTTTATGGTCGATTTTTAATCTTTGAAAAACACTATTTTGCGTTTTTTTCAATCATCCCATTGTTACAAACAATTCAGATAAAATGCATTTGAAAGCAAATAAAATTACCTACTTTTCCCCGTTTGGTCCTCGAAGGGATCAACCGCTCCGTTCGGCAGATAACATGAAAAAGGTGATTTTTTTAATTCATATCTCTGGAACTAAACATTATAACCTTACAAAATAAATCTTGTTAGTAAAAAAAAGTTTGAGCCGAACCCATGACCCCAGAGTATTGATTTGCCTTGTAAAAACGAAGTCACAAAGTAAAGACTAAACATTTTTATATTAAATATGTCTTTTGATGACCATTTTTTAGTAGCACGGTCTTGTTTTTACTCTTATAGAAAACAGAAATCAGAGACACCATTGTATCTTCCACAGAAACATTAGGTTTCTTTTAATGAATTCATACGTAAAGGAGAAACTATGTGTACTTTTTTAGGATAACACTTGTAAGATAACTATTCTATCTCTTAATTTCATTTGCAATTTTCATGGTTTATAAAGTTAAATTGGCAAAAATAGTGCCTTTCGCTTTAAGCTATGTTCAATATTCTAAAATAAAGGCAATTTTCAGTTTCGCCTCTGTAGTCGGTAGAAAGTAAATTTCCTGAGGCTCTTATAAACGTTTAACATGACGCACAATTTATTGTAACTGAAAAAACAAATTATATACCGTATGCGCTTACCATGGCCCGTTATTGCTGCAAATTGATATCTTACCTGTAAGGTTCAATCACTATATAGTTTTTTTGAGATTGTCAATCTAAATGGGCATTAGAAATATTGTCGTTTTTCAGTTAAAGCGTTCATTTCCTAATCATTACCTCCCACTTAGTGACAGCCTAGTGGCGACATCTAAGCATTAATATTCTTAAGTTTGAATGTTTATTATATACACTCACCAAAATGAAACAACTTTTAATTTACTTACAAAATTTTGCGGTTTCTTAATCGTGTGAACTGGCTATTGTATAGAACACCGCTCAAGCAAAGTAATGTTTTCTCTAATAATTGCATTTATAATTGAAATTGACTTTTTTACGACGCATTTTATTAAATTTTATTAATTAAATTTTATTATTATTAAATTTGATGTATTTTCATATTCTGTATAATCTGTTGTTGCAACAATGTGTGAGTTTACCAGCGTAGTAAAATAATCCAAATTAAGTGTAGGCAATTTCGCGCAGTAAATATTTGTGTACAATTTTAGTGTACAGAATGTGTGTGTAGAGTTATTTTTGCGTAGTGTGTGATATGTGTATATTTTTTGAGTACATTGAAAACGAACTGTAATTCTATTCTATTTTATTCTAACTATACATACATTCCAGGCTGATGACAAAACATTAGTCACTGGAATGACTAATGGCATGATTTCGATTAAACAACAAGAAGAAACCAAAAGCAAATTTTTAGATTATCCAAAAATTTCTTATCAATATGCAGGTGATAACCTGCATTCACCACGCATAGACACTTATGTACACGAGTCAGTAAAAGAAGTAATAGGAAAACACGATGCATGTTTGAGAAAATTTCAGTATTCAAAAGCTCTCGATCACGTCATGATAAATTACATAGTTAATAAGTGTCCACATATAACAGTTGCTCTTTTTCAAGAGTTAGTTCGACGGCAAGGTATTGTTCAGGCACTATCTGGACGTGATGGAAAATTCCTAATCAATATTTTAAAATTTATTATACGAAACATTGGAAACATCAGATTTGGAAGAGTGTTACTAGAAATAGCAAACATCTTAATGGGTACGTATTATAAATTAGAACATCATGACAAAAAAGTTAAATATGAATTAATTTTTCAGAAATGTATGACGATAAACTTGAAGAATTTAATTTAGAGGTACAGGTAACATTTCGGCTACTAGCAAAAAAGTTAGAAGAAGAAGAAGATTTAATAATATATTTAACAGAGTTACAAGGTACACTTGAAATGATTCTTTCATCATCAGAAACTACAATTATCAATACGCAAGCTGATAATTTAACACCATCAGTAACAGCACAAAAAAATTTGATTCTAAATGTATTATAATAAAATGATGATTATAATAATTATACATACTTTGTTATTTAATCATTATTTTTGCGTTAAAATTCAGTTAATATAGCTGAATTGTTTTTATAGCTTTTTTAGAACAGTTTTAGCTAATAAAGCATTTAATTTAAATAACATGTTAGCTCTGAAAAGTATTTGTTTTGTGTTTTGTCCATGCAGCGGATGATGATCCACAAGGTAAGATCCAACCAGAAGGTACTTTTGTTTTTTCTGATCCTCCTAAATATTGGTCCCACGTGAATCTAAAACATATATGTAATTAACGTATTTATTCATATATCCATATAAAATCAGTTTGTTAAGGGGCCACCATACCTTATATATAGCTGGCGTTTCGCGTCAGAAAGGCCACCCAGGTTGGTTAAAATTAGGAGCCACAAAATAAGTCGCAATGTGGCTTAAAATGTTCGTATAGACGTATCTTTTTGAAATCAAGTTGGCCTTTTTGGAAATTTGTGATGGTTGACCCAATATGGCCCCGAAAGTGGCACAATCTGACTCAACTTTTAACACTTTGTCGCTGCAAATCTCTATTTTGGCCAGAATTGGCTTGAAAATGCATACTTGGGGTTTTTGGTGTCGCTGAACAAGAATCTACCCTTAAATGATTGATATCCAAGATAGCGGACCCGGTAGGGGGCGGCTTCTGTATGGTATCACGTGACCCGCCAGTCTTCTCGAATCTGGCTAAAACGGCTAGGAACCGCTTGTTCGTGGATACTGAGGCGTTTTTCGTGGTCACTAAAATAGATACCGGCGTTAGACTAACAAAATTGGATTTGTGTTCAGCGACCCCAAAAACCCTGAGTATGCATTTTCAAGCTAATTCTGATCAAAATGGAGATTTGCAGCAACTAAGTGTTAAAAGTTGAGTCAGATTGTGCCACTTCCGGAGCCATATTGGGTCAACCATCACGAATTTTCGATAAGGCCCACTTGATTTCAAAAATATAAGTGCTTTTATATAGATACACTTCCAACGTTTAATTTACCACTTTGCTCCCAACTTCTAGAAAATTTATTTGCCGATCTGATGTAACCCTAAGCTGATAGATCGGTCTACAGCGCACTTTTAATTATTTTTATTCAGGGTCCCGTTGACTAATGCCATCAAGCTCGCTTCTGCGCTTAGGTGATGATAAAAAATATTGATTGTATAGTTTTTTTAAAAAGAAGCCAATTTTTTAAAAGTTGAGAAAAAAGAGGAGGCGAATTTAAAGTTGTTAGTATATCTCTCTATATTATAAAAAAAGTTTCGCCGCCGCCGACGCCGCCGGTTCAGATATTTTCCCTCTCAATTTTCCCCCTCAATTTCTCCCCTCAATTTTCCGCCTCAATTTCTCCCCTCAATTTTCCGCCTCAATTTTCCCCCTCAATTTTCCCTCTCAATGCATATCGTCTCAAATGAAGATTTTAGAATTCTTTATTATAGATTCTATAGTCTCTCTATATTATCAAAAAAGTTTCGCCGCTGCCTATTCAAAAATTGTGCTCCTTAATAGTGCCCCTCAATTACTGCCCCTTAATTCTTGCTCCTTAATTACCCTCCAATACTGCCATTCAGCTATTACTTCTAAACCACTGTTAATACTTATTCTGTAATAAGTTCTAATATTACACACACGGTTAATTCAAACTTTGAATTCCGGAAATGTTTGCCAGTGCCAGCCGCTTGTTAACTGGGACCGACGCGCATGCGCTCTATATCTAAACGCGACCACTCGCGTCCAGCGCGTGCTTGTCGGCTCTGGATATCCCCAATGGGGAACTTGCATGAAAAAATTCATTAGGTCCGTCATGTAGAATATCGAAAAATAATCGACACGTATTTTTTCTTTCTTCAATTAAACGATTATTAACAAAGATGTAGAGAGTTGAAATGTATGACGTCACTGATTCGGACTATGTATAGTATATCTATATCGTCCGATTCAGTGACGTCACATGATATTTCAACCCGCTGTACCTTTGTCAATAATCGTTTGATTGAAAAAAGAAAAAAATACCTGTCGATTATTTTTCGATATTCTAGATGACGGACCTAATAGATTTTTTCATGCAAGTTTCCCATTAACCTGTGACCAATACTGGCGGGAGTTTCCCGAATTTAAAATTTCAATTAACGGTATGTGTACTTTTGCATGGGGTAATTGGTTTGTTTCCTTCTTACACAATAATGAACATACATTTCTATTCTAAGATTTCATACAAATACATGAAACAGAATATAATAATCCCTTTAAATTTTAAAGATACAAACCACATTCATACTTATACAGAACAACATTGGTAGAAACGTAAGCCGACCATTTACCATTAGAAAGCCAATTGGACCAATGTTGGTCAATGATTTACAAACGCTTGGATACAAAATCGTCACGCAATGAATGGAAGCATTGGCTTATGGATAGCTTATCAAGGTCTTAAAGAAGAGGAGCACTCTGTTATTTACTAGCATTCCAGCTTTTAATACACAGATGTAAGTTGTGCTTGAAGATTATAAGCCTGTCACCTGGGACTCCGGTAGACGATGTCCAGGTGTCTGGCAGAGAAAAAAACAAAATCTCGGAAACGCGCTTCGTGGCGTTCGATGTAAAGATAGATGTAAGTTGTGCTTGAAGATGATGAACTCTCGACAAAATATGCCTTGTGCCCTAAATGTCTATAATTATAAAACTAAAGGACATAAGGCAATTTTTTTACGCGTATTTACTAAAGCCACATAAATAATTTATTGTTTTTTCGATCACATAACCTCCTAAATGCTTGAAAATGCGTTTAAAAGCAATATTGAAAATAAACAAAACCACGTCCCAGAATAGTCACGAGCACATGAAATTCAAGTGAAATAAAGCTGCAGATAAGAATAAGTATATAAAAATACAGTTCACAATTTAAGCAAAAATAATAGATCAAAAATGATAGATCAAACGAAATATTTAAAAGATTATTACAAATCAGTATGACCAGAGGGTAGGCAAAAAATTCGTTGTTTATAATACAGCTATTAGCCGTGTATGTAGCAAAGACAAATAAGTTGATATTCAATGAGCAGAAGCTGTTATGTGCATTAACGGTCAATTCAATACCCGACGATAAAATATCACAAAAGTCTTTCCTTATCTATATTTTTTCATCAGCTTCTTCTCGCAGACAGGCAGACGATTTTTAAGATCGTGAAACTCAAGATGTTCAAGGAAATGGAATTTACTTCTAAGTGGTTTGACAAGGGTTAGCAAGATTGGGACTATACTGAATACCTTTTATAAGAAGAAGTCAAGGGATTTGCGTGTTGTGATAAAACTCCTTTCGACAAGAAAGCGATCTCATTAATACAAAGGGAACAACCGATTTTGGATTATTATGAAAGGGCTGTGCCAATTCATGAGATCGAAGGTACTTCGTATTACAATCTATTAAACAAGCCGATAGACGTTATGACTTCTGACGTAAGTTATCCTAAAATTATCAAAGAGTTTAGGATCAAAACATACAAGCTTCTTTACCCGCTGTATCATAAGCGGTTGCGGATCAGATTTGATCACGACATGATAGAAAAATGGTCACGATCGATGACGTCGTTCAAAGAATTGCTAAGATTCGTCTACAATGAAAGATCTATAATGTATTTAAATTTATTAAGAGACGCGTTGGTTTGATCTCGAAATATTTCCTTAAGATGTTTTTTAAGTAGTTTTAAGGTTTAGTTTTTAACGTGGGTAACAGTTCTGCCTCCTAAATTACCTATTGGTAGACCTATCGGTAGACTCGCAAACTATACGACAATAGGTGCGTGCACGCACGTTGTTGTAAAATTCGAAACGGTGTAACTTTTGCAACGACCGATTTATTGCGACAAATCAATACTGAACAATTAAGACGTATTTGAGCTCTTGTAGGTAAAATGTTTTCTCCACATACACAGAAAGAAAGAAATGTATTGTTTACACGTGCCCTATCATTTTAACTCCTTGGAAAGGAAAATCCAAAACACATGCGCCGAAACAATCATATATCAACTAAAAATCTCGACATTATATAAGCGTTTAGATTACACTAAATTCAGCAGTAGCTCGTAATCAATATAAAGAAATAATTTTTCTTTTCTTGTACCAAAAAGTTCAACAAATGCGATATACAATCCCGTATACGTTTAGCGCGTTAGCTCAGCTACAGTAAATAGCTAGCGCCTATGATTCGTTATAAAAAGCTGATGCATACACAGCAATGGGTGCGTTTTCCAACAACTTTAATACCGTCAATTTGCAAATGATTATGCGCGCGAGTAGAGCGAAAAAAACTGCTCGAGCTGGCGTTGCGTATCGAGCGTATCGAGCAAAATTATCAATGTGTAATCGGCGGTGGCGGCTGCAATATAAAATCTAAAACGCGTTGAAAAGCGTTCAATGTTAAAAAGCGGTTATCCTCTTGAAAAAGGAAAATCCAAAACACATGCGCACGCGCGGTTAATTTTTAGCAGTAGCTTCGAGCTATGATACATAATTCAGGCGTGAATATAAGCGAGGAAAGAGAGGATAGGAAGTGATTTTACACAATTGGCACTTCGAAAATTTTAGTTTTATTTTTTGAAGTATTCTTATCAGCGCGTGCACAGGCTATTGTAGTCCGCGCATATACGCTTTTACGTATATTACGAGCTAACTAACATTAAAGTTTTTACTACGACGAACGTGGGGTTGGCGAGCGAAGCGAGCAGGGGGGGGGGCCCTAGTCTATATAAAAGGTACGGTAGCCCCTTAAAGTTAGATAATTATACAATCTCAAGGTAGAGACAATAGAGTTCAATTGGGTAAAGCGCACGTAATAGCCGGCTGATACATGCTCGTTCTAGAAGTTATGAGTTTGATTCTCGGTGGGAGCAGATCAAACAGGCTTTTTTCTCTGTTTCCTGTCGGGAAAGAAATTCAGATAAATTTTTCTCATGGAATTTTCCCTACGCCACAAGCACGGGGACCTGAACAAAGGTCGGTACAGAGTGGAAGGGAAGGTGTATCATAAAAGTAACATATAAATACTTTAGAACACGGTAGTCCAATGCTTCTAGGGGACGAGATTAGCCATAACATAGGCAATTCACAAAAGTCAGATTAACAGGGATACAGTTGTGTTAGGAACAGTTTCACACATAGGTGGTAGAAGTAAAATATAATTTTATAAAGTTTTTGTACTTTTTGACATTCGTCAGAATAACGATAATCAGTATTCTTTTTAAAGAAAAATTTAACATTTAGTTTCCGAGATATAATGGTCAGGATAGTTTGCGGAACGCGTCTAAAATCACTGGTAATCGAAAAATCACCATGAAAAAAAGCAAAGGTAAAACAGCGAATTAGTGAAACAAAAACATAAAAAAACGAGCCTAGGTATAGATTGAAATCCATTAAATAAAAGCTGAGATCTAAGCAATGCAATTTTCAGTTATATAATTCGTATCCAACATGGCGGGGGGACGCAAGCCTCCCGATAAGCGCCCTGCTTTACTTGTGTGTCATCCTGCCGAAAAAGTGGAAACTGCAGTGTGCATAATCTGTGATGAGGCTTATCACATAAACTGCCTCAACCAGATATCAGGCACCGTGAAATACTTGGGGAAACATCTTATAGTTTGCCCCGAGCACAGCGTGAAAAACATAACCTCGAAAGTTGAGGAGAAAAGCCTGACCAAACCAGCAAGGATACTGATTGCCCAGATTAAATCTAAAACGTCTGAGGAAATAAGAGGAGATCTATTAGCCGAGACTGAGGGTATGACTTTTAATCTACTTGGCAAAGAATCGATTGTAAATGATAGTGAGATGCGATCTTTGAAAACAGAGGTTACATTATTGAAAAGACTAGTTGAGGAACTAACTGAGAAAAACGATCTACTTAAAGAAAAGATACAAAGAAACTTGAATCAAGCTACGTTTAACACCTTCTCCTACAAAGACGCTGTTCAACAACCAAANCAAAAAAGTGGAGACAGCCAGGTTGATATTAAACAGTCAGTAACAAACTGTCTAACAGCACAAAAAAACATACAAGCCAGGAATATCTACAAAAATAAGAAGAATGAAGTGATTATTAGTTGTGCGAGTGTAGATAGTGCAGAACTAATAGAAAGTGTACTTAAAGATAAATTAAAAGGTATCTGCAGTGTAAAAAAAGATGAACTGAATAACCCGAAAATAAAAATTGTCGGAATAGATAATTACACAAATATGAATATGGAGGAAATCGAATTGGATATTAATACTAGAATTTTTAGTGATTTTACGAGGAAAGGTAAAGTGCTACACATGTACATAAGTAAATTCAGCAAACAAAGCACAGTTTTAATGGAAGTACCTGCCGAAATATACAAATACATAAGAGAAAATAAAAATAGAGTTTTTGTTGGCTACCAAAACTGTAAAACCTATGACCTAATAAACATTAGCCACTGTAACAAGTGTGGCAGGTTTCAACATAATGAGAAAAAATGTACAAATGAAGTGGTAAGCTTGAAATGTGCTGAAAATCATAAAACAAGTGATTGTACCAGTGAAACAATTAAGTGTGTAAACTGTGCATTTAGTAACAATAGGTACTCCACTAAACTAGAAATAAATCACGCAGCGTATGACGCTAACCTCTGTTCTATCCTGAAAAAGAAAATCGCAAAGTTCATTGACTCAACGGACTATCCGTTGAGCCCTACAGTACCATCAATCGACACAGTCTACAATAGTAGGAAGTCTACAAAACAGCATGTACCGACAGCTGATAACAGGGTTCCAGGAGAACCAAGTACGATACACCCACCGGGGAAACAGAATGCTACACAGGAACAGATAAAAGGCAAAAATCAGAATACGAGGACTCTCACAAGAAACCAGCTAGCGATCCAAAGACAGAAGCAACAACTAGATCTGTACACTACTTCACCGACGTCAAACAAAGAAAAGAAAAACAAAGATAGGTAAAAATGGCCACATTTGACATCATAGACATGATCCGAAAAGATTCTTTTCAAAAAGAAAAAACATGTAGTGTTGATAGTTTTAACAAAATTAGTAGCAGTAAAAATGATTCGATTATGCATATAAATATTAGAAGTATGAATGCTAATTTTGACAAAATTGAATTACTAATTGATAGTTTGGATACAAAGCCATCTATTGTTATATGCACGGAAACTTTTCAACTGATTAATTACAGAATATATGAATTGAAAGGATCTGACTATGAATACAAGTGTTATTATAACCATAGTTCGATTAACAAAAACGTACTAGTAAATATTAATTTAGAACAAAACACTGAGGTGATCGAAACTGGTAGGATTAAGTTTGTAAATACGAGTATTAAACTAAGTAATCAAAGTAACCTTGAGGTGTCAGCGTTCTATAGGTCACACGGGATTCCGAAATCTGAATTTATTCTAGAAATAAATAAATTTTTAACATCGATTTACTAGAACATGATAGCCTTAGCCAGGAATTCCTATGTAATTTCCTAGAGAAAGGGTACACCCCCAGGTTTCTTGGTATCACTAAGCCGCCGATCGGAGTCGCAAAGGGTTCCTGTATTGACAATATTTTTATCAAAACAAATAATTTAACAACAACTACATATAAAATAAAACTTTCAATAACAGATCACTACCCATTATTTATAGCATTAGACAAGATTAAGAAAAAAATAAAACAACCGGAAACTTTTGTAAATTATAAAAAATTAATAAGCATTGCCAGGAATAAAATCTGAAGTGAAATATTGTCGATAGAGGATCCTAACTTGGCGACGGATGTGCTAATTAATAAGATCAAAAACTGTATAGACATAGCTACCACAAAGAAAAGAAAGAACAAGCAAGGTGGAACAAAGAGTTGGATCACAAGTGCAATAATAAAATCATGTGAAACTAAAGAGTTTTTGTATGATCTATGGCAACAGGATATAAGCAATGAACAACTTAAATTACAGTACAAAAAATATGCTAAAATACTAGACAAAGTTATAAAAGACGCAAAAATCAAATATGAACAAAAACAAGTACAAAATAATATCAATAACCCAAAAAAGCTCTGGGAAGTCATAAATAGTAAAATCGGCAACAAGAAATCCCGTGAAACCATAAATCATATAAAAAAAACCGCTGCCAAGTCCTTGGCACTTAGCTTCCTCCTATTTCGCTTTTTGTTATTGTTCAAATGTAATAGACGGAGACGTTAGGACGAATCCTCCTAGTAGCTTTACTTTTGTGCGATTTTAGTTCCCGTTAACCCTGTTACAATATCAACGGCCAATCTGCAAAATCTTGGTAGCAATGTTATCGGGTTTCCAACTAAAAATTAACGATACCTGTCAAAAATTCCCTTAAAATAAGCAACTAGTTTTGTTTACCAATAGAGAAACGACACTGAGAAAGGGATTCATTAACAGTTAAGTTAATACATTTATTAATTGGCTTATTGAAATATGGATAGACCGGCGATGGCTCCGTGGATAAACCACCTGCCTCTCGGTCAAGGGGTCGTGGGTTCGAGCCCCCGTCAGCGCGATCAGTTTTTTCAGATCCGATGGAAATCTTACTCACCACACCGGGTTTGAGAAAGGCGTAGGTGTGATGAGCTACTTTCGAACGCTAAAATTCATCTAGAAACACAACACGATACGTTGTGAGGCCATGAACTTTCGAGTTCGAAAAAGCCACCCATTTATTTTTATTTTTTTTTTTTATTGAAATATGGATGAAATCCGTCTGTAATCAAATGCAAGATATTAAAGGACTGTTAATAGCGCACTAATATCATTTCTCGTTCTTATCTTCATCACTCTCAAATGAATAAAATTCTATTGTTATAATTTATTTAGCAAAATTTATTGAGAATGTAATTTTACAATGGTGTCCCAATCCAATTTTTCATATTCATTAAGCTGAAAAAAATATTAAGTATATAATTGAAACAATTAAATTAAATAGTTGATTATGCACCTAGCAGGTAAAGTAGGTAAAGTGTACACGTTGTAAAAATAAAATCCAAGGGAAGCCAGCAAATGACCATAAAATGGTCAGAATCATAAGAAAAAATTTCCCGAATTCAGAATCAGAAAACATTTATGAATGTCAGATTGTATTACGATCGTTCGCGTGGTTCCAGAATTATGACGGTATACACACACACACACACACACAGCCTTTCGCACGGACGTTTTCTAAAAACGCATGAGAAACTGAAAATTTTAATATTACAAAGCTTCCTCTTAGGAGGAAGCAATGGTGATAGGAAAATAACGGATAAAACAGAAATTGCAAATAATATGAACAGATTTTTCAGTGAAATAGGTCGAGAATTAAGTGGACGCATGAAGAAACCGGATAATGCGGAACTCAAACTACCGGCTATGAATCCAAATATAATATTCATTAAACCAACGAACACGAGTAGGGAGTATCGGTAATCAATGCACTAAAAATTAGAAGTGGGGGAGTTGACAGGATTAACTTTAAGACGTTGAAATTAATAAGCAGCTACATAGCTGAAGCTCTAACTTATATTATAAACCTAAGCATTGAAACAGGTATATGGCCTAATGCACTCAAGAAGGCAGAAATTGTCCCAATCTACAAATCCGGCGAAAAAAGTAATATCAATAACTATAGACCTATTTCACTGATATCAAACGTTGCGAAAATATTTGAAAAAATATTACACATTAGACTATATGATTTTGTAAATGAATCCAACATAATCTCTGAACACCAATTTGGCTTCGTAAAGAAAAAGGGTACAAAAAATGCGCTTAATTATTTAATGAACACACTGTACAACAATATAGATAAGAGTATTCCTACTCTAGTCACTTTTCTTGACCTGGCAAAGGCTTTTGATACAGTAGATCACAGTGTCTTGCTAGAGAAATTATACTGCATGGGAATTAGGGGGCAAGCTCTGACTCTGCTCACTAGTTATCTTAGTAACATATACCAAAGTGTAAAAATTTGTGAATGTGAGTGACGAACTTTTAACAAATACTGGGGTACCACAAGGTACGATACTTGGCCCACTTTTGTTTATCCTATACATAAATGATATACTCCAAGAGATACCTATGGAAGCTATTTTGTCGTATGCTGACGACACTGCTATAATTGAAACAGGAGATTTTGCTGGGAAAAAGCACAAGATAATATGAATAACGACCTGTCACGCATTCACAAATGGCTTGCGGTAAATAAGTTATCATTAAGGTGGAACTCCACTGATTTTTTATTTTTCTTACCTTTTGCCCCATCCATTGTCAGATTTTAGGGGTTTGATTGTGGTGATAAAAGAAGGTTACATAGCAATTTTGGGCCATTTTTATACACATATACTCAAGTTATGATATAAAAACCAAAAATAATCATTAAAATTAAAGGTTTTTCAAAAAGTTGCTTGCGCACAGGACTTTGACTAAATTAATCCAAAAAATTTGGACATACATTTTGACCCGTACTTAACAAAAGTTAATATTTTTTATTACGGGAACTCTCATAGTTCATCTGTAATAAATCAAGAATTTATTAAACAACTAAATCTATGAAAAAACCCTATAATTTACTAATATTTATAATAAAACAAATTTTTCTAAAACAGATACCTTAACTTAAAATATTAAGTTTTGTTCCAAATGTTCTAAAGAATACGCGTAAAAATTTTCAAAAGGATTAATAGAAATGCCTTGCGCAAGGAACTTTTTAAAGTCAAACGAACAAGTTACGAGAAAAACACGTTTAAAGTTTTATTTTTGTATGCTATCTAATGTAAAATATTTTACTCAACTGCCCATAACATTGGTATAACTTTAAGTTTTTACATCGGGTTGGTTTCAAAATGTTCATAAAACTATAAGCAACTAAAATATATAATAAAATTTTTTTCGAGTTTTTGACCAAAAATCAGTGGAGTTCCCCCTTAAATGTTGATAAGACTGTATGTATGACGTTCGGCAGCTATGTCGGCAGCGTGCCTAACCAAATAGATATAAAAATACTAGATAAAAAATTAATAAGGGTTGAGAACTACAAATATCTGGGCATAGTAATAGACTACAATCTTAAATGGGACATGCATATGTTAAATATTATTAAGAAAACTAAATATCTAGTGTATATCTTTTACAAAATTGCGAAAACAATGTCAACTGAAACTTTGATGTTAATTTATTATGTCTTTCTTCATAGTATCATGAGTTATGGTATAATTGCTTGGGGTGGAGCCTATAAAAACAATAGAGATCTAATACAAAAAATACAGAGAAAAATTCTAAAAATTATAAACAAAAATAATTTTGTCACGCAAAATATTCCTCTCAATCTTGAGCAACTGTTTACACTCGAGGCCTTAAAGATATACTATAATGATCTCAAAAACCAATACCTGAAATCATCTAGTGTTATGAGAAATAAAGGTATTATTATACCGATCAATAAAAAAAGAATTAGTAATAAGAAATGTTATATTAAAGCGATCTCAATATTTAAAAGCGTTAGAAATAAGCAAACCAAGTCAACTAAATATAATTAAAGAATGGATTAAATCCAATTGTTGATAACTGAAATATATATCTACAAGTTAAAATGTTAAATGTTAAAATATTGAAAAATGTATATACAGATGACGCTAAGGTAGTAAGGAGGCTACGAACTATGCATCATATAGAATAAGTTTTAGGTTTTAAGTTATTTTTTTTTCTCTCGCCAGGCCTGCGGACAGATAACCTGTTTATCTTCGCAGGAATGCAGAGGATGTAAATATCTCTGTATTTTCTTTCTGGTTAAATAAATAAAAAAATAAATAAATAAATAGAGTATACGGAGTGAGAAAACAAAATTTTGAAGCATAATATCTTTGAAACTAACTGGTATCATAAACAACCCAAAAAAAGGATCAAAATACTATATAATGCTTACTAAATCCAAAATTTAACTTGATTATTGCCTATTTACTCCAGCCATCGCGATACGTAGAAAAACAACTTTTTCAGTTTTTGATGTTTTTCTCAGGATCTGCTCCATAAAATGACTTAAAATTAAAGTGGAGTATAGTCCTAATAACTTTTAATAATCGTGATTTTTTTAGAAAGATTCAAAATGTAGTTTTCGAGTTAGAACAATCTCAAAAATTTGCGCTTTATGGTGTGTAATAAAAAAACGGCGTACGATAATATACATTTTCCGCGGTAAAAAGAAAGGTAGATTTATTCTCTTTCAGATACATATTAAGCAATTTACTTTCATCAACTCTTGCAATAACTTCTCAAAACTAAAAAATCGATTTAAAAAAAAAACGGTTTTTTGAAGATTTAACATTTGGTTTTCGAGTTGAAACTGTAACGATTCGACTTTCCCCGTGTGTTGAGTAGTCGGCCAGACGCCAGGATTTGGTTAGGGGAAAGGTTAATTGAAGAGACTGTTTATGTAATTAATAACAAAATAGATATATTCTAGTAATTAAGATAACAAGTTGATCGTTCAATTATTAGTCACCATTTGTAACGGAAATCGAGATCCCGGTTTGTTTAGAATATTTAGCCTTTACAATCGGTCTGGCTTAAACTAGTGCGGTTAACGGTACATTAACACGACGTTGCCGGAGTTACGTGGTTTCGGTCCGGTTATCGGTTTTACGGACGCGGTATCGGAGTTTCGGACGGTGAAACGGGTTCGGGTTAACGACGGGTTTTCGGAGGTTAGGTTTCCCTCGAGTCCATGGAGTCGTGAGCGCACGGCTCTACGGATCGAGGTCGCTCGTCTCGTTCTTCTCCTAGTCCTGTGTGCTCACAGTGACCAGGCGAATCTCGAGAGGTCGGCGGGTGGTCGGTTTCGCACGGGCAGGAGTTGGCCGGTGTTTCACCAGGACGTGTGCGCACGACCTGGGGAATCGTCGGCGGGGCTTTAGTTATTTTCTCAGCCCCGTGTGCTCACGGTGGCCGGGAAAACAACCAGTCCCTTGGGACGGGTGTTCAGGAGCAGGTGGCAACGTCGAGTATCGGCTACGTGTGCTCACGTAGACGAGACTCGGCGCTGTTCGGCTACTCCTGGTTGTCTCGTGTGCGCACGACGACAACTCGGAGTTTCGGGTTCGCTAACAGTGTCGTCACGTGTGTTCACCGTGGTGCGCGCACGTGCTCACTTCGCGTCGCGCGGACTCGCCTTTGTTCGCTGCGCGCGCGCGCTCGCTGGCGTCAGCTGATTGACTCGGGGCCGCGTCTGCTTGCTTTCTGTGCGAGACTTGCGTCTCGTCACAAAACAATTTCCAAAAATATCGCTTTATAGTGTATGAAAAAAGAGCGACGAACGATAATATAAATTTTCAGCGGTAAAAAGATGTTATTCTCTTACTGGTACATATTCAGCAATTTACTTTTATCATCTTTTGTCATAACTTTATTGAAAAGAACTGACATGTCAACTCCGCTACGCCGGTCCCAAGCCCGGGGCTCTGCTGTGCAAGCGGCGGGGAAGGAGGAGGGGGAGCAGTATTAATCTCGTTTAAATAACCAAGGGGCATCTGGCCCGGATGCTAGTACTTTTTTAAAGGGTTCCTCCCTAAGAAACAGGATAGGGAAAGAAACCCCGAAATTAAATCAAGCATGAATAGTGAGTTAATAACGAAATTTACACCCTAAGCGGGTTAAGCTGGAAAGCCTAGTCCCGCCGCCGATTCCGATCGGGTGAAAGCCCCGATGGTCGATGGTGGCTTCATGGCGATTGGGGGGGGGGCGAGGCAAATCGAGTGTAGGTTTTCGAACCGGAGTAGAAGTGCAGGAAGGTTAAAGCAAGGCCTGTCGTCATCAGGGATCCAAACTCCCAATCCGGTTAAGTAAGGCGATCACTTGACGGTCCTGAAAGATACAATCAGGAAAACCATCGAGTACACCGAGGGCAGAACCAACGTGCACGGTCTGATTAGAACGAGCCTCGGAGAGGCAATGGAAAAGATAGAATAGATAGAAAAAAGAACGCCCTTTTTGAAAGTTCCAGAGCTTCGCTTGGGAGGAGAATCTTTTGGACCTAGAACAAAAAAGCCAGGAGAGTTTGGCAAGTGTTGCTAGCGTGAGGAGCACATGCACAAATACGTCAAACAAAGAGAAATGATAATACCACCAGGAAAGACAGGAAGCAAAACAGGCTCGAAAGCAAGAAGAGGAGCACATAAACAAGCCGCTAGAAGAAGTAGACGATTTAATATTTCACACGCCAAGGGACATAAATAGCATTGTAGAGCGGCTTAAGAAACTCAGAGTTAGAGTGACGGAGTTACAGGCATAAAGGTATTACTCTAGAGAAAAAAAGGCAGCCGAGAATGTAATGCCTGCGGAGAGAGAGAGAGAGAGAGAGAGAGAGAGAGAGAGAGAGAGAGAGAGAGAGAGAGAGAGAGAGAGAGAGAGAGAGAGAGAGAGAGAAAGAGAGAGAGAGCGCACTACAAAATTAGAAAGAGAGTGCAGGCTTAGAGGCCAAAAGTCCGCCTACGTTCTCTCTCTCTCTCTCTCTCTCTCTCTCTCTGCAACCTCATCCGCATCCACATCTTCATCTTCTAAGGTAACTCTGTCCGAGGGTCTAAGGGCCTGCCACTTCAATGTAACTCCCTTACGGGTCACATTGCGGCGGTTAGTCTCTTCTTGTCTACTCGTCCCTTCTTCCACGTAATAGCTGTAACTGAGACTTGGCTAGACGATAAGATTCAATCGATTCCTCAACTTGACGACTATATACTGTACAGACGGGACAGAAACCGTAACGGTGGAGGTGTGGCCCTCTACATTCACAGCACCGTCTCAGCTACAGTCATTTCCTCATCAGACAGCACTTAAACAGGCAGGCCAGGCAAGCCGAAATACCTCTTCTGCGAGGTCACTGCAAAGGGCATAACACCCATCTTTGTAGTCGTTGTATATCGCCCACCTCATGCCCCATTTATCCATGGCAATGACTTCATCGAAAAACTAACAACATGTATGCACTTATACTCCACGAAGCTCATTATGAGCGACTTCAACGCCGATCAGTTCTCCTCATCTGAAGATGCCAAATTTATCATGGCCTTCATTGAGGAGAACTCCCTTCAGTCGGTTCCATACGGTGCTACGCATCATAAAACAGAGACCGACACCTGGCTTGACATGTGCCTAATTGACGAGCAGGATCGCTTGCTCGCGCACTGGAAGACAGATACACCGTTCATAAATGGACACGATCTCATAACGGCCATTCTTGACGTACAGATGCCACGACACGTACCTAAAACTTACACCTATAGAAACTACAAGGGTATCTGCGACGAGAAGCTAATGGACTTCCTCGGCGCGTGCAACTGGCCATTGCTCGCTACCTCATCACTGGACGAATGGATTACACTGCTTAACACTAACCTAACGGACGCAATAAATCATCTCGCCCCATTGCGCACAGCGACCATGGGACTGAAACGTCACCCGTGGTTCACCACGGCTCTTCGTGACCTTTTGAAAGAATGGAACAGACTCTATAGACGCTTCCGCAGATTACGTCTCCCCCTAGATATTTTCTTCTTTATACAGACTAGCCAGGGATGATGCTCCTAGGCAGGTTAAGGATGCCAGGCTGAATTATTATCATTCACGCCTGTCCTCCCTGACTGATGCCGGCGAGATCTGGAGAGAGCTTGAGAAACTTAGAATCACTACCTCTCGAGAAAAACCACCCTCTCGCTTCTCCAATGTAATATTTTTCCAACATGTAATATTTATCCCAATTCGATATATGGAATATTTTTAAAACATGTTAAAATTATAATTTGGGATGAAATATCAATGGCATCTAAACATGCTTTCGAAGCAATAGACACATTTTTACGAGATTTGTGTGGTAATAATAATCCTTTTGGTGGAAAAATTATCGTTACATCTGATGACTTTCGACAGACACTTCCTATAGTACGTCATGGTAATCGAACAAAAATAATGGAATCATGCGTAAAAAGAAGAAAATTATGGTCATCTATCATGCAGTTATCATTAAATGGGAATTTAAGATTACAAAATAAAGATTACGAATTTAAATATTGGCTTCTCGATGTAGGAGAAAATAAAAACTCAACAAAATTTGAATTACAAAATAATTTAAAAATGATCCCGCAAGAATTGATCTGTAATAATGATCTAATCACAGAAATTTTTGGTCATAACACTGATTTAAATGATTTATTGTTTAAAAGAACAAATAATTTTATCGCCTTTAAATTCTGATAAATTAAAAATTAATGAAAATATAGTTGAAAAAATTGATGGAATAAAAATTCTTTTATAGTGATGAAAGTTGAAAGTGAAAATTATGAATCTTAAAAAAATACCCTTTACAAGGTAAAATGTTGGCAACTATAAGTTTTGTGACCATCGCTCACCAATTTGTATTTTAGTATTATAATTATGATTTCTCTTCTAAAAAGTCATGAAATCGAAGAAATTGTCTAATGTTTATAGCTTACAAACGTTTTTCTGTATTTTTATCAATATACGCTAATGAATGTAGTGAAATCAGTTTTAAAAATGTCAAGTGTTAAAAATCAGCACACTGACAAAAATCATTACTTACTTCAAGAAGAATCAATCTTACTATAACTTCAAGATGAAAATCCGCTTATTATTATAACAATTTTTATAATGATGCGAAAATATTTTAAGGTTAGCGCAGTATTAGTTAAATATTACACAATCTAGTAGCAATGTTCCCTAAATAGTTGCAGGAATATTAATAAGGCTGCATGCAATATTGCACAATCTGGTAGGGCAATCTTTAGGCAATGTTCCCAAAATATTGGGATTTCTGTGGGAGATAACCAGCCTTGCAATGAAAAAGCGGACATTTTGGTGCGTGACAACATTGCCTAATGGTTGCAGCAATGTTGTTTTACGCGCTAGCAATATTGCCGAATCTAGCCAGTCTTGCAATGCAATGTTGAGGCAATGTTGCCAAATTATCGGGTGCTATACGGGTGTCGGAACAGCTCACCGACGACCAGTCACAAGCAGCCAAGAGGGATAAGAGCTCTTCTGACTTTATGGATTTAAAATCCCTGTATGTAAAGTTGTTGAGAGCAGGGGACTCTGCTGTTTGAAAGTGAATCCCAACGTTAATAATGTTATGGCTGCTTGGGAAAGTCGCCAGTGAGTTACCCGCATTCAGCACTATGCTATCATCGTCAGTCATGATCACGTCAATCCATGTGTGGGAATCCCTGACGTGGTGAGTCGCGCCGTGATCTACTAGTTTCAAATTCAATTCGCAGGCAAGGTCTCTAACGAATTCCGCGTCATGCGAGGCTGATAACATATTCGCGTTCAAATCGCCCATAACTAGCCTGTAATCGTAACCCACGGAGTATCTGTGTAAGTCGTTCGCCAGTTCTGAATTGTCAGTGAATGAAACACCTGGCGGACGATAAATTATGGCAACAAAGATTGGTGGCCTTTTGCCCTGTTGAACTCTACACATCAGATACTCCGGTATTCTTGGCTTCACCTTTGCCTCTGACTGTGACGAGCACAGGATCGTCGGTCGCTTTGTAGCTATTGCGAATGTACAGGGCTACACCACCTCTTCGCTTGTTTCTATCCTGCCGCAAGATCGAAAAACCGTCCACCCGCGCGAACACGTCATCAACCTCATGCCCGAAACGCGTCTCAGCCACGCCAAAGAGGTGGTAGGTGGGATGAGCAGTCTCGAGATACTGCCTAAACATCCCCATGTGCGCGTATAGCGAGGTTGCATTCAGGAAGCCCGCTCTTAATGCCTCACCACCTGCCTCTCTCGTGTTCCCCCGGCCTAGTCAATTTTGTCCAGGTGTAGTCGGTCTCGGTGCACTACTTAACTTCAGCTCTAATTGTTTCCTATTTTTGACAGTATTATTAGTGGCGTCTGAGGTGGTAGCATCACCAGCGGTGATGTTATTATCATTGCAACTATTACCATTGTCACCATCAATTTTAGCGCTGTAGGATGCGGCTATAGCGTGTAGGTCCGCAGCCGAGGTGAACTCATGAGTTTTACCACCGTCTCTCTTCATGATAAGGAATCGCCCGCCTCTATGCCATATATATTTGAAATCTAAGCCACGCGCAATTTGCTTGAGATTATGGAAATGTACAAAATTATCTTTAGTTAACAGTTCATTTATAAAAATTTTACTTGGTATTAAGCAATTACGCGTTTCCTCATCCAGAATAGTTACGTTGATATCTTTTGCGCTGAACGCAGCAAGTCTGCCCTTCGCACGCATAATATTTCCTACCATGTCACGGCGAGAGAGGCTTACCACCCACGGAGATCGGCGATGCCCCAAACCAGGCTTCGATGGGCCGCGTTTAGTTACAAGCTCCGACCTAAGCGGACGTATCGATACGATGTCATCCTTAGTAATGGATGTGTCAATCGTAGCGAGTATGGGGTGCAGTACTTGGTGATGTTGAGCGTCTGTCCCGTTACAGACATTCGAAATTATTATATCTGCCGAAGACTCGCCAGACTGCACTACATCCATATGCTGACCCACCCCATCCGATCCTGAGCGACCGATGCCCGCAGAACGGGGGCCCCGTGTTCGACGTCGACGTTTGTCTTTTACCTTATCTAAACTAAAATTAATACCGACCGCGGTTTTACTACATAAAATATTATTATTATTATCACTAAAATCACTAGCATTATTATTGCCGTCTACCTCGGTTGATCCGCGCAGTCGCTCTTGCAGCTGTAGGACCCGCGCAGCCATAGCCGTGTACTTATCAAATATCGATACACGGCTACTCTCAAGTTCTACCAGCTTGGCATCTTGGATGGCGAGTTTGACCTCTTGCTCGGATATTCTGCCATTAAGGGTCTTGATATCAAAGATTATTGCTGGTATAAGCCTCAATTTGTCAAGATCCTCCTCCACTCCAGTCTAGCCGTCGCAGAGGTCACTTGTTTCGCCATGGTTGAGAGGCCACTAACATACCTTTCAAGCATGGCTATGGTGACCTTGTTGCTGTCGCCCGTCGCGTTGATCAGCTCCGACTTGCTCGACTCAAAGATGTCATCCGGCCTGCAGATGGACTCGGATACACCGGTGGTACTCTTCCTGCTGATATTGGAAGTGTCCTTGAAGCATGAGCTGTTCCCAATAGCGGTGGCTGCCCTCCTGGCGCTTGTGGTCGCAGGTGTCGATGTTTTTAGCAGAGGTGGATGAAACTGCTGCTCAGCTAAAGGAGAGATGCTGGCTTCCTCTCTCTCATTTCTGCCAGCGCCATCTTGATTGGCCATCTAAGGCTCAGGACATAACACCAAAGCCATAGGGCCACCCGACAATGTATGGTTGGCAGTCATGACATTCGTATCCGCAGATGACTGCGAGCCTCGTTCCTGCGTTGTATTCCGTGACTCCTCTCTATCCACTGCTTCTTTCTTAGGAGGTGATGTCCTCTCCCTCTTTAGGCTGCTGTTTGTTTTTTGCCGAAGGTAGAAGCAGGAGGCACAGTCCTGGATATAGTCTTGCTTCGCGTTTTTGGAACCGCTGTCATGCATTTCGAATGACACTTCCGAGTGCAAGAGCTGCATTTCGACAGGTTTCCAGCTGTGCGCGGAGTCACCTGGCACTCAGCACATCGTTCTTGCTCAGCTTTGTTTGTTCCTCTGTTGGCAGCTGTCAACTTCAACATCTTGAATTTTTAATTTTCACGCCAGTTCAGCGGCCCAGTGGTGCCAACCCACACTGATGCTGTTCGGCGAGCGAAGGTGTCGCGCTCTGGTGGCGAAAAATTAAAACTCGCGCTTGGCCGTGGTGACGTCGCACAGTGGTCCCGGGAGCTTAAAAAACGATCAAAATTCTGGCTTCCCTCGAATTTTGCATTAAAAAAAAAATAAAAACAGTCAAAATGTTCCTTAGTACATGTAGTTTATGATTCCAAGTCCCGCGGACTGATAAAGTTAATATACATATATGTTTAACAGCCCTTAATAAGCGTATGTCCACCAGTACTGAATTTCTTTAATTAGATTTTTGGTTTTATACAGATTATATTTTTTTTATGATTAGAATGGTATTATATCATCGCTATACCTATAGTATTTTCAATACCTGACCACCTATATTGGGGTTTAACCGGTTTACACCCTAAAAGCGATTTTTTCAGGTACTTTTTAGGTAAAAGTTATTTAAACTCTATTAAACGGACTTTGAATCAGGTAGAATACGGGTTTATACTAAATAATAGAATAGTTGGTTAATCGAAATTCAAAATGGCGGCCATTAAAACAGCCATTTTATATATTCTGTTGTGCAAAGCTTTGCGATTTTTTTTTCTCGATAAGAATTAACTTTACGAAAAAATTTTATAGATCGAAAAGTGCTTAGAATTTGTCAAAGATTATTATTGAATTCGGTCGGGAAAGTGGTCAGTAGAAAATTATTTTCATGCTCCAGCGCGAAAGTGCGAGCTTTTTTGGTTATACCTCTGAAACTAATGGTTTTTAGCAATAATAGTGCTGATGCAAATTTGTTCCTTGAAAAATTTCCTGTAATGTTCATCTGGTCTGATGACCGAAATTGCAAAAACGACCTTGCAAACAGCGAGAATATAAAAAAAGAAATGTAAAAAAATGCGTTTTTACCGAATTTTTGGAAATTATTTAAATAGCATTTGGATGCTGGTGTGAACAATAAGTGCACGGAATTATTTTGCATAATAATAAAGTTAATTAACACAGCTTTGAAACTTTGAACAATCGCGCAGCAAAACGCAGCGATTCAAAATCATAGCTGATTTTTTCGTGCATTCTAGGTAGGTCCCGACTACAATATCCGATTTGAATTTTTTGTTTATGTTAATTTTTGCAGTCACAGGAATTTTTTGAAAAAAATGTAATTTTTTCAATTGTTAATTAAGTACTTGGAGGCGTCAAAAATGAGCCTATGGAAATTTTTCAAAAAGGATAAAAAAGTACTTGCAAAAACGCTTCTTTAAAAAAATTTTGTTTAAGGGGGTCAATTCAAATCTAGATTTCGCACCACAAAATTGCGGACGACAAAAGTAACTAATTTGCTTATAACAAACAATAAAAGCAAAATTATGAATAACTAGTACATCACTGCCCTCCGTTATGTAATTATTTATCATTTTACAAAGTTTGATACTTATAAATAAATATCTCGCCGAATGGCATTCGAATTATATGATTTTGAGACATTATTCGAATGCCATTCGGCGTTTAATTAACTTTATTTTAACGCATGTAACACCCCACATCGCTCGCCAGGTTACTTAATATGAAATTATAAAAAACTAAAGTCTCACGACTTGTTTTTTAGAAAAAGTACGTAAACATACGCGTGCTCTCCTACTCTTTCCACCGACGCTACGGGTCACAGCTGAGCAGCCAGCTACAAGCAACAACCGCAGCGCCATCAGGCAGTAGCGACCGCAGCGGGAGTCACCACGCGGCAGCGGCTGCAGCGAGCGCGCTATAGATATACCAAGCAGCAGCAGCGAGCGCGTATATCTATATATGTAGCGCAGCTAGCGGTGCGGCGTGCACAACGTGAGAGTGGGATGATGACGTAGCGGCGGCGCGGCGCGCGCGCATCCCAGTATGCTTGTATGAATGGTTTTTGTATATAGGTGTGAATGTGTGTGTATATATTTGTATGTAAGCGTTTTTTCGGCGGCTCGAGCCCCGCTCTCTCCGTAGCCTATATAAGGACCCGCGCGGTCTATGGCTAGTCACTAACTCCAGCGCAATTATCAGCGCACTAGTCCTACCAAGAGCAACCATTAAGCCTTGGTAGATAAAACACTTAGAATATTTTCTCACTTATGAAGAACTTATAAAATTTTCTAGTCAAGCAAGATATCGCAATTTAAGCGTATCAGTCTTGGACTTAGAAAAATTTCACCAATTATCAAACATTTGTAAAACTTCGAATCAGTCAGATAACGCAAATTAAGCGTATCTACGTAAAAACTACTCTTTGTAAAAATACGACTTTGATCAGATAACGCAATTAAACACGTATCTGTTTACATTTTCGTTTGTAAAAATCAAAGCGGATTTAATAATTTATTTCATCTTGTGATATTGAATATATGTAACAATCAATGCAATATTCTCAATTCTATTAATAATTTGAATATATTTATGTTGTTAAAATCATAATCTTATTATTGTGTTAATTTCCACTACCTCGTATCCCGGAACTGACTAAAAAATATAAATATTAAATAAAATCATTCTAGTTAGTCTGCTGTCAGAAGGACGACACAGACTAGTAAACATTCACTGCTTTTCTCTAGTAAAATCATTAAATTACATATTAGTTGAATAAATCTAAATTACTACATTATTCACGCAAAAACTATTGCACGTACTGAGATCGGGTTTCGTGCACTTATTGTTGATAACTTTAAGTTACTTTTTCATCACACATCAGCATCTAAAAGCTATTTTAATAAGTTCAAAAAATTCGGTAAAAATAAACACATTTTTTTACATTTCTTTTTTGCTTCCTCCTAGAGGAAGCTTTGTAATAGTAAAATTTTCAGTTTCGCTAAAACTTTATAGAAACATGTTTTTAGATGTTAGAAGTTCGACTTATGTGTTTTTAGGAAATGTCCGTATGGATGTGTGTGTGTGTGTGTGTGTGTGTGTGTGTGTGTCGTGATATTTGTGAGACTACTCCGTCAATATCAATCAAATTTGGCATGCATATCTATTTTTGGATTCTGAATTCGGGAAAAACATTTATTTTTTAATTTTTTCAATTATTTTTACTTTTATGGCCATTTTTTGATTTTCGAAAAACATTATTTTCGTTTTTTTCAATCATTTCATTGTTACAAACAATTCCTTGTTTAAAATGCATTTCAAAAATATTAAAATTATCTACTTTTCCGCGTTTGGTCCTCGTTATTGACCGCTCCGTTCGGCAGATAAAATGAAAAAGGCGATTTAAAAAAAAAAAATTAATATCTCTCAAACTAAACATCATAACCTCACGAAAAAAAATATGTTGATGGGTTACGTGTCAAGCTATATTTCATTAAAATTTTAAGTGATTTGACTACTTATTTTTTCAGTAATAAACAAATTTTTTTTATTGGAACAATAAATTTCGTTGGAGGAAGCTACGTGCCATTGAATTGGCAGCGGCTTTTACATTCTCGCTATTTGCAAATTTTCCAAGGAACAAATTTGCATCAGCACTATTATTGCTAAAAACCATTAGTTTCAGAGATATAAGTCAAAGTACGAAACAAAAATCTCATTTTTCGCGCATTTTTTCACATTTTTGTTAATAACCAAAAAAGCTCGCACTTTCGCGCTGGAGCATGAAAATAATTTTCTGCTGACTACTTTCCCGACCGAATCCAATAATAATCTTGCCTCTACCTCTTACATCCACTTTCAAGCCTAAATTAAAGCAATTCGCCTGGACTAAAACTATTTTTCAATTAAAAATGCATCAAAACACAGTTCCTACATGTTTGGAGGAAGCAAAAATATAGACATATTATAGCTGGTATATAGCAGATATAAAAATAGTTGAATGTTTTTAACAGTTTTCCTAAATTAAAGTTATTGCTCAATAAACTATTTAAATTACCTATAAATATTAATCAATAAAGACTGACGCAATTGCTACACATTGTATTACATGCACCAAGTGCATGTTTTCACACAAACTCCAAAATTCTCTCTTATTCCACACTCCACCAAAATGGTTATTTATTGTCCCCAAAATGCAAGGCCAAAGTAGCACATATTCCCCGCAAATAAGATTAGCGGGAAAAATTAGAAATTTACAGAAAAAAAGTAAAATTTGCGGGTTGTCATGCAAAATAATGCATCACAATAGCGCCGTCACTCACACAGCGGCAAGTAGCGGTATTAAAATACATCAAGTATGGATATACCAAAACGAATACACATTCATATTTATCTAAATCAATTTAGTAAAATAACAGAAAAGTTTTAAACGTACTTTTCAGGCTTAATAGTGGCCTTTCAGCCGAAAGTGGAATAAAATATTATATGCAACTTGGGACGAAAGTAGATTTTTGCTCGGGTGATTACTGTCCTCGCGACAATAGTTTCCCCGCGGGTGATCACTGTCCTCGCTACGTTTGGGCAGTAAACACTCCCTCGCGAAAAATCTACTTATTTGGACAGTAAACCCACCCACGGGACAAATCTGATACTTTCGCCTTTTGTTACATAATGTATTATTACAAGGCTTCCTTAGGAAGGAAGCGAATAATTATTCATTTTTAAGCTCTCGCCTAGTGTAAATATAGTTTCGAAGAAACTATTATACCCTAGGCGAAAGCATATTGGAATTGTCCACGGTGTTTTTTTTTTTTTTAATTATCTTAATGCCATGATTAGATTTTAAGGTAGTTTTCACGGACTCTGAAGTCAACTGAGCGTCCCAGGAATTAAAATCGCGAAATTTTTAATCGAATTATTTATATGATGTTTATAAATGTATTTATAAACTTTAATGGTAATTTTAAAAATCTTTATGTTAAAATAACAATATTTTAATGATTATAATATTGAACGCGGAGTTGAACGACGCAGTCACGCGTGTAGGTTAGGAATCATAGGCTTTTACTCTTTCTAGAGCAAATATCTCGAAAATTAGTTTGGCTACCCCTAATTTGCTTTTAACCATTAAAAAGTACACATTTTTAACTTTCATATACTACTCTTTTCTTTCCGAATGTATTGTTCTTATATACTAACGTTTGAACAATAGTGCATGCAACCGTACGATACTCCATGCCTCCGTGTATAAGAGACCAACGTTAATGAATTTTTTCGCAATAACGAGTTTTGCAACCGGAGTTGAGAAAAATTTAATAATTGTTCTTGTAGTTTAAAGAACCAAATATATTTTTTTCATAATGATATATAGTACTTGGAGTTTAAAAGGAACTACTTTTAACAAATCTTCTGTTTTGATAAATCTCAAATATCTAATTGAAAAAATGTTTTATGGAGACGAAGCCTACTTTACCAAAACTAATCATTCCACCCGTGCGCAGCACCTTATACATATGAGGATTGACCTTGTATTGTATATTGTAATGACATGAAACAACTTTTTCTGATCAAACTCACTATATATATTGAATATACAATGTATACTATACGACCACCATGTATCTACATCTAGATAAGTGCACCTAACTAAACTTGTTATTTACCCTTGCCGATGAACACGTGCGCCAGAACTATATATATCGAATACACCATATTTTATACGATCAACATTAACATACATTTCTATTATTACTCACTACACGTAAGTTTGAATCTTGAATATACTAAGTCCTGAATAAACTAAACGAGCTCCGTTCATGAGGTGCAGGTTAAATTTCAGCTCAGGTCGGTGGACGCATCCGCCCGAGGCTGGTCAGGCGACTAGGTAACAAGAGCCCCGAGAGCGGCAAGGGACGAGAGAGAGCGCAAGAACAGAGGGAGGACGGTAGCCTTCCAGCAAGGCCTAAAATGCAGGCCCGGCCATGCCCCCAGCAGCGGGGGCGGGCCCAGTAGAGAGCGCTTAAGAAAAATGCACCTCAGCCGTGCGCTGAAAGCGGGGGACACGTTGACTCTGTTGACAGGACTTGATTCGATCTGTTTTCTGGACAACTTATAGATAACTTATAACATGATATACTATAAGATATCCGTATTTTATATACAACGCTGTGTTCAACAACTAGCAGTGAAATACATGTAAAAAGAAATTCAACACAACTTTGCGTAAGCAGTTTATTCGCATCATACCCTCACGACTTCATCCGAATATTCTTTATCCATAATTCATTTTTTTGCTTCCTTATACAGGAAGCTTTGTAATAGTCAAATTTTCGAATTCATTAAAAAGAAGTTCTGAGGTGATATTTTCTAAGTAAGACATATTTCCTAAATTAAATATCATAATCTCGCGAAAAAAACTATGTTTATAGCTTATGAGTCAAACCTTGTGCCACAAAAATTTTACGTCATATGACTACTTAGTTTTTCAGGAACAAATCGAAAACTGGAAAAATGTTTTTTTTGTCCAACGATTACAAGAGTAAAACGGCTTAAATTCCTCTAAAATTTTAGGAGAAGGTTGATTTTCTATATGTCTTAGCTTTCGGAGGTACCACGCTGTTATGTGACAACTTTCCCGTGGCTATTATTCGAGATTTTATTTCGAATATAGCTTCGAGAAAGTTCCACATACAAAAAGCATAGCGAGTATTCAAGGCCACTAAAATATCAAGTGACCACGAATCTCGCTGAGCTAAACACCTTCCCCGCCGACGGCTATTTGCGCGCGTGCGATGCTGCGATTGCAGTTTCGGCGCTTGACCGTTGCCAGGCCCCGTAAGCCCTAATGAGTGCAACAAGCGCCGACGCTGTGACGTACCGGCGGGGAAGTAAAGCTTGGGACAGCGTGGGAGGTCCGGAAGACTTCCAAGCGTCCCCAAGCCAAGCTACTCTGCCACTCCGTGATCCGGCATTGAAGCCGACGGACCCATAGATTTTTACAATAGATTTCAGTTCAGATTTAAGTATAAAGATTTATAAGTATATTCAACTTAGTACGGATAGAAGATTTTGCGACAATTTAATTTTGAAAAGNTAGAAGATTTTGCGACAATTTAATTTTGAAAAGAGAGTTTAAAAATAGTTGAATAAAGTTAATTATCAGTTGGACCAATAAAAATAGATTTTTGAATCCTTTATTTGACTCGATACAATAATAATCTTCTAAGTACGTGCAGCCAAGCAGAGGTTATTCCAGAGATATCCACATAACAATCAGAAGGTAAGAAATTTGGTTTCGTTTCGAAAGTTCAGTTTCGTCGCGGAGAGATAATTCCGAGTGAAATTCATTCTCTCGATGCTGTATAGTGTCTGACGCGCAGGCTCAAACAAAAATAAAACAATTGTTCGTGGTTAAAAACCACGTAACACACGCCTAATCTATCTAAATATAAGTTTTATATTAATGATAAAAAAAGAAAAGTATCAACGGATATTTGTATTATCTGTGAAAATATGTGTCATGAAGCGTATTTTGACACATTAAAAGAAGCTAAAAGTTGAGTTAAGTGCTAGAGATTTGCCCAGAACATCCAGAGCTTAACATAACATCAAAAGATACGCAGCGCGTGTTAAGTGGGAGGCAAGAAGCATAATTGCTTAAGTAAAATTAGTGGCAAAAAGCCCATCAGGAAATTCTAAACAATGTTTCGTTGCATGTTGGACAAAATAACATGGACAAGAATCATATGACAATAGTAGGACAAGAAGAAAATGATTGCATAATTATGAATAGTGGAATAGTGCTACTTCGTGAATTCGTCAATGAAATTCAAGATAAAAATTAAATTTTGAAAAAACTTGTTAGAAAGGAGGAAAATTTTCCACTTTATATTTTTTTCTATTATTCTACAAAAATAGATTTACAACCTCGCCTCATGATCTCGGCGAAGATTAGCTCGAACCGAGACGTAATAAACTATTTCGGCGAAAATCTAATGACCTGCCGACGCCTAGACTGCGCATTAAAAATATGATCGAACCTTTAATTCGATCTAAACCAATATTAATTTACACGTGCTCTGTGAACGAAAGGTCACTTCATCACCAACTTATTGAGAAAAAAATCTAACTATCGCAGGACTCAAATCAAAACAAAAATATAGTGGTGGAATCGCAACATAAGCTTAAGCTACAAAAAATAAAAAAGTCAAAATCAATCATATTCCTACAATCATGGCGATACCTAAAACAATAAAGACAAAGTGAAAACTAGTACAACAGTCAGAAATAGTTTACTTAAGGACATTATTGTCCCTATAAAAAAGTCCAAGATCAACGAGACGGGTCTGTTAAAATCAAGGGTGCAAGTAAAGGTGACGTGGTAAAATCAGAGGAAAGGCTGGCCAATAAAATTGGAAGAGTCTTTATTGTAAAGCATGATAAACTACTTAACCCCTTAAAAAAAGCTATTTTTTGGGTCATTTTTTTAAATTTTAATGTTTTGTACGGATATCGGTGTTCTAACATGCCAAAACCTACGTAAGGGAGTACCTCCGGTATAGTCCAGGAGCACTACGTATTGAGATGGCACTAACGTGACGGACCTTAGATATTCTAGGAATAGGTCGGGGTTGATGTTGCAAGAATTCAGAATTTTTCTCAAATTATGTAAAGGTTGAATAAACTCAAATATGCAAAGTTCGAGAATAATAATAATTTTTTGTTGATACTAAATATCTTTTAAATAATTTACTTTTAGCAAAAATCTGAATATTAAATTTAATCGTGATATTGATTAATGATTTTGAATATAATAAAGAATTTGGGTTCTTAAGGTACTGAACGAAAATACGAATCGACAATAAGATAAAATTAATTACAAATGTTCACAAATATTATGTCGAAGCAACATCAAACAAATTATTCGACGCAAAGTATTTCACAGAATATTTTCATAGACCTTGAAGAATAATTGAATAATGCAATTGTATGTAATAATATTGAGATAATTGTAGGATTATAGGAAAGGTTGAGAGATGAATATGAATAAGCTATAGTGAATTTATGATGAATTTATGGCGTATAAATTATTTATCTGATTGAAATGAATATCGTAAGATGAAATGATGCAACTATAATTGTTCGAAAGATAATATTCGTAAAGCCTAAAAAAAAGGTCGACTTGTTACAGCCTTGCCTATGTCACAAACTCGAGCTTGGAATTCAACAGGCTTTATAGACCAAACAAGCTGACAGAGAATAATATTTAATAAAATTATGTTGATAGATTATGTCAAGGTTAACCATACATTTGCGTGATGTGAAGTGAGAAAAGACACGTTATTCGTGGAGTGGAGTCTGACGTAGCCAGTCAAGCCGGGCGGCACAAAGCGGAACTTTTAGAACTCGTCGGAGGCGAATTAGTGTTTTGGTTATGTGCAGAGTTTTTTCCGGTGTTGGAAAAAACTCCCCGGTCAGTTCACTAGGAAGATCCCCAGATGCCAAGGATTAATTAAAAGATGAGTTAATAAAATAATAAAATACTAGTATCCAGAGGCAAGGTGACTCCGCTGCTCAGAACACTGGAATATGGCTTCCTTCTTACAAAAACACGTGGCGTTGATATAACGTAGAAGTAGGTGTGACTTGTAGAAGGATTGGAGATAAACTGCCTGTGCAGGAGCCCTCGTGTCGATAGCGAGCTGTGGTGACGCAAAGCAAGAGAGAGGTAGCGTGATGCGCATAAACGCAATTGCGTATACATGTGTACTTAGCGCGTCGATGGTAAATGCGCACGCGCTGCCAAAGACTAATCTATCCTCTCCCGCGGCATCAGACCCGCGAGCGAGAGAGAGAGAGAGAGAGAGAGAGAGAGAGAGAGAGAGAGATCGAGTGCAGGGACGTATGAAGTCCCGCCAGGGCCCCTGACTAAGCGTAACCTCGTGGTCAACTGCGCCGGATCCCCTGTACTTATCCAGCCTCTGGATATGGACATTGCAATGTATCTAATGAAAATATCGACGTCCGAGTGCGCAAAAAAAACAGTCTTTTGCAGGAAAAATAAAAAACTGCGAAAAAACGCAAAAATCCGTCGTCTTCCTGTCGTCCATTGTCTCACCGAGAACTTTTTTCTAGTACTTTAAGATTTTTTACAGCCGCACAGCCATTTTCGCAGGGTTATTTATTTATAAATCCCAATTTTACAACTTATTAAAATCACGCTAAAAGTCTTTCAAAATAGCAAAATGGGGATTATGGTGATTCTGTATCATAAGTTTAGAGGTCCAAGAAGGTATAACAAAATCAACGCCTATTAAAATGCATAAGTTTAACTCTGGCATGAACACCAAAAAAGACGATAATTTTCACGATGAGCCTAATTAACAATTGTCTTATGCAAAAAACTATCAGACCGATTGCGATCGGCTTTTTCAATATTGTTTTGTATTACATTGAAGTACTTAAACCTCAATTTATAGGGTGATTGGATGATTTCTTACTCGTGAAACGAACGCTTCAAAATAACCATAAATTTTCCCTATTTTTTCGTACTTATGAGCTTTTTTCAACGAAAATATTACATTTGCGAATTTCGGACCAATTCTATCTTATAGAGAATTTCATAACGAACAAATTTTCAAGCATTCATTTTTTCCCTAAATTGCATATTTACAGAGTGATACTACCAAATATCCGGAACAATTCGCAATTTTTGAGTTTTTTCGCAGTTTTTGATTTTTCTGTGAAAAGCTCCGTTTTTTGCGCACCTGGACGTCGATATTTTTATTAGATACATCAACCCCGATCTATTTCTAAAATATCTAAGGTCCGTCACGTTAAAGCCGTTTTTGAGAGGTTTTGCGCCTGATTCTCCTGGACTAGTAACAGATTTTAAAGTGAGAATCGCTTGAAATTCAAGTGACAGGTTAACTAAACTGTATTGAAACCCTGGTTAAAATTTTGTGACCCTTCAGAGCTTCAAACGCGAGAAATTAACGATTAAAATTACGATGTGTTCTTATCGAGAAATGCACATTTTGTAGTATGTAAAAACCTCGAAAAATAAAAAACCGCTGCCAATTCATTGGCACGTAGCTTCCTCCAATGAAATTTATTGTTCCAATAAATAAAATATTGTTTTAAAATACAGTATTGGAATGCAATTTTAAATATTTCCAAATTTAATTATTTTGCTATAGAAACACTAGACACCCCTATAAGACGAAGCCAAATTTTTGAAAAAAAAAACGATTTTACATTTCAGCTATTTACTTGTGAACTGATTAACAAAATCGTTTAAAATTTTAACAGCAGATAGCTTTTTTTATGGTGAATCGCCAAATAAAATTTTGAAGCATTTGACTACATAGTTTTAGAGATATGAGGAATCAAAAAAGTTTCAAAAAAAAATTCAAGCATTGATATCTCAAGAACCATAGGGGCTTTAAAGCTGCGCAACGAACTTAGCCAAAACACATAAAATATCTACCTTTTCCTGAAATATCTAATTATCCTAAACATCTCAAAACATGTTCCTATGAAGTTTTAGCGAAACTGAAAATTTTACTATTACAAAGCTTCCTCTAGGAGGAAGCAAAAAATTTGGCAAAAATTCTGAGAAATGTTAAATTTTATTTTTGATCCATAGTTAGTTTCAAAATTATCATTCAGAACCTGTAGAAATTAAATATTTTCTGTCGTAAGTATACATTTAATCTTAAAAAGTGAATTAAATCAGCTTTTTTATGAAACTTGTTATTGAAAATTAGAACGATAAGAATTAATTTAATACTAACGCATGATCGTTATTTGGTGTAAATCAATCTATATACTTATTTTACTAACTATATATCGCGAATCAACTAACAATAAATAGTGCACTCATTTTGACTAGCTCTGTAACGAGGGTACCCCTTAAACCGTGCACGCAATAGTTGTACTTAAGAGATATGCCCATAGTTTTTTTTTATTTAAAGTTGCGCATTTAAGATAACAGCCTTTTTAAATGTTTCTTTAAAACTAATTTGATTTTCTAATTTATTGAATTCTGAGTACTTTTGTGCACACCAGCACATACATTTATAGATTTTTGGGGTCGCTGTAACAAAACATACCATGAGATTTGCACAAAATAAATGTTTAAACAATTTTTTTTAACAAATTATTCAAAATATGTTTTTTTTTAAATAAATTCATATTGGTATCTATCATATCAAATTACATTCTAAGGTGTGTATGATTCCCTTAGGACAAATTTTACAGTATAAGTAGGTTTTGGCATGTCAAAACACCGATATCTGTACGTAAATCTAAAATTTTAAATGACTTCAAAAACATCTTGTTTCAATTTCCAATTGTTGTAATATATGAATTTATACAGTCGTAATTGTTAAACGAGTCAAGCTCTAGCGAACGCGAGCATAGTGCGCATGTCTCGCGTATGTACTTTAAGAGCATACTATACTGTATACTATACTTCGTGGAGTCAGACTATGCTGTACTGTGCTCCACACTCTCTCTTGCCTGTAAGACTCCGAGCTGAGCGGACGCACTGCCGACTACTATGGCTGATGCCATATACAAATAAAACCACACTTATTATTATCAACCCCAGTCTAATTAATCAATAGATCCACTATTTCAACATGGTAGCAGAGCGTGGTTTAAAAAATTCCACATCTTCTACATTAACTCTCGAGATGTGTAGAGATGTCGAAAAGTGAGGTTAGAAGAAGAGCCACGTGGAAAAGTAGTCAACGACTATTATTAACAAAGTGAATCGCACGATGATAAACTGAACAGTGAAATTCAAGGAAAATATTTCTTGGACAAGCGAGCAAGTTTGTAAAATATTAAAATTCTATTTTTTTGAGTCGAAACGTGTGTCGAAAAATGAAAATGTTTAAGTGAAGAAAAATCAGTTTAATAAAGGCAAAGTCATAAAAATATACGCTCAGTAGTAAAGATAAAGTCGTTAAGTATTTAAAGACAAGAAGAATTTCGAAAAATAATCAAGATTTAAGTGCGATGCAAGTGGATTAAAGTCGGCAAGTGAAACACGTGGTAAAGTGCTATATCAGAGCACGTGGCAAAATTAGAGGTTAAGCACATGTTCTCGTGGCTTAAAAAAAAGTGAATTCAGAACACGATTTAGATACTAAAGAAGTTGTTTGGAAAGAGGAACTAAGAAATCCGATAAGAAAAATATTTTTAAAAGAACTGAAGAAGGTTATTATTATAACAAATCAAGTATACGATAAAATAAAAATTAAAAAAGAAGAAATGGCTAAACAAGCAAAAATTGAGGATATTTTGATACCAGTGTTTGATGGTGAAAATTATACAAGCTGGAAAATAAGATTAATGATCCTGCTGGAATATAAAGAGTGCAAGGATCCAGCAACTCGAGAAATGATGGAAGCTGAAAAAAAGGACGAAGCCAAATGGAAGAAGATTGATTTAAAAGCTCGTACAATGATAATTAGTGCTATCTCCGACAAACAACTAGAGTACGTTGGTGAATGTGAAACAGCCTTCGAGATGATTAAGAAATTTGACAAAATGTACTTGTCTCAGTCTACAGCCTTGCAAATTATATGCAGAGGAAAAATCGAAGAAATCAAATTAAATAACTACACAACAGTGGAAGAGTTTTTCGCAGAATTCGAAAAAGTAACAAATGAATTTAAATCGGCTGGTGGAAAACTAGAAGAAGTCGAGAAATTAAGATATCTAATCAGAGCCTTGCCACCAAGTTACAGTTACATTGGAGATTTTATAGATGTTATACCAGAGGATCAACGAACAGTCGACTACGTCAAGTCGAAGATTAAAGAGAAAAATATGACTCAACCAGAGTCTAAAAATAAAGCCAACGTCAGTACCTTTGTGGTACAAACTAAAGGAAAATGCTATACCTGTGGAGAACGAGGTCACCACAGTAAACAATGCACGAGACCACAGCAGCAGAGCAACCGAGGACGAGGTGCTCAATCCAGTCAAGGTCAACGAGGCTACAACAGAGGGTACAACAGAGGCTTCAACCGAGGCAACTACCGAGGAAATCAACGAGGCAGAGGTCAAGGTCAACCCAGAGGCGAATCTTCAGGCGAACAACGGGCAATTGCTCATCCGAAGCATGGCTGACACAGGTCTGCAATCCAGAGGTAAATCAGGTAACTGCGTTAGAAAATAGTAGCGTAAATTTAGGTCAAATTAATTGGATTCTAGATAGTGGCTGTACAGACCACATTGTAAACAACGACAAATTCTATGATAAATTCATTTGTTTAAAAGAACCTGTTGAGGTAAAATTACCTGATGGTAAAAACTTAAAAGCTACTAAAATTGGAACTGTAAAATTATATTTTAAAAATTATTTTAATCAAAAACAAGTAGACGTTAAAAATGTTTATTATGTTCAAGGCATTAGACAAAATATATTGAGTTTATCTAAAATAACTGAAAATTGCACTGTAGTAGCTAAAAATGATGATGCTAAAATTTATAATAAACATAGAGAATTAATAGCAGTTGCATATAAAAAGGATAATTTATACTTAATGAAAAGCTTTGTAGTTATACGAAAAGATAATAAACAAATGTATGTAAATTCTATTAAACTAACTGATAAAGAGAAATGGCATAGGGCACTTGGTCATGTAAATTTTCAATACTTAAATAAATTAGTTAAAAATAAATTAGTAAAAGGCCTGACAGAAAAAATTGAAAATACAGAAATGAAATGTGCGAACTGTATTGAAAGTAAAATGTCTAATGTACCGTTTGAAAATAATAGAACGAAAACTACTGAAATTTTAGAATTAATTCACACAGATTTAAATGGTCCACATAATACAATCGGTTATGGTGGAGAGAAATATTTCGTAACTTTTGTTGATGATTATAGTAAATGTACTAAAATCTTTTGCATTAAAAACAAATCAGAAACTGCCAGTTGTCTGAAAGAATTCGTAAATTTAGTAGAGAATAAATTCAATAAGAGAGTGAAAAAGTTGCAATGTGATAACGGTAAAGAATATTTAAACCGAGAGATTTATGATTTTGTAAAGTCTAAGGGAATAGAACTAGTAACATGTCCACCGTACCTCCATGAACTAAATGGAGTAGCGGAACGATACAATAGATCCGCAATGGACATAGGTAGATGCTTGATGCGAGAAGCAAAAATTCACAGGCGATATTGGCCAGAAATTATGAAAACAGTAGCTTATTTAAAAAATCGTACAATTGCAAATACAGCGGAGAACAAAACTCCTTATGAAATATTTTTTGGAATAAAACCTAATGTAGAAAACTTGAAAATTTATGGAAGTCGAGTCTTTGTAAGAGTTCCAGAAGCGTTGCGGAAAAGCAAATGGGATGATAAAGCCCAATTAGGTGTACTAGTAGGTTATGTAGAAAATGGCTATAAAGTTCTAGTCAATGGTAGAGTCATTCATGCTAAACATGTACAGGTAGTTGAAGAAAATACTAAAATTATATGCTTAGAAAAGAACGATGATCAAAAGGATAGAGATTCGACAAACGAACGTGAACTTGATCAAAATGATACTGATGTAGATCAAAACAAACTAAATCCTTTTCCCATACTTCGACTTTCGAGTCAAGTAGGGGTAATGAAATAAATTTCGAAAATCGTATAAATAATTATGAAAGTAGAGATAACGAATTAAATTTTGATGTTGCTGAAAATAACAATTCAAACCTACAAGCCCAAAGAAAATCAAATAGAAAGAAAAGTCCTGTAAATAGATATGGAAATCCTGTAACTCATTTTATATATAAATAGTTATTATTATTCTTCTCCATTATAACAACAACAAGTAGAAAACAATAGTGGGAAGCAACCCTCGGCGCATTAAAATAAAACACTCATCATTCGTTTAAAACAATTGGCGACGTTTCGTCCTATGGAGGGGACCTCTTCAAGCCAAAATAAATAGTTAACTTAATCAAAAAAACATTGTCAATATGACAGGCGCACAGCCTGGAGTTATCACATGTCGAAGGTATGGTCAGGACGAAACGTCGCCAATTGTTTTAAACGAATGATGAGTGTTTTATTTTAATGCTCCGAAGGGTTGCTTCCCACTATTGTTTTTTACTTGTTGTTCATTTTATATATATAAATCATATTGATGCAAATGTACCGAATACATTTGAGGAGGCGCTAAACTCAAATGAATATAAACAATGGAAAATTGCAATGGATTCCGAAATTAATAGTTTAAAGAAAAATAACACTTGGCAAATTGTTGAAAGACCAAAAGATAAAAAAGTCATTGATGTTAAATGGGTTTTTAAAAGGAAAAACAATAATGTTTATAAAGCTAGATTAGTTGCTAGAGGTTTTCAACAAAAGGAATACATTGATAATGTTTATTCACCAGTAGGAAAAATGCAAACTTTAAAAATTTTATTGTCTTACTGTTGTAAGAATAATTTATTCATTGAACAAATGGATGTAGAGACGGCATTCTTAAATGGTTATGTAAAAACAGAAGTATATGTTAATGAACCGAAAGGCTATGAAACTGGAGACAATAAAGTTTGTAAATTGCAAAAGGCACTCTATGGACTCAGAGAAAGCCCAAGAGCTTGGTATAATTGTTTCAATAAATACATAGAAAATTTAAACTTTGTTAGAAGCAACTATGATAATTGTCAGTACATAAATAATACAAGCAAAGATACAATATATATATTAGTATTTGTTGATGATCTCCTTATTTGTTGTAAAGATGAACATATAATAAACGATGAACGTATAAGTAAAAGCTAGTCTAATGGAAAGATTTGTAATGAAGGACATGGGCAAAATTAGTCAATATATAGGCATCGATATAGATTATAGCAATGATAGACATAAAATTACCTTAAGTCAAACAAAATATATTGAATCCTTGGCTGCTAAATATAATCTAGAAAATGCAAAATTATACGATACTCCAATGGAGACTAATTTAAAATTAGATCAAGCTAGTCAAATAGACGAACGAATAAAGTTCAGAAACTTGATAGGAGAACTGTTATATATAAGCTCAGGCACAAGGCCAGATATATCGTACAGCGTAAATTATTTGAGTCGATATCAAAGTTGCTACGATCAAACTCACTATAAGTATGCGATGCGAGTCTTGAAATATTTGTATAAAACTAAAGACTTGAAACTAACATATTGTGATAATGTAAATAGCGAAATACTAGATTGTATGGTAGATTCCGATTTCGCAGGCGATAATGTAGATAGAAAATCCACAAGTGGATACGTAATTAGATTATATGGTAATGTAATTTTTTGGAAAACCCACAAACAAGGTGCGGTAACAAAATGCTCAACTTTTGCAGAATATGTAGCTTTATCAGAGGCAGTCTCCGAAATATTGTTTATAAGAAATTTATTGAGCGAATCATTAGATGTAAGTTTAAATGAACCAACAACTATTTACGAAGATAATTCAGGCGCAATCGCGATCGCTAAATTCGGAAACTTTACTCCAAATTCAAAGCACATTGAAGTGCAATATCATTATATAAATGAAAGCTACGAAAAGGGTGAAATAGATATTGTAAAAGTTGACTCAAAATGCAATTTAGCAGACATCTTCACAAAGAGTCTGGACAAGACAAAGTTTCTAAACAATAGAAAAGGTTTAAGATTAATCTAAAATGTCCATACAAAGTCCAAGTTCAGTTGTAAAACCCAAGTATACTTGAAATGCTCTTAATTCAATTAATGTAAAATGCGATAACAAATTGTATGCGAAATTGAAAACTCAAATGTATTGAATTATAATGTAAAAATTATCACGACTGTAAAATTCAGGAGGCGTGTTGTAATATATGAATTTATACAGTCGTAATCGTTGAACGAGTCAAGCTCTAGCGAACGCGAGCATAGTGCGCATGTCTCGCGTATATACTCTAAGAGCACACTATACTGTATACTATACTTCGTGGAGTCAGACTATGCTGTACTGTGCTCCACACTCTCTCTTGCCTGTAAGACTCCGAGCTGAGCAGACGCACTGCCGACTACTATGGCTGATGCCATATACAAATAAAACCACACTTATTATTATCAACCTCAGTCTAATTAATCAATAGATCCACTATTTCAACACCAATAATATAGCAAAAAAAATATTTTTTTGTAACACATTCACGATTTTCGCGTTTTTCGTACCTATTAAGCGGGCGTAAAGTACCATTTTTTTTACCGACAGGCAAAAAAAGTAGTCAGCGGGCAAAAAAAGTCAGTAGCGGGCAAAAAAGTCAGCAGCGAGCAAAAAAAAATTTTGTTTACCCGCTACTGGCTTTTTTGCCCGCTGCTTACTTTTTTTGCCCGCTGACAAAATTTTGTTTGAAAATGCAAATTTTGAGTTTCTGAGTCATATTTTCTAAATATCTATAGGTGTGTAGTGGCCGTGTAAAAAAAGGCTTATTTACTCCCGCATTATAGCCATTAAAAACGCGAAAATCAATACATGCGTCACAAAAAATATGGTGTGCACCAAGGGCTAAGTGGGCTTTTTGACCTCATGTGGATGCAGTACTCGTCTTTGGCTCGGTACGCACTCGCCTTCACCTCGTGCTATCTCGCCTTCGACTCGTACTGCAAACTCCACACTCGGTCTAAAAAAGCCCACTTTACGCCCTTGGTACACAATATACTATTTTGTAACACAAGCACGATTTTTGCGTTTTTCTGACTTATTAAGCGGGACTGAAGTAACTTTTTTGAGACCGGCGGGCACAAAAAAATGAAAAACGCCCGCCGGGCAAAAAAAACTGAAAAACGCCCGCTAACATTTTTCGGAAAAGTATCTATAAGTGTGTGTGTATATATATATATATACACACACATACACATAGAAAATTGTCTATATGTATATATATATATATATATATATATATAAATTTAAAAATTAGTCTACTAAGAGTGTGGTCGCCGATTCTGAAAAAAGTTGCATCAGTCGCACTCAATATCTAAAAAAAAAACAAAAATCTGTACTTGCGTTACAAAAAATATAGTGTGCACCAAGGGCTAAATGGGCTTTTTGGCCTCGTGTGGTTGCAGTACTCGTCTGCGGCTCGTAAACGCCCTCGCCTTCGGCTCGGGCTAACTCGCCTTGACTCGTACTGCAAACTCCACACTCGGCCTAAAAAAGCCCACTTTACGCCCTTGGCACACAATATACTATTATTGCTATTTTAGACTACTGCATTCGAAAGAGCGACCCCGAAAATAGTAAGATAGTAATGTTTTGAATTTTTTACACTGTAGTTTGTAATATAATACACGGCTGATTTTGAAGAGAAAATAATGCATATTTGACGTTATACGGTTAATCCAAGACTCGAAATCTTAGGTATAGAGAAGGGAATGACTCTTAAAGAACTCGAAGAAGATATTAACGAAAGACTACACGGTAAGCCTAAACCACATTTAAATGACACTGAACGCTACTTTTACAAAACTTTTAGATTATTATTTAGAAAAATTATTTTTGTTAATAAATTCCTGCTAGAAATTTTAATATCTAACACGCTTTTTTAAATAATTTTTGCTTCCTTCTAGATGAAGCTTTGTAATAGTAAAATTTTTAGTTTCGAAAAAACTTTCTGACATATTTTAAGATGTTTAGAGTTCGAATTAATTATTTAACGGGAGCAAAATGTTTTTGAATTCTTCCTTCGTTGGATCTTATATAGGTATACTAGATTAAATATGGGTGGGGTGTCAAAGTAAGTATAGTCCGTGGGCCCACAATACTTCCCGTAGCCAATTGGAGGTCCAATCTAACACCAAGACTTTTCTTACGTATTCTTACCCCTTAAATCCTAATCGGGAGGGTAGATTGCTGTAAAATGCGTCTAACAAAAGTTATAAACAATTTATTGTTGAAAAATCGAAAATCTCGGTTTAAACTCGGGAAAAACATTCCTCAAAGCAACTTCATTGATGTTTATACCGAATACACTTAGTTTGGTGGTGAAAATCCATCAGTCTAGTAAAATTGCTATTTTCTTATTTTTCAATGCGGTCGACCGTAACCTGCCTTAACGATCGCGCGCGCCAGGCGCGCTCAGTCCCGCCTCGTATGTGCTCTTGCGGGCACTTCGTTAATTTCAAATTGCAAACCTTTGTTATTGAACATTTAGTAGATTGATGGACTTTTACTATTTTTTTTTGTAAAAACACGTAATTTAAACTGTACGAACCTCAAAATGGATTTCTAACCTATTTTTGAAAGAGTCGAAAATTTTACTATTACAAAGCTTCCTCTAGGAGGGAGCAAAATTTAAGCAGAAAAACGAATTGTAGATGTTGGATCATAACTAGGAAACCAGCCGACAAAATGACTTTAAACTTTTTACAGTATTTTGTTTTTGCTGTAATAAATTTCCAACTTTGGTTGAAGTGTTTGACTGCTTAGTTTTGAAGTTATAAGAAATCAAAAATTTTTCAATAAAAAATTGTATCATCGATATCTCAGAAAATCATGAGGTTCTGAGAGCTGCGCAAAGAACTTAGCCGAGCCGCATAAAAATCTACCATTTCCCGAAATTGTAGATAAATTTAAGCCGTTTTACTCTCGTAAATGTTGGACATAGAAAACTCATTTTTTTTCAGTTTTTGATTTGTTATTCAAAAACTACGTAGGCAAATGAATTGAAATTTTTGTGCTATATAGCTTGATTATGAGTTTGAACAAAAAAAAAATTTTTCATCTTTGATTTTACAGAGAGCCAGCCATATATATATATATATATATTTAGACCATATACATATGTCTTATGAAAAGATATCCTATAGAGACAAACTTAGTTGTCTGTACATAGGGATGGTACATAAAAAAAAAAAAAAAACTTAGAATCTAAACTTAAAAAAACTAAATAAGTACAGGAAGATGTCGAGCCAATCTTCCTGATAACAGTTTATATATTAACGCAAAAGTTAAGTAACAGTACAAAATAAATCTCTCTTTGATCAATCAATATTTCTCTCTTATAAATACTTTTAGTCTCTTCTTAATCACGACTTTGCTAATCACAAGTGCTTTCAGATCATTTGTTAGCAAGTTGAGAATATTTAACGCAACAAAGTAGCTATTTTTTTGCTTATAGCTTTATCAATTATTGGCAATTGAAGACTCTTATTTCTAGTATTGCTTTTGCTATTTATATATTTATTTCTTAACGTAGCATAATGATAAGATATAGCTTCTAAATGGAATAATTGCTTTACTGTAAGTGTAAGGGTCTTGACACTGAAAATTATTTTTGTTTATAATTTTCAATATTTTCCTCTGAATATCCTGTATTAGATACACACAATTATTGTACGCTCCACCCCAAGCAATTATGCCATAATTTACTAAACTTTGGTAAAAAGCATAGTATATCATAGTTAAAGTTCTATAGTCCATTATATTCCTAATTTTGGCAAAGATAAAAACTAAGTATTTTGTTTTTTTAACCAAATAATTTACATGTTTATCCCATTTCATGTTATAATCAAAAATTAGACCTAGATATTTATAACTTTCTACTCTTTTTATTGTATTACTGCCTATCTCAATATTAAGTGAGAAAGGAACTCTATGGCAGTAGCTACCATAAGCAATATATACAGTTTTATTAACATTTAAAGATAATTTATTTACAGTAAGCCACTTTGCGACTTCCCTAAGATATTTGTTCATTTTCTCTTGAGCTGACTCCCACGTGTTATCACTAGCAATGATAACGGTGTCGTCAGCATAAGAAACGACAGTATCATCTTGCATACCTCTCAGTAGGTCATTAACGTATAAAATAAAAAATAACGGTCCTAGTATGGTCCCTTGGGGAACTCCGATGGGTATATCTTTGTATTCACTTTTCAAATTCTTTATTTTAACGCATTGTTTCCTACCAGAGAGGTAGCTGTTTATTAAATTTAAGGCACTGCCTCTTATTCCATAACTCTCTAGTTTATCCAATAGGATTTGTGATCTACCGTATCAAAGGCTTTAGCTAAGTCTAAGAAAGTAGTTATAATTGGCTTCGGTTTGTCGATTTTTTTATATATTATGTCTGAGATATAATTTAACGCATCCGTTGTGCCTCTATTTTTAACAAAACCAAATTGTTTTTCCGATATGATATTGCATTCCATTAGAAATAGATACAACCTATTATACAAGATTTTCTCAAATATCTTTGCTAAGTTCGATATTAGTGATATCGGCCTATAGTTAGTCATACATGACCTGTCACCAGCTTTGTAAATAGGAACTATGTCAGCTTGTTTTAGAGCAGATGGCCAGGAGGCTTGTTGTATAGACGTATTAAAAATATGTTCTAATGGTTTATCTATATAGTTAACTAGGAATTTGATCGTTTTTGCATTGATATTATCAACACCTCCAGTCTTGTTTTTCAATGAATCTATAGTTTTTCGAATCTCAACACAATTGGTAGGATATATAAAGATTGATTTGCTATTTTTATCTGGTAATGTAGGTTGATCTGTATCTGTATTAGGGATTTGTTTACTCAAGTCTAATCCTATTTTGCAAAAATAATCATTCATGTGGTTAGCTATAGATAATTCGTCTTCAATTTTTTGGCTGTTTATGACTAAGTAATCAGGTGACTTGTTTTGTTGCATATTTTTATTAAGTTTAGTATTAATAGTATTCCATAGCTGTCTTGGATTGTTACTAATTTTTTTTATTTCATTATTCTCAAATTTGTATTTCGCATCTTTAATGACTCTATTTAAAATTTTTTCGTAATTTTTATATTCATTTTTTAATTCCAAATTAGTTGGGTTCAATTTCCACAATTTATATAAATTTTCTTTAGTTTGACACGAGACTTGGATTGCTTTAGTTATCCACTTTTTTCTTGGCAGTGCTTCTTTATTTTTTTTCTTTAATTTTTTGGAATATGTAGCTAACTCAAGACAACTATGTATCATTTGAATAAGTTCATTTACTGCATCATTTGGATCCTGTTTTGTCAGTACTATCTGCCAGTCAAAATTTTCAGCTATGTTTTTTAACTTTTTATAGTTTATGCATTTGTTAACTGTTTCACTTGCTTTGTGTATCTTAATCTGATCTATATTTATGAATAACGGGTAGTGATCGTTAAACGGTGTATTTAATTTAAAAGATTCAATTTCTATATTCTTAGTTCTAGCGAAACAGTTATCAATGCACGTTCCCTTCTCATTATTTAAGGATGGCCGCGTAATTCCTCTGAAGTACGGTACATATTCACGTTCAAGATAATTAATTACAAATTCCTGACTAATTGATTTGTCGCTAGTTTCTAGATTTGCTACATTATTTTCTAGTATATCAATATTGAAATCTCCAAATATACAGTGATTTTTAACATTCCTATGTCTTACCAAGAATTTTTTTACACTATTGACAAATTCAGACTTTGGTATGTCATGACATCTGTACATAGCAGAAATTCTAATGGATTCACCTGTCATAAGTTTTATATCAGTACTTACAATACTCAATCTATCAACAACCTCAATTTTATCATTACTATATATGTTATTTTTTATATAAACTAAGACGCCATCAGCCTTATTAATTTTACTTTCATTATAACAAGTTTTGTAGCCTTGCAGTTGATAATATTGAGTGTATTGTAAGTTCCAAGTTTCAGTACATACAATTATACACGGCTTTCTTTCTAGAGACTCAATAAACACTTCTAGTTTTACAAAATTTGCATTTAAGCTTCTTATGTTTACGCATAAAATAAAGTTCTTCTTTGTCATTAATGACTTATTGAGTTCTTTCAGATTTTCAACTTCACATTCAAACTTGCCTATGTCCTCAGTGCTGATATCTTGATCCATTGTTATGTCTTACTCCTTAGTCTGTCTGCTATATTATTATTCAATGACTGAAGTGACATTGCCGAAATACCAGAAGCTTTAGCTACCATACCTTTCGCTGACGTTCCTACTTTACCGATATATCTTGGCAAAGTAGGTTTCATCGTATAGTCGGGATAATCAATATACTTCCTTATCTTGGATTGCAAAATTCCGCATTCTTGGCTATTCATTGCCACATGTTCTATATTGTACTTTGTTTTATATTTTTCATTACTGTAAGCACAGTTTGCACATTTGACCTTATTTGCTTGACAATCTACTGTTTTATGATCACCAGCACACTTTAGGCAAACAGCTTTATTTGTACACTTCCTACCGTTGTGGCCAAATCTGCTACAGTTAAAGCATGGTTTAACATTACAATAATCATATACTCTGCAGTTCTGGTATCCTACAANGTTGTTTTCTCTAATGTGTTGGTATAACTCAGCAAAAACTTCTAATATCACAGACTGCGATCCAGTTTTACTATTCTCATAGGAATTCAAAACAACACATTTTTTTTTGAAAGCACCAAAGTTCCTTTCATTGATGTCTAGTTCAATACTAGCATTGTCCATTTTTTCCAGGTTATTTAATCCTACAACTTTAACTTTAGGATTTATAACTTGTTCTTTATTTACATCACATACCTCAGCAAGTTTACTTTTTAGTAATTTATGTGCCTTGGTGACACTTTCCTCATTCAATAAGTTTATGACTATTTCATTTTTTTTCTTGATAACCTTCTTCGTTTGTATTGATTTATCCTTTATCAAATAGTGAGATACCTTTTTGTTAATTCGTCAATACTCTCATCTTTTTTTTTTAATATAATATTAGGAACACGTTTTGTCTTTAGGATAGTTTTGGTACTTGATATAGCTTCAGCATAAACACACACACACACACACACACACACACACACACACCACACTATCTTTTATTATATATATATATATGAATGGGTGGTTCTCTGTCAAATCGAAGATGACAAATTTTTTTCTGGTCCAAACTTTAGATATGTCCTATAGGATATCCCTGACTCCCAAAAAAAATTTCAGCGCCATCTCTTCACTTGACTTCGAGTTATATCTGGTCAAAGTTAGTGTTTTAAGCGAATTTTTCCATTTAGGGTTTTAATATTATAGGTTGTGTTCTGGACTGAAACGAGCATTTTTATTGGGGCCGAGCATTACCCGACGACCGAGAGGTACCCCGCTAGGTGTCTGACGTGGTGGAGCGCGCTAATGACCGGCCGTTTGGAAGGTTCGGGCCGGGAAACTGGGGCCCGCACATAAGAAAGGAGGCGTAAGAGAAAATGCGGTAGCGAAAGTTGAGGTCAAGATATGGGCTATGGATTCCTACCCCGACGTAAGATCCGTCAGAAGATTTGAACCCATCGGTGTAGAAAGCGACGGAAGAAGAAAGAATATTGTGAAAGAGGAGGGAAAACTTTTGGGGCGGGTTAGGGGAGTTTTTAGTCCTTTGGCGTTTGTCTAAAATGACTTAAGAAAGAAGTAATTGAGAATCTAGTGAATAGGTAAAACAAGATAAGATATCAGAGAAGATTTTGTTGCGGTGCCTTTTTAGGCCAGCGTAAGCGCGGAGGACTGGGACATTCAGCAAGTTTCGGATATTGCGATTCTCGAGAAGAGTTAGGAGTGAGTCGAGTGATAGTTTATTGTGGGATTGTTGTTGATCGCAAGGGCTCTAAGGACAAATTGAAAGGTGAGTTTTTTGGGGCGAAGGAAAATAGGGAGTTCGCACGATTCTGCGTATACGATGCGGTTGGGGGTGGAGTGGCCCAGATAAGATTTGAGCGCTCTCCGCTGTACCACGTGCAGCTTGTCGCGGTGAAATCTAGCCCAGAGTAAAAATACTATAGAGCCGGAGTTGATGAAGCCCAAAACAAAGGGTCTGTATATCTGGATGAGGGATTGGGGGTTGCCTCCCCACTCCAAGTGCCATAGAGCGAGCGGATAAGGTTAGTGTAAAGGGTGCCTTTCTGAATAAGAGATTTGTGGTGAGGGGTCTAAGAAAGTTAAATGTCAAAGATCACACCAAGAAGCTTGACTGGAGGAGTGGTGTGGATTACTGAGTCGCTGAGTAACCGAAGTAGAGGCCAGTTTGCTCGGGAAAGTAGATTCTGACAAATTAGATAAAATTGAGGAAAGAATAACTCGAATCGTGGAGGATAAAATAGCATCTACCTTTTCTGAGCATCGGGCTCAAATTGCTGAAATCGGTTCGCCCATAGACACTTCGGGAGGTCTAAATCAAGAATTAATTAAAATGGCAATAGAGAAACATGAAAGAGAGGCTGAAGTGTTACTTGATAACATGAAAAAAGAGATAAATGCAAAATTAACTTCACTCACTAATACAAGCCAAAACTTGCTTAAAATGTCGACAAAAAATGAAAAGCAGATTAAATCCTTGGAAATAGAACACCTTAAATAGAATGACTTATTTCTAAAAAATAATGAGTATATACAGAAATTTAAAGAATCTATTGAAAATTACAATAAAACCTTTCAAGAAAAAATAAAGGCACTTTCTAGTAAAATGAGTAATATTTCTCTCGATAATAATAATACAACTTTAAATTTTTCGTCTAAATCCCCAAAGTTAAAACCTCCGGTATTCAAAGCAGACTCTAAAGACAAACCTATGAGATATCTTAGAGAGTTAAGAAAGTATATTGAAGTGATGAATGTGGATTGTGACGAAATGATTTTAACGATCGGTCAAACTTTGAAAACACTGCCTCAGCGTGGTTCGATATTGCGCAACAATCTATAAGAACATTCGAGGATTTCGAAAATAAATTCAAAGCGCGTTTTTGGAACGTTGATATACAAGACGAATGGGCGCGAAAAGTAGAGTATAATTATTACATTCCTTCGGCCAAATACTCGCGTGTTGAATATGCCACTTACGTTTGGGGATTCGCACAAGACCTTGAGAGAAATTATACCGAAACCGAGCTCGTACGTAAGATTTCAAACCATTTCGATTGGGATGTTAGATACACAGTGAGATCTCAAGATATAAAAACACAAGACAAATTCTTTGAATTATTAGCTGTCAAAGATAGTGGTCCCGAAAAAAGAAAATCCACATTCAGTTCATCTCAAAATACTCAGCAAAAAATTAGCAACACGAACACGACGAGTAATACTAACGAACCGAATAAATTTAACTCGAATAAACAGTTTCAAAATAAACCAAACTTTCAAAAAACTCCACAAGCTTTCTTTAACTCAAGATACACAAAATAAAAATCTCGGAACTAAACCAAAAGAAAACACTTGTGACGTTGCGCTTTTTAAGACCAAATCCCTTAGTCTCGCAAACGTCTAGATCTCAATACTACTCTTATTTATCGACTCGCTAGGACTCTTACATCTAGAGGGGGACACACGATAGGTCTAAGGACAGGAATTAGCCTGGCGTGGCAGAGGGTGAAGTCAGTAAAAACACAATCGATTGTAATGCTGAAATAAATAATATTATATTGTACGATCTTCCGTCAAGACTTGCTCGACTACAATCTCGCTTCGACCGCTATCTTCCAGTCAATACTCGCTACTCGTTAGATCATTAAATGATTAGTAGAATTAATATTCAATTACGAAGTCTTATTTAAATATGCTCGCGTCAACAAAAATAATTTCTGTTTCAAGCAATAGGACTCGTTTATTCTAACAATGTGTATTTAACCACGGTCTACTTCCGCTCGAAAATCAGGGCGCAATTAATTATACTACTCTGTTCTCAAGTTAATCGCGAACATCCGTATTCTAATGTGATTTTGAAGCGTATCCACGTTTCACATCAAAATGGCGGCGGCGTCGGTCGAAAGGACGCGGCGTCACCAGATGGCGATCTCGTATCCGTTAACGGAGTTCAGCCCTACGAATACTTGCTCTGCGGTGGGTCTGCCTTGTAGATCAACTTCTGAAATATTCGCGGAATTAAAGTCGCGATCGGCGTCTGCTCGCTTCCACGTATCAGTCGAAAAACCCGAGACTTTGCCTCAAGGTAGCGCAACCATGCAACAACCGCGGCTTGTTAGTTATTGGAAAGCCGGAGTTTCATTGACCTTAACGGTGTCGCTAATAAATGGTTTAGAACATTTAGCATAACCAATCTGTTGGCGCAAGGACTTACTCTCAATATCTCCTTAAACACGTACGAAAACACGGTTTAACCCAAAAGAAAGAACAAGACAACTCGTAGACTCTCGCGCTAAACTACTAACTCCAACTCGCTCGCGAATTCAATGTAGCGACACTGCAGTTAATTATTATAGAGAGACGTCCGACGCGGTTGAGAGCAGCAAACCAAGTGAACGAGAAGGAAGTCTCCTCGCGACGCGATGTCTCAGCGCGTCCCGGAAAAGGACGACTCGTTGCGCCCTCTATAACGGCTTCCGACGACGCGACACTTCGTGTATCAAGCACGCGACGAGCGCGCCAATTACGAAAACGCGAGCGCGGCCGGTCGCGATTCTCATTGTTACTGGGCGTCGCGCGGTGCACGGGACGGCTCGCGCGCGGCGACATGTCGCTATCAGCGGTGTGGCTAGTGGTGTACGCGCGAGTCCCCACTAGTCAGCTTCGTTCTCTCCGAGCCCTCTCTCTCTCTCTCCTGCGCGCGCGTCTCCCTCTCCGCGGCGCGGAAGTCTCGTATTCTCCTCGAGCGGCTCTCATATTCTCTCTTCTCTCTCCACTGCGGCCGCATGGCAAGCTGATGCGCGGCTCCGGTGCGCGCGCGTCATTCACGCCTCGTGCTCGTTCGCGCGTGTTCCAGGCCTCGCTGCCTACGTGTGTGCGCGACTCCTGGTGTCTGTGTTTCGCGGTTCTTCTGGCTGTACCGGTACAGCAGCGCCCGCGAGATCCAGCTGACTCGCCTCGGCGCGGCGCAACGGCGTCGTCTGCTGCGTAGCTAGTGCGGAGTCGACGTCTCTCCTGTCCGCTGACAGGAGAGGTTAAGAGCCCTGCGGCTCTCGTGTGTTGCTGATCCGGTGTCGTGCTTCCGCGTTGTTTGTTGTTATGCTCTGCTGCAGTGCGGTTCACTGCAGCAGAGCTGCTAATTGTTTATTTACGGCACCGAGAGTTGCACAGTATTCGCACTGTTGCCAACTCCTCGGACCGAACTATGACGCGATTTCTCATATACGACGTGTAGCTACTCTACACGTCGCACACTATTAAAAAATCTACAACTAAATTTGATTTTAATACAACTCTAAATGATTGTTTCGAAAATAATTGGGGTTTACCAAAAAACACGTAGAAGTTGATTCTTGTGCCTCGGATAAATTTGTTGACTGTCTAGAAAATAGACAGGAAGCAACTTCACTATCCACCCCGAATTTAACTATCTTTAACAATTCTCGAGAAGACTTACTTTACGAATCCGACGAAAATATAGACACTGATAAAATTTGCACTTGTCCGGAAATAAACATTAAAATTAACGGTATTCAAGTGAAAGCTTTGATTGATACGGGAAGCCAAATTACGTTTATATCGGAAAACGTTTATATTTCTAATGCGGATAAATTTAAAAACGTTCCAACTCTACCTGTTGTCGGTACAATTATACGAGGGGCAACTGGCTTAAAATCAACTCATATAACGACATAACTAATGTCCAGTACACAAATCGGTGCGTTCACTAAAGACTTAGTTTTCTTAATAATTCCAAAACTAATTCGCGATTGTATTTTAGGAATCGACGCGATAAAATATCTAGGCTTTCTATAGATACTATGCACGATGAGATAACAATGCGTATTGATAATAAAATAGAAAAATTATCATATAAAAATAAAGGTTTATTAGAATCAAACATGGACCATCGCTATATCAAGATAATTAAGGAGGATACAACCGTTGTAGTTGATTCTCACTCTTCTTATTACAATGAATTTACGTATTGTCATAGTGACCGTAATTCATTGGTTGATCCATACGATATTACCGATATGGAAATCAACGAAAAAATAACGTTTATATAGTCGAGGATCCAGAAACGATCGATAAACTTCAAACTTTAATACAATCTTATCGTAAGGTTTTCTATAAGAAGCCTAGAAGATTACAAAATTTTGAATATAAATTGAAAATAAAAGAAAACTTAGAACTATTTTTTATCTCTCCATATCCGGTGGATATAAATATGAAAAGGAAACTACGTGAACAAATCGAAATTATGTTAAACTGGAAAATAATTCGTCGTTCTAGTAGTAACTTTATAAGACCTTTCGTACCGGTTATAAAAAAGGATAATACAATCCGTTTATGCTTGGACGCTCGTAAAATGAATCAAATGATTGAGGATGATTTAGAATCACTACAAAACATAGAAGAACTTTTGCAATTATGTTACGGTGTTAAAGTTATGTCGAGTCTCGATTTAACTTCAAGTTTTCGGCTAATACCTCTCAGTGAGGAAAGCAAGCAATATACTGCATTAATGTTTGAATGAAAAATATACGAATTTGAAGTAGTTTCGTTCGGTACAACAATAAGCAGTACTGCTTTAATCCGAGGATTATTTAATGTCACAAAAAATCTTGGAGAATTCATTTTAAATTTCGTGGATGATTTTCTATGTATCTCAAAAAGTGAAAAAGAACACTTAGAACATTTAGAATAATTATTCCAAAACCTAATTAAATGGAATTTCACTCTAAATTTTACTAAAACAGAATTCTTTACAAAAGAAACAAAGTTCTTGGGCTTTATCCTTTCGACTACGGGAATCAAGCCAGAAGAGAATAAAATCGATGCGATCAAGAACTATCCGGTTCCGAAAAACATTAAACAATTACAAGCCTTTTTAGGTACAATTCATTTTTACGCGAAATTCACAAAGAATCATGCCAACGAATTATTGCCTTTATTAGAGTTATTAAAAAAGAATAAACAAAAGAACTGGGAGTGGGGGGACAGACATCAAACAGCTTTCGAGCGAATTAAAATACTTTTCAAAAAAGATGTTTGTCTTGCTTATCCCGATCCGTCTAAACCGTAAATTTTACGTTGCCGGTGCACTTTCGCAAATCGATAATAACGGAGATGAACGAGTCATAATTTATGTTAGTCGAACTTTGAAATCGGCTGAACTGACATACTTTACTACGGAAAAAGAGTTACTTGCGGTAGTCTGGAGTCTACAAAGGTTAAATACTTATTTGCGAACTGCGAAAATATATGTAAAAACTGATCACAAAGCGTTAATTTTTCTGTTTAAATGTAAATTCGTGGGTAACAGAATACGTCGATGGATTCTTGGAACCCAAGATTACAATTTACAAATAGATTATGTTTCGGGTAAAGAGAACGTCGTCGCAGACATGTTGCGTCGACACCCCACTTATAATCCGGAAGATAAAAGAAAACCGGGAGAAATTATTATTGCCATTATGAACAAACAAAATTTTTCAAATGATTTGATTAAAAAATTTAAATCGTTGTCAGAATTACAAAGAAAAGGAATATTTGAATAATTTGATTACGAATCACTCTGAAAAAAATAATTCAGCTTTTCTAATTGAAAACAATATCATATATAAAAGAAACTAATCTAATTGTTATAAAATTATGATTCCAAAAGAAATGATAGAACCTCTTATTCTTGAAACACACGAAATGTATGGTCACGTTGGTGCCAAAAATATTGTTCGTATGTTACAAGAAGATTTTTACATAACAAATTTAAGACATAAAGTACAAAAATTAATCGCTTTCTGTGATTCTTGTCACGAAATAAAATTTCAAATCGTCCTTGCGAAGCCCCTATGGAATCGATTATTCCAGAGACTCCAAACGAATTATTATCTATCGACTTCTACGGTCCTCTACCTACGGGACGAGGCGGTATGAAATATCTATTAGTTACAATCGGTGCGTTTTCTAAATTTGTTGTTTTATATCCACTACGAAAACAAACTAGTACAGTGGCTATAAAGAAACTCTTTAATGATTATATTTTATGTTACGGTAAACCAAAACAAATTTCATGTGATCACGGTACACAATTTATACTTATTGTCGAGCGAGTGAATAAGGAACTTGGAAGATTTTTCCGTACCTTTACGAGTAAGAAACACTCAGGTTGGGTTGGTTATATAAACATTATTCAAACTATAATTAACGAAACTTATCATGAAACTACTAATTTTACTCAAATTGAGTTACATATGGGTATTAAACCCAAAAGAGCTTGGCAAAATTAGATAAAACCGATTAACTCTGAAAATGAAATTCCTCACGAACAAAAGAGTTATCTTACACGTCCAGGGAGGGAGTTCGCTTCCTACGGGGGCTGGCGTCCCCGGACTGCCCGAGCAAGCAGGGCAGTACAAAGGTCGCCTCGTGTGCGAATGGAGGACTGTTCCCTTTGACCTTAGGGGAAGTGCCGTGGACTTCGGTTTGCACGCTCCACAGGAATTGCGACCCTGAGGTACCTAAGCTACGGTGCGCCGCCGGCCGTGACCAGGCGGCCTGACTGCTGTCTCTCTTGGCCGCTTGTGCCCTGCTCAGTCTTCCGGGCTGGGCTCTTAAGCCTGAGCACGGAGAATACAACTCGAAAACTGGGTTGCTGGCGCTCCCAGGCTGCCGGATAGTACAGGGGCCCGGGTCCGTCTAGCCAACAGGACCTGGCTGCCCTATCAACCGGCAAAAACCTTCTTAGCCGTAGTAGTGCCGGATGGCGTCCGGAACAGGGCCCTGCTGCGGTCAAGGGGGGGGGGGGGCTTGCCGAGGCCACCGAGACGGGCGGAGGATGCCCGCGATGGGATGCGAAGCAGGGGCCATCGCAGGTGTCCGGGGAGCGGTGGAACGGCTTAAGCGGCGCACGTGCCTAGGGGAGGCAAGGAGGAAAAGAAAATGAAAGCGAATAATAAGCAGGACCTACTAAAGGCGCCAGAACCAACGACATCGGGGTTCCCAAGACAAGAAGCCATAGAAGTTCGCGAGGAATAAGAGGGCTATATAAAAAAGCTAGAAAAGGAAGTGGATGAGCTTATCGAGGAATGTCAGTTAGCATCAAAGGACGTAAAACGCACCGCAGAACGTACTAAACAACTTAAAGTTCTACTGATCCAGTTAAGGAAAAAGCACAAGGAAGGACATGATAAAGATAGACGCTATGAAGGTGACGTGGACCACTACCCAATGTGGCACGTAACATGAGAGAAAGCAAGAAGGGGCGCGCGAGGACGACTTCTCAAAGATGCGGTACTTGCCAGTGCCGGAAGCAAGAGGCCAAGGGGAAGTCCCAATAACCGCCCAGAAGAGAAGAGCGAAGGAAAACATGTCGCGAAGAGACAACGACAAGAGAAAGCGGCGATGCAAAGTGAGACCTTCAGCCCGAGAGCCCCTCACAATGCACCAGAGCCACCGGCGAAAGCCAGGCCCAACAAAAAGAAGCGTCCTGAAAGGATTCTATTGAAAGTGGGGCAAAACAAGACGTACGCAGAAGTCCTGGGGAAAATTCGAAAGGATGTAAACCCGGACACAACTGAATCAATGGTGCTTGGAGTTAAGCAAACAAGAAGTGGAGACGTCCTTCTGAAGTTAGGAAGAGAATCTGACACGACAGCGTATACTGCGGAAGTAGAAAAAGCTGTGCTGGGCCTTGGACAGTACAAAAAAGAAGAACGGAAGGCCACCCTAGAAATAAGGGACATGGACTCGGAAGCTACGAAAGAAGAGGTGAGAGCAGCAATAGGACGAGCTCTCGAAAAGCCGGACAACAGCAGGAGGGTGACTCTATTAAAGCCCAACACAAAGGGCCTTAGAATGGCCATAGTGATACTCAGCGAGAGTGAGGCCGAGGAGCTCCTAGAAATAGGAGTGATTGACACTGCGCCAACAGCGGTAGAGGGGAAAAGATGGAAGATAGGAAAAAATAATTACTGCGCCATAGTTACATTGGATGTCAGAAATGCATTCAATTCGGCCCAATGGGGCGAAATACACGAAGCACTCCGGAAGCAGGATGTGCCCTTATATATAAGAAGGATGATGTCCGACTACTTGAAGGACAGAATCCTATTATAAGACACCGAGGACGGTGCCAAGACCTATAAAGTTACAGGAGGCGTCCCCTAAGGTTCAGTACTTGGTCCACCGACATGGAACATCATGTACGACGGGGTACTAAGGCTACAATTACCTAAAGGAGCAACAGTCGTGGGATTCGCTGACGATATAGCAGTAGTGGTAGAAGCGAAACATAAAGAAGAGGTGACTGACATAGCTGAAGAGGCCATCCGTATAATACACGAATGGCTAACAAAGACGAGTCTGGAACTAGCTAGTCACAAAATGGAAGTTATTCTTATTACTAGTAGGAAGAAGATAGAGGAAATTACACTGACAGTGGATGGACATGAAATCGCCTTTCAACCAACTATCAAACACTTGGGCATTACCATCGATGCAAGACTAAGTTTTAAACAACATCTGGAAATAGTCAGTGATAAAGCAGCAAAGGTTGGCGCTGTTCTATCACGATTGATGTCCAATGCAGGAGGGCCAACTTAGAAGCGAAGGTTACTCCTAGCAGTGTGACCGCGTCGATCATGCTATATGGAGCCCCAATTTGGGCGGATGCGATGCAGGCAAATCGTATGCACGAAAATTGACTACCGTGTACAAGCAGAGTGCACTAAGAGTGGCGTCCGCTCACCGTACGGTATCGGACAATGCGGACTGCTTTAGCAGGCATGCCGCCCATTGACCTTTTAGCACCGGAAAGGAAGGACGTATTCGAAGCGAGGAGACGAACGAAGAACAAAAGCCAGAAGGAAATCTGGGATGCTTCAAGAAAGAAGACAATGGCTGAATGACAGACAAAATGGGAAGCTAGTGACAAGGGGTAATGAACTTATCGCCTTATACCAAGGATAGAAGACTGGATTGGAAGAAGACATGGGGAAGTGAACTACTACTAGTACCTCGCGCAGTTTCTGACCAGGCATGGATGCTTCCAGGCGTACCTACGCCGGTTCAAACTAGACGACAGCCCGAACTGCCTAGTCTGATTGGAAACTAGCGAAGATGCAGAGCATATCTTCTGTGACTGTTCGCGATACCAAGTAGAGCAAGAAGAACTCGAGTGTATTCTCCAGACCAGAGTGACACCTGGGTCAATGATAACAGCTATGTTAACATCGGAGGATGGTTGGCACGCAGTAAACAACTACGTAGGGACCATCCTCAAGAAGGTTAGAAATGACGAAGAAACAAGAAAGGAAAGACAAGGCAAAACAGCCGAGTAAAATATGCTACATAGGAAGGCCACTAAGTCGTAAAGACGAAACGCTCCTTGGACTGATGAAGAGGAACGTAGATCACAAAGTTGAGCTCTCACGCCCTTGCCCGATGCAGAGGAACGTAAGTGTCGGGGTCGAGTCTGTCTAGAGGATGACCGGACGATGCTGCAAGAAGTATACGACCAGACGATGCTGACAGGAGCAGACGGCTGGAAGATGCAGAAAGAAGAAGACGAGTTTGACCCTGAATCCCTAATCACTTTGGTGGATGGGAGATGTATGGAAATGTCAAACCCTAAAGAAGAAGCTAACTAGGCTAATTAACGGGCCCCACGGAAGTATTGTTTAACAATGGTGCCTGTAGAGTTCCGGTGTCGGAGGGCCACTTAAAAAAGAAAACACACACACGCACGCACACACACACACACACACACACACACACACACACACACACACACACACACACACACACACACACACACACACATCCATACGGACATTTTTTAAAAACACGTGATTCGAACTCCACAAATCTCAAAATGGATTTCTAACCTATTTTTGATAAAGCCAAAAATTACTGTTACAAAGCTTTCTCTAATTGTAAGAATAAGCTATCTAAGTATCTAACGTTAGTAATTATAAAACATATGTGCATTTATTTACATATAGAATAAATACAAACCTGAATTCCGAATAAATTTGCAAGTTGCAATCAGATCCATCATTTAAATATATTGTTTCATTGAATAAAATTAATTCCCAATCACTTAAGATATTTTTTGAATATTTTAATATTTTAAAATGGTTATCGGTCGTTATCATTAATTTTAATCCCTGTTCTTCCAGAATGTATTCTTTATCTAGTACTGCCCACTGTTGTGTTAGCGCCGCTGAAATACATAGTTTATAGTTTTAAATGAAGTATTAAACATGTTCTGCTGTGAGTGACCGCCCAGATAGCGTTTCTTAAGTGGCAGCCAAAATAAAGCAACCTTTTACTTAGGCGTCGATGTACGCATGTATACTATATGTAACCCCCATTTTGCTTTCTCCTAGTGAAAGCTTTGTAATAGTAAAATTTAAAAAACCGTTCTAAAAGGTAAAATATTGGCGAATAAAAGTTTCTTTACAAAAGTCGTGAAATCTCCAAAACAAACATAACTGCTGTCAAGTAATTGTTTTTCATCTTTTTTAGTTATACGCACGCAGGTAATTATTTTAGTAAATTTTAGTTATTTAGTAATAGTAGAATTTTAAATTACTCATCTTCCTTGGCATTTCCAAAAGCATATTCAATCATATACTATTAATCCATAGTTCAGAAGATATTTAAATGATTAAACCATATAATATTGGAATATACGATTCAAAATTTTATAATTTTCAAAATTTTTCTAATAACTTCTGAACTATGGATTAAAAGTATATGATTGAATATGCTTTTGGAAATGCCAAGGAAGATGAGTAATTTAAAATTTTACTTATGAATCTAAACTATTGTATCAACTAAGAATTGAAGTAAAAAATATTTTATTTCATAAAATAATTACCTGCGTGCGTATAACTAAAAAATATGAAAAACAATTACTTGACAGCAGTTATGTTTGTCTTGGAGATTTCACTACTTTTGTAAAGAAACTTTTACTCGCCAATATTTTACCTTTTAGAAAGGTTCTTTTAAGCAGATTTCATCACTTTTATAGAGATTATACATGTCTTACATTATACGGTATCAACAGTAAAAATATTTAATACTCAAGATTATTCCCAGAGATGACATTGATAATGTCCACCCTGGGCACCAGGTACCTCGGAGACCGTTGCCGTCGTGATATTCGTATTCAGCGACCCCAAAAACCCCTGAGTAGCAAGACTAGACTCAATTGCATCAATATTTACCGAAATGTAAATTTTCTTCCTCCTAGAGGAAGCTTTGTAATAGTAAAATTTTCAGTTTCGCTAAAACTTCATAGAAATATGTTTTTAGATGATAGAAGTTCGAATTACGTGTTTTTAGGAAATGTCCGTATGGATGTGTGTGTGTGTTTTTTTCCTTTATAGAGAGAGAGGTTAAAGGCAAATCCATTATGGACGATATGGCACCTACTGGTACCACCTGTGTGGGACTCTTACCCACTAAACCCTTCGCTACTGTTAGTCTTTAACTTCTAACAGCAGCGAATCATCTCCGTTCTCCTTACCGACCCTAAGTAAGTTGGACCTGGCTCTTTCTCCGATATGGCCTCCCCGCGGTAACGCCGTTGGGTATTGCTTCGCGGGGGGTGCGTGGCTATTGCCCACTTCTGTTGATGTAGTCTTTTATCTTGTCTTCTTCTTTCTGCATCATCCAACCATCTTCTTCCAGCAGCATCGTCCGGTCGTCTACTTCGTGCAGCATCGTCCGGCCATCCTCTGGACAGACTCAACCCCGACACCTACGTTCCTCTGCATCGGGTGAGGGAGTCTGGGCTCCGACTCAGTTACCTACGTTCCTCAGCATCGACCTGAGGAACACTTATAGGTACTCAATCCTAGCTCCTACGTTCCTGTGCATCGGGCAGGGGAGTGATAGCTCAACACTGTGACCTATGTTCCTCTGCATCAGTCCGAGAAGCGTTTCATATTTACGACTTAGTGGCCTTCGACTGGCAACCTTTTACTCGATTGTCTCGCCTCGTCTTTCCCTTCTTTTCTCTTCGTCCTTTCTGACTTTTTTGAGAATGGTCTTCACGTATGTCTTTACTGCGTACCATCCGGCCTCCGATGTCAGCATAGCTGTTATTATTGACTCCGGCGTCACTCTTGTCTGGAAGTAGCACTCAAGTTCTTCTCGCTCTTGTTGATAGCGTGAGCAGTCACAGAAGACATGCTCCGCATCTTCGTTCTCATCCAAACATACTGGGCAGTTTGGGCGGTCGTCTATTTTAAATCGGTGCAGGTACGCTCGAAAGCATCCATGCCCGCTAAGAAACTGGGTGAGGTAAAAGTCTACTTTTCTCTATTTTTGGTATAAGGCGATGTGTCCATCGCCATTTTCTGCTAGCATCCCATCTTTGTTGTCACTCATCCATTGTCCGTTTCCGCACGTTGTTCCAGTTTTCTGGCCGCGTGGCGTCATTTCTTCTTTTCTTTACCTCGTAGGCCTCCTTCCTTTCCACCACTAGGAGGTCAATGGGATGCATGCCTGCTATAATGCACGCCGCCTCGTCCGATACCGTACGGTAAGCAGACGCGACCCTTAGTGCACTTCTCCGGTACACTGCCGATATGCTCCGCGCGTAGCTTTTCACCTTCATGGCGTCTGCCCATATTGGGGCTCCATACAACATAATTGACGAGGTCACACTGGCTAGAAGCAACCTTCGTTTTTGAGTTTGCCCTCCTACATTTGGCATCAATCGCGATAAAGCAGCGCCAATTTGCTGCCTTATCGCTTACTGCTTCCAAATCCTGCTTGAAGGTAAGTCTCGCATCGATTGTTATGCCTAGATATTTGATCGTTGGTTGAGAGACAATCTCATTCCCATCTACTGTCAGTGTTATCGACTCTAGCGTTTTCCTAGAGGTAATAAGGATAGCTTCGGTCTTGTGGCTGGCTAGCTCTAGGCCTGTTTCTATTAGCCATTCGTGTATTATACGAATTGCCTCGTCCGCTATTTCTTTCACATCTTCTATGTGTTTCGCTACAACTACTATTGCTATATCGTCCGCGAATCCTATGACCGTTGCCCCTTGGGGTAGTGGTAGGCGTAGTACTCCATCGTACATGATGTTCCAGAGCGGTGGACCAAGTACCGAACCTTGGGGGACGCCTCTTGTGACTTTATAGGACTTGATGCCGTCCTCAGTATCATACAGCAAGATTATGTCCTTCAGGTAGTCGGACATCATCCTTCTTATGTACAGAGGTACATCTTTCCTTCGGAGTGCCTCATGTATTTGGCTCCATTTAGCCGAGTTAAAAGCATTTTTTACGTCCAGTGTAGCAATAGCGCAGTACTCCTTTCCATCTTGTTCCTTCCACTGCTTTTCGGGCAGTGTGGATCGCTAGGCTAACTGCGTCCAGTGTAGAGCGTTGCCTCCGGAATCCGTACTGGTGTTCTGAGAGTCCTTCTGATGTTTCTATGGCTTGATCCATTCTGACGCAGATTATACGTTCTAGGATCTTGTCCGGTGTGTCCAGCATGCAGAGTGGTCTGTACGACGTAGCGTCGTCAGGCTCCTTCTTTCCCTTCGGTAATAGCACTAGACGCTGTTTCTTCCAGTTAGTGGGAAATATCCCTTCCTCGAGATATGTGTTGTACAAGTCTACGAAGGTCTCCAGGTGTGCCTGTATAGCATGCTTTAGTGCAGTATTGGGTATGCCATCCAGCCCCGGAGCCTTGTTGTTTCCTACTCTTTTGCAGGCCATTTGCAGCTCCTCCGTCGTTATCTTGGGAATATCTTCTTGATTTNCTGATTTGCCCCTGCTTCAGTAACACCTGTCTCATCCCATTGTCTGGGGAACAGTGTAGTCACGACCCGGTTTAAGAATTCCGTGCACTTGGGAGGGGTTACATTAATTTTCTTCATAACAATTGTATATGGTCGACCCCAGGGATCTTGGTCTACCTCGTCCTATAGCTCCTTCAAGCACCGCAGCTTACTGTCGCGTATTGCCTTTTTCAGCTTTCGTTTAGCCTCCTTTACTTCCTGATCGCGAGCGTCCACTACTTCCTGGCCTCTTTCAGTTCTGTAGAATTTTTTCCTAGTTCGCTGTTCCCGTCTCGTAGTCCGGTGGCATTCACTACGGGCCATAGCAATATCATTGTTCCACCAGTATACTGGTGGCCGTCTTTTATTTACCACTCTTCGAGGCATAGCGGCGTCGCAGGCTCGGGAGATGTTTTCCATCATCTGTTCTGCCTTGTTGTTCGCCGTTCCAGCCAGTTGCAGTTCCTCTAGTGATAACAGGAACATTTCCTTATCATACTCCTTTGTATTCCAACCGAGTCTATTGGTCGTTGTACTCGCATTGGGTCCCTGCTTTGGTTTACCTACCTCCATTATTATGTCCTGGTGGTCACTATGTGTGTAGTGTTCACTCACCCTCCATGAGCCAACTGAACCGGCAAGGCCGCCGCTAAAAAAACGTTAGATCTACAATAGACCCTGTGTCTCCTCTTCTAAAGGTGTGAGTGCATCCTTCGTTGACGAGGACCAAGTCCAGGAGAGCGAATGTTTCTAGGAGCACTCGTCCTCTTTGGTTAGTCCTCAGGCTGCCCCACTCTACCGCTCAGGCATTGAAGTCGCCTGCGATCAGTACGGGTTTCTTTCCTGCCGTATCTTGTACGAGCCGGTCTAGCAGTTGTTGAAACTGCTCTATTGGTACGTTGGGAGGGTCGTAGCATCTGTAAATATGTACGCCTGCCACCTTCGCGCGCACAAATCCCTCTTTGCAGGTCATTGTTCTTTCCTGGAAAGCAGCGTTACCACACGCCCAGATCGCTGCCTTTCCAGTAGTGTCCATATCCCACGTCGGTTCGTCTAGATCCCTGTATTGTTCACATACAATCGCTTTATCAACTTCTGTCTCGCGGACATACTGCTTTAGTAGGTCTTGTGCTATCTCGCAGTGGTTTAAGTTTAACTGTACTAGTTTCATTTTCTTCGTTTTTTAGTGACTTCTACTGCAGCACGGTAAGCTGGGCATACGTAGCTACCAGCTGCGTGGTCATTTTTCCCGCTTGTGCCTCCTTCTTTACAGAGTACGCAGTTGGGTTCATTCGTACACTCCTTTGCTTTGTGTCCGTTATTTCTACATTTATAGCAGAGCTTGCTTCTAGACACTTGTAGCATCTAAGTGGGCTTGCCTTTTTCGCCGTTTCCCGTATTCTGCAGACAACCCAGCCTATTTTGATTTTCCGCTGGGCTATTATCTCTCGTGCCATCCTTGATGGCAATTGGATGACGGCAGTCTGCGTGTCACCGTATGATTTCCGCAGTGATCTTACTACCGACCCATCAACCTTCGTTAAGTCATCACTAGTTGACTCCCTGCGTAGTGCTGCCACTACGTCCTCCTTGCACGTTAAAACGTCAAGGTCCTTGATCTCGAAGACCACTAAGTCTTGCAGGGTCCTTACTTTAGTATTCTCCCCTAGCGCTTCTTGCACAGCTTGCTGAAGTTGCTGTGTCTTACCTCCCATTGTGCGTTGGAGTTCCAGCAGCAGGTCTCCCGCTGCCGTTCTGCGTATTCTATTCACGCTGTTCCCAAGCATCTCCACTTTGGGCTCTGCTTTCATCATCCTCAAGATGTCGGCATACGACTTACCTTCCTCGGCCTTTATAACAAGGGCTTCTGGGCGGGTTGGTCTCGCCCGTGGTGGTTTCCCTCTTTTGCTTGCCTTTTCACCTTTGCCTTCTTCTTTAAGGGAGTCTCTTGTTCGGGTGAGCGCTCTTTCCTTTTTCTCTCGATTTCTGTGACTGGACGGTCATCAGCTTTAGCCTAGAGCTAGGCTTGTTCTGCACCATCAGCCCAAAGCTCTCCATTATTTTCCTTGTACCTGCTCTTGCGCTACTAAGGCGCTTCATGTTTAGCTGCACCTGCTTCATGCCTTCCTTCAAGCACTTGTGGATATTGTGTGCGATGAACGCAACTTCGTATGCGCTTTCCAGATGTTCATCAATCGTCTCCAGCAGCTTTTACTCTACATCTGCTGCTGCCCGGATTCTATTCCAGGTTTCAATTAGTCTCATATCTTCATCTACCTCACCTGGTATGTCGCTACCTCCTGCAGCCTGCTGCCTGCCTACCAATGCGTTTTCTTCATCTCGGTAATCAGAAGCACTTACAAAGCTGCATATACTGCTGTTGCTGCATGTTTTGTGGATAATGTATTGTATGTAACTGTGTGTGTGGATAACGTATTGTATGTATATGTATGTAACTGCCTTGCGATTCCGGCACTTTTAGTGTGCGCACTTCCCGATCCTCCTGCGTCTTTTCTTCTAGTTCGTTTTTGTTGTCCATGTTCAACCTTTTCTTCATCCCGGCATGTGTCCGACCCCCTGGGGTCCCCCGTCTATGGAGGTAGCTGACATGGCCCCGGTGCCTGACCGAAGGCGGTGCCAGACTGGGTACATCATACCAGGATATAGCACGCACTGTCGCACTAGACCACCTCTGCTCTCTCGAGCCCTTCACCCCGAACCAAGGTGATTGTCTCTCTGGAGAGTTTCCGGCGGGCGTCACACGACAGCACGCACTCGCTTAAGCCGATTGACCGGTACTAGCTAGGTAACTGGCCTCCCGTCTTGCCGTCAGCAGACGCCAAAGATAGTTCAGGTCACTTCAGCGCGCAGCCTCGGATCGCCTCCCTATCCAGGATCTCCTTTTGGCAGCTCACGGATCACACCGCACGGCAAACACGGCGGCCTGTTGGTCCACGAAGCATATTTTATTTCTGCTCTACCCTCCAGGGTTGGCGCCCCGGCGAGCACTCCCCCATCCGCCACCCGGAGGACGCGCCGCCTACGGAGTTACAGGCTCCCCGTGTGTGTGTGTGTGTGTGTGTGTGTGTGTAATTTGACATGCCTATCTATTTTTGGATTCTGAATTCGGGAAAAACATTTATTTTTTTATTTTTTCAATTATTTTTACTTTTATGGCCATTTTTTGATTTTCGGAAAACATTATTTTCGTTTTTTTCAATCATTCCATTGTTACAAACAATTCCGTTAAAATGCATTTGAAAGATATTAAAATTATCTACTTTTCCCCGTTTGGCCCTTGGGATTGACCGCTCCGTTCGGCAGATAAAATGAAAAAGGTGATTTAAAAAAAAAAAAATTAATATCTCTGAAACTAAACATCATAACCTCACGAAAAAAATATGTTGATGGGTTACGTGTCAAACTATATTCCATTAAAATTTCAAGTGATTTGACTACTTATTTTTTCAGTAATAAATCGAAAACTGAACAAATGAGTTTTTTTTGAGTCTCGATTGCGGGCGTAAAAAGGCCTTATTGCGCTTGATCGGGAAAAGGTAGATATTTTATATGTTTTGGCTAAGTTCATTGCGCAGCTTTAAAACTCCTATGGTTCTTAAGATATCAAGGTTTGAATTTTTTTTTGAAAATTTTTTGATTCCTTATATCTCTAAAACAATGCAGTCAAATGCTTCAAAATTTTATTTGGTGATTCACCATATACAAAGCTATCTGTTGTTAAAATTTGAAACGATTCCGTTGAGCGGTTCTTAAGTAAAGAGCTGAAATGTAAAAACCGATTTTTCTAAAAAATGTGGCTCCCTCTTATAACCCTATAGGGTTGTCGTTGCATGTCGTAAAGTTTCTCCCTACGAATTTATGTCATACTGATAATATTAAAATAGCATTCACATACTGTATTTTAAAATAATATTTTATTTATTGGAACAATAAATTTCGTTGGAGGAAGCTACGTGCCAATGAATTGGCAGCAGTTTTTTTACTTATTGTCTTTTCGCAATGCACTTCTAAAATGCATATTGCTTCCTACCTAAGGAAGCCTTGTAATAGTAATTTTTGGAGTTTGTGTAAAAACATGTGGGAAAAATTGTGTTTTTAGAAAATGTCGGTACGGGGTATGTGTGTGTGTGTGCGTATGTATACGCCTGTTTCTCAGCTTCTACTTGGTGGATTTTAACCCACCAAGTCTCATTTTCTTTGTTTTTGCTAGAAGATAGTGGGACGAAAGTCCGTTTTTACAATCTATATACGCGTTTTTTTATAGCGATTTTTTAGTTTTGAGATTTCAATTTTTGCCAACAAAGTTATCGGAAAAAATAATTAAAGTAAATTTCTTAATTTGTACCTGAAAGAGAATAAAATTGCCTATGTTTTTACCGTGAAAAATTTATATTATCGTTCGTCGTTTTTTTATTATACACAATACAGTGCAATTTTTTTAAATCGTTATAACTCAAAAACTAAATAGCGAATCATTCTAAAAAAATATATGATTATTGAAGGTTATTAGAACTATATACCACTTAAATTTTAAGTCATTTCATGGGGCAGATCCTGAGAAAAACATCAAAAACTGAAAAAAATCGTTTTTCTACGTGACGCGATAACTGGAGTAAAAAGGCAATAATCAAGTTTCTTTGGGATTTTTATAAAACCAGTTAGTTTCAAAGATATTGAGCTTCAAACTTTTGTTTTTTCACCCTGTATACTATGAGTCGTTTTTTTTACGTGATGCGATAACTGGAGTAAAAAGGCAATAATCAATTTGAAATTTTAGATTTAGTTAGCATTATATAGCAACTTTATCTCTTTCTTTAGGTTGATTATAATACCAGTTAGTTTTAAAGATATTAAGCTTCAAAATTTTGTTTTCTTACCCGGTATACTCTATATAACTGAAAACTGTATCGCTTCGATCTCAGTTTCCATTAATGGATTTTAATCTATACTTGGATAAAATTATTTCGAAATAATTATATTACATAATCAATGCATAACTGAAAATATTGTTTTTAACGATTTAATAAAATAAAAAACAGCAAAAAACGAGTCTAATCAAACGAAAAAGCATCAAAACTTTATAGAATTATATATGAAGTAAAAACAATTTAGATATTAAAGCGATACATAAGGTTGAAGGAAGCTACGTGCCAAAGAATTGGCAGCAGTTTTTTTTTTTTTGTTGCAAAAATGTATTTTTTTTTAAGTAATTGATAAACTTAATTCACAATGTTTGTGGATGCTCTCACGAATCGAACACAAATAACCGCATTCCATCTTACTGCTTAAAAAATCTATGATTCATTGCTTTATTTCCTCGACTATTCAAATATTCGCGCCTCGATGACCGGAAGCCACGTGACCGGACGACGGGAAAGGATGAAGACCATGCACAGCGAAAAGAAATATACTGAGCGAAAATTCAACTTGCAATATTTCGCTAATGAAGTAATCTTTTAGAATGAATCTTTTTCTCCAGAAAGATTAGGTAAATAGCTTTCAAGTCGATAGCGATAGAACAGGCTGAGGTGCAACAATAATGATATAAATGCGCTTGGAAAATTATTTTGAGGTTAGAGAACCCAATATCAAAGTATAATACGGACGCGACCCACGCCGTCATCGTGTCGTATACTTCGTATACATTTACTCGCCAGCGCGGCGCTGTCGCGCCTCTTGATTTTCAGTCTCGCTAAAACTTCGTAGAAACACATTTGGAGGTATTTGAAGTTCAAGTCATGCATTTTAAGAAAATATCCGTGCGGATGGCTGTGTGTATGTGTGTGTGTTAAAGTGTCTGCGTGTGTGTGTGTGGGGGGCGGGGGGGTGTATGTATACCGTCACGATTCTAGAACCACGCGACCGATGGTAATAAAATTTGACATGCATATATGTTTTCTCATTCTGAATTCGGGAAAAACATTTTTTTCATCATACGTGCATGAAAAAGGCCATTTTCCATGCATGTAAAATGAATGAAAAATCGAGTTTTTCTTAACAGCGGAAGTAAACTACTCCCTTGGGAATAAAAAAGTTTTTTCCTCCCAAGGGAGTAGTTTTTTTCTCACTCTGCAGCCTATCCGATAGATGTGTGTCCATCTAAATATTTTCAAAATTTTCAAAATTTTCAAAAATTTTCAAAAATTTTCAAAATATTCAAAATTATCATAATTATCAAAATTTTCGAAATTTTGATATATTTTTTTAATTTTTAAAATTTTAATAATTTTTAAAATTTTGAATATTATATATATACATATATATGTTGTTATACTTTGTTATACTTTGCTATATTTTGAGAAGTCCTCGAATTTGCCATTCCCTTCATATGCATGATAAGTGGCCTATTCATGCACTTATCATAAAAAGTACGGTGTGCAAAAAGGGGAGTGGCTTTTTCAGACTCGGGTGATATGTTTTGAGCACTCGTGTTCCAATTTCCCCCCCTAATTGCACAATATACTATTTTAATCATTCTGACTTTAGGTCATGATGACTGAATTTAGGTCATTTTTTGTTTTATGATTCTGACCATTTTATGGCCATATTATAGCAATTTTTCAATTTTTGAAAAAATTGAATTGCGTTTTTCTAATGATATGATTCATACAATAAATTCTACAATAGTGTACCTGAAAGAGCATAAAATTTTCTACTTTTTCCCGCAAGATTTTTCAGATTGACCGTTCAATTCAATTTTTATGATAAAAAAGGTATTTTTCGAAAAAATAGTTGTATCTTTAAAATTAAATAGTCAAACGTTCTGAAAAGAATTATGATAATAGAAAACGATAATATCTACTTGCTGTACAAATTTTAAGCCTTTTTATTGACTAGTATTTGAGTTAAAATTCGAAAACTAAAAAAATTGGATTTTCTATGTCGTGCGGTTACGGGAGTAAAAAGGCTGTAATGAAGCTGAAATTTCGGGAAAATATAGATCTTTTGCTTACTTTGGCTAAGTTTTTTTTGCAGCCTTCGAATAGTAATAAAGCCTTGGAATAGTAATTTTTTGAGTGTGTTTAAAAACATGTAGGAAGTGTGTTTTGATGTATTTTTAGTCGAAAAATAGTATTTTTAGAAAATGTCCGTATGGATATGTGTGTGTGTGTGTGTGTGTGTGTGTGTGTGTGTGTGTGCGCGCGCGCGTGTGTGTGTGTGTGTTCCTTCGTCGACATCTGTATCTCAGCTTCTAATCAGTGGATTTTAATCCACCAACTCTCATTTTCTTCGTTTTTACTATAGCATGATGGGGAAATAGTCCGTTTTACATTTTGTACGCTTGTTTTTTTTATAGCGATTTTTTAGTTTTGATATTTCAGTTTTTTCCAATAAAGTTATTGAAAAAGTTAATAAAAGTAAATTGCTTAATATGCACATGAAAGAGAATAAAATTACCTATCTTTTTACCGCGGAGAATTCATATTATCTTTTGTCGTTCTTTTATTATACACCATAAAGTGCAATTTTTTGAAACCGTTATAACTCGAAAACTAAATGGCGAACCTTTCTAAAAAAATATTTGATTATTGAAGGTAATTAGAACTATATACTACTTTAATATTAAGTAAGTTCATCGGAGAAAAACATCAAAAACTGAAAAAAGTCGTTTTTCTATGGAACGCGATAACTGGAGTAAAACGGCATTAATCAAGTTCAAATTTTGGATTTAGTTAGCATTATATAGCACTTCGATCACTATGTTTGGGTTGTTTACGAAACCAGTTAGTTTCAAAGATATTAAGCTTCTAAATTTTTTTTCTCACCCTGTCTCTTGAATCTTATTTTTACGTGAATCTTTATTTTTACGTGACGCGATAACTGGAGTAAAAAGGCAATAATCGATTTAAAATTTTGGATTTAGTTAGTATTATATAGCATATTGATCCCTTTCTTTGGGTTGTTTACGATACCAGTTAGTTTCGAAGATATGAGAGAGGAAGAGAGAGGAAGAGAGAGAGAGAGAGAGAGAGAGGGAGGGAAGGAGAGAGAGCTTTAATTATATATATGTAATTGATTCAAAATAATTGTATCCATCAAACAAAAAGAAATTGATAGATTTATAACTAAAAATTACTGTTTTTGTTAAATCTTACGGAACTTAATGATTAGGCTACGTATTTTTCTAAGTTTACATATAGAAAATTCATTAAAAAACATTTTTAAAAAGCATTAACAAACTACTATACATTAAAACAATATTTTATTTATTGGAACTATAAATTAAGTTGGAGGAAGCTACGCGCTAATGAATTAGCATCGGTTTTTTTTTTAGGTGACAAATAAAAAATTTTTGGTCACAAGTATGATTCGTTATTAAATAGCGCAACATTCACTTCTCGCGATAAATACACTCCTTTTTCAAATAATAAAATTTGTAATCAATATTTCTTAGCAAATTATAATATTGAAACCACGCTCTCTATGCATGGCTTTTTGCTCTTTGCAGCGCAAAGAGCTGTGAATACGCCTCTGGCCGAAGCAAGCAAACATTGTCAGACGCACCATGTCGATGAGCGAAAGCCTCAGATGTATAATATGCCGGTTGCATGGCGCTAGTGTGCATCTATGTACGGTGACGACAGCCTACTCTGGATTAAATTAATTTAAGATTTTCATGTCGGATAATTGTTTATAAAGGCTCGAAAAATTCGTAATATCGTCCCAAATTATACTTCATTTTTTTTTCATAAAACCGTAAGACGTGTTTGGCTACGATCAACAAAAATTTACGTTTCGTTCGGATCTCGCATAGATATCGCGTGTTAAACTCCCAAACTTTGGGGCTTAATATGTTAGCTTCTAAACGCCAAAGCGCTCTGAAATGTTAGGTGTGTATTGACCACTATTATCAACCAATCTGTAAAGTTTCGTCAACTTTTTAAGGGGAGGTTAGAGCTAATTGATTCAAGTGTTACCTAACCTCAAAAATTGTCTAGCATTATAAATAGTACACAAATACATTTGCTTGGAGCGTCAAAATGCAGTGTTCCGCGTTCGCTGTTATAACAAATTATATTCATTTACTCTTATTTTTGTGTAATTATGCATAATTTTTGTAGAAGGTGAGATACAGGCGTATCCGAACTAACACACACACACATAAATATATAGATCTTATATAATTGTTAACTAAATAAAGCATCTTTATATTATCACACACTCCACGCAGTTTTTCCTGATATTCAAACAAAAAGAACGGATAACACTTCTGATAATCATGTTTATCAGTACATAAATTTAATGAAATTGAAAATTATGTTGACAGTAGATATTCAAGTCGGATGAAAACAGCCTGGCGGATACGCAATTATCCAATTTGTTATGGTGTCATTCAGTAGAAAATATGCTGTACATGATAAAAACAAATAATGTAAGTATTTGAAGAAAATTTCTATGTGGCCAAGATGGCCGTGGCGAGCGGAGGCTTGCCGCGTGGTGATCCTACCAAATCTTATAAAAATCATCCTAATAAAAAAGTTAAAGTAGTAGTGTGTATTATTTGTGAAGAAGTATACTATACTAGTGATTTTGTGAGAAATGACAAAGCAGTGCTATTGAGTGAAGTTCTAGGAATCTGTCATGAACACGAGGACCTAGACCTAACCTCAAAAGTAGATAATAAATTGCTGAGTAATGATGCGAGGATTGTAATTGCTCAAGTAAAGCACTTTGAAAAACAAGAAATTAGGAAACAGATACTAGAAGACTTTCAAAATGTTCTAACAGAAAGTAATAGTGAATCATTGGATACCAACTTGAAACTTGAAAATGCCTTTTTAAAGGAGATAAAGCTACAGCAGACTCTGCGATCGTGCGAGATAGTGGAGCAAGAAAAGAAAGAAAGGAATGAGATTGATGGAAGAGTGGAAAAAGATGGGAGAGAAAATGGTTAGGTGGAGAAGCAACAAGAGACGAAGTTGAAAGAACTGAGAAAATCAGTTGAATGAGGAGAGGGAGGCGTCCCAGATGGAGGAGAGAGTTAGGGGAGAGGGCAGAGAAGTGAAGCGAAAAAGAGAGGACTCAAAAGAATTAGAGAGAAGGCCGAAGCGCGTTAGAGGAGAAGGATCAGGATTAGGGCTGTCAACTTCAG
>CM053168.1:30460380-30474925 GCA_012977825.3 Pteromalus puparum | reverse complement strand
CGTCAAAAGTTAATCCTAGTATATACTGCCACATGCTCAAGCACTTCAAAACAACTGCTAAAATACCCTATCACAAGGTAGAGGTTTAAAGCTTAAACAATGCAACAATGGAATTCATGGTTGAACTTTGGATAATATCATATGGACAGCTGCCAAAACGGATATATTAGGTTTTGTAAATAACAAAGCTTCAATGGTGATCGAGAACGCATCCTTTAATTTTGAACACTTCAATATAATTTTTATGTTTATATGTGACGGTGTACAGATACCATCGAACCTTATCAACCAGATTTTAAACAAATAAATATAGTTGATGCGTATCACACCTTTATTCAGGCACGGGTTACATTTCTTAATGAAGGTAATCAAATCAGCGAGAGAATTTCATCGAGAGGTATTGCTATTCGCATTTGTTAGCGGTCGATTGATCTGTTGGCTGATATGCTAAATTGTATGGTTTACGCGCAGAATACGACAATATCTTGGAAATAGATGCATCACGCCAAACGATCATTGACTTTAACGGTTAAAATTTTTACATGTAGATGTCGCTCTCTTATATTATATATACCGGATGATAGTATAGCTCGTGAGTCAGTGGAGTCTTGTCTCTCGAATGCTGTGAAAAATCTTTAAAAGAAAAGATGGACATCATCATTGATATTCAGTTTTTCAAAGGTCCGAAACTCCGTAATGTACCAAAAGAAATTGCAATAGTTGGTCTTTATAATAATTTCAGTGCTCATTGGGTAGTCGCATCACCGTTTAGTATACAAGATTTAAATGAAGATATTCGGCAGCAAAATGAATGGTTGACTAGAGAGAAACACGGATTGGACTATTTCGAAGGTGAAGTAAATTTGAAAATGCTTTATCGAAGACTGAAAGACATTACAAAAAGTGTGAGGAAAATTTATGTGAGAGGTAGCGTGAAACGGTGTATTTTATATAAAATTATTGCTCGAGAAATTATTAATTTAGAAAACGATAGCACCTGTCCTGCTTTTGATCGTTTATCCTCCGATGCATATTGTATACACCACGTTGTTAAACCCTTCTACCAAAGATATAGATGTGCATTGAATAACGCTCATCGTTTGAAAAATTGGTTGTGCTTACAAGAACATCGATACTTCCACCCGGCGGAGCAAATTTGTAATGGATAGTCTTCAAATATTAAAAATTCTATCATGCATACAATCGCACACTGTGGGTGTATTTCCTGCGGACCAGATACCTCGTGTGTGGACTAAACCGGTTGCGTTTGTTGTAAACACTGACGATCATACTAAACCAGGAATGCATTGGGTAGCTGTACACGTGAACAAATCGGGTAATGCAATGTATTTTGATAGTTTTGGTATGCCACCGTTTGTACCGGCTCACATCAATCGGTTGCGAAAAAATTGTAAACAGTTTCGTTGGAATGCGATGCGCTTGCAGGATACATCATCTGATGTTTGCGGACAATATTGTATTATGTTTTTACATTATATGTGTAGTGGATTAGGTTTCAAAAAGTTTTTAGATAATTTCAACGATAACTTGAATAACAATGATAAAATAGTTAGAAAGTTTGTGAAATGTGAGAAAAATGCTGACAGAGATTTCGTTGGGAATGGCGGGTGCATAGTCAGATGTTTACAAAGCTGCAGCTCTAAAATGTCATTGTTGTAACACAACCCTGCCAGTATTTTTCTTCTTGCATTCCTAATAATTTGATACTTGTCATGCGTTGGTAATGTTCACTTTGTTTATGAAACGTTTGTGCTTTCCACCTCCCCGTTTTACATTGACCAAGAGTATATTAAGACTCGACTCCGGAGCTCTGCACAGCATTCATTCAAGAACAGTCGAGTAAACCAGTGAGATCAGAAGCTAAAAAAGACATAAAAAATGGAGCATGAAGAAGATGCATCCATTAACCATCAATCACACCAGTTGTTTTGCGCCTTCTACCCACTCAACAAGTCTTATTCGAAAAAGGTTATCGTCGGTCTGGAATACGATTTCTTGGACGATCCATACTTCAAACCAGTGGTGCGATTATTAAATTCGGACTTCACTGGTATCGCTTTCTCATACGACGGTTGGCAAGAACTGAAGTCCAATTTCGCTGAAATCTCCAGTTATTTTTCTGAAGTCTCAGAGGATTCAGATAAGCAGAAAATTCGTGGTACTGGATGGTCGATAAAGTTTACACGAGGTCATCACGGTAAAGCCATTATAATCGGGGAGGAGAGTACACCCAATCAGGCGAAAAGACCAAGAAGAAGAAGATGTCGGCAAAATATTGTGTTGAAGAAGGTGGCATTTGACTGTTTAAATGAATATATATCAAAGTGTATTGATATACGTCTTGAATGTTTATTAGCTATATCGGGTAATGTAAGCTTTGCGATACAAAAAATTGTAGAACACATTGTAAATAAAAGTAGACTTGACATGGCTGAGGCGCGAGCCACACATTATACACCTTATATTGTTAAACAGTATGTAAATTTATTCGATGACGTGGTGTTGACCCGCATCGTCAACAGTGTTGATACACGCTCTGAACAGTTTGAGAATCAAACCACGCTTATTAAAGACGAGATTCAATATATATTGTACGAAATTACTTCATTACATATGTATAATTTCATAGATTATCTAAATAAAAAAAAAATTGAAGCCTGATTTTTTATTCGTATTTACTTACCATCCATACGAAAAAACCATTCTCCTTTATTTCAATTTCCATTTAATCGTTCATATATAATATTTTTTCATCAAAATTTTAATAATTATTTAAAATCTCTTATCAAAAAAATGTGATACCACATTCAACACCTCTACTTCTTTTGTTACCGCCCCTTCCCCCTACCACCTCCCCCTCTATAGCCACTCTAGCGACAGAGGATCTCCCATCCTCTCCGTGGAAACACGGATATCAATTACTCATAAGCATTCCTCGAGGATGACATCACTAACGCTCCGACGACCCCCCAGCACTATGGCGATGTTTGGGTTCGCCATAGTGCTAGGATAACTACTTAGATGATTTGTTAATTTGTAGTAAAAGTAAAGAAAAGATACAAAATATTAAGAAACTCTTGTCAGATAAATTCAAAATGAAAGATTTAGGAAAAATTAAAGAGTATCTTGGAATAAATATTAAATATGACTGCAACAATTGTGAAATGAAACTAAGTAAAACGAAATACATCTAGCGTGAATCTCTAGCTGGTAAATATAAAATAATAGATAGTAGATTGTATAGTACTCCTATGGAGACAAATCTAAAACACGAAAAGGCTGAAAATTGCGAGTCAAACATAAAGTATAGAAACTTGGTAGGTGCTTTATTATACATAAGTTCAAATACGAGACCGGATATAAGTTTTAGTATAAATTACCTTAGTAGATTCCAGAATAGCTATAATGAAACGCATTGGAAATATGCTTTACGAGTATTAAAGTATTTGTATTTAACGAAAGATCTGATTTTGCATTATAAAAAGAATGAAAGTTGTAATATTATAGAATGTTATGTTGATGCCGACTGGGCTGGAGATATCATAGATCGAAAATCTACTACAGGGTATGTAATACAAATGTTTGGAAATGTAGTTGACTGGAAGTCTAGAAAACAAAAATATATCGCTAAAGCGTCAACATATGCAGAGTATGTTGCTCTATCCGAAGTTGTAAGCGAACTAGAATATATTCGAGAATTAGTAAAAATATTCGACATAGATATAAGTGAACCGATAAAAATTTATGAAGACAATTCGGGTGCGATAAATATTGCAAACAAAGGAAACACGACATAGAATTCCAAGAACATTGAAATACACTATCATACTGTTCATGAAAATGTAAAAGAGAAATTGATTGAAGTTTGTAAAATTGACTCTCATGAAAATGTCGAGGACATATTTACTAAAGCACTATGTAAAGAAAAGTTTGTAAAATTTAGAGAATTGTTAAATGTAAAATCATAATGTACAGTACAAATATAAGGAGGCGTGTTAGAATATGAAAAGTACAGTTGTATGTACATTATACTATAGTATCTAGAGATAGGATGCGCAGAAGCGCTGGGCGCAACTACTCGACAGTGAGTCTCGTCTCGTTGCGCACCGTAGGTAGAATAGCATATAGGATAGACACACACATGTGCGACTTCCCACTAGTACTATATATATGTGAGTCGATACGACACTCCCCACTCGTTGCTGTACGCTCTTGGAGAGCACACGCATGCTCGGCATGCTTTGTAAATATCAACTACAATAAACCACATTATTAACAATAATCCTCCCGTCTACCTCACCGTTTTCTCATCAGCAATCATGTCTATTGAGATTACCATTGCTTATGAATGTCGCTTCATCACTGAAACAAACATTCCAAAAAAAATCTGGATTTTTATCCAACATCTCAAGAGCCCATCTACAAAAATGTACTCTGAGTTCGTAATCAGCCTCACTTAATTCCTGTACCAAAGTAATGTGATACGGATGGTAATTGACTGATCGTAACAATCTGTGAGCTGTATTTCGAGGGACTCCCAATTCCCGTTATATTTGACGGGTACTAATACGGGGATTTTGGTGAACCATAGCTAAAACTGCAAGCAACCTAGGATCGTTATTATTCTAAAGCCTATTTCTCTATCTTTGGCGATGCAGCGTAGGGTAGCTAAATTTTGACTCTTTTTTGAAGAATCTCGGTGCGTGGGATAGCTGGATTTAAAGATTTTTGTTTCAAAGCAATGCATATTATAAAAAGAGACTCTATTATAAAGAAGCTCAGCGTATGGGCTTTAGTTTCGAAGCTTCGCTTCTCGCTCTCGTTCGCCTACCTTCGATGTGCCATCAGATTATTTTAAGAAAGTCTTATTGTTAAAGAATCTCCGCGCTGGGGTAGCTAGTTTTAAGAACTTTGGTTTTGGAGTTTTGCCTCTCGCTCTCGCTTGTCCCTTCGATGTGCCATCGGACCATTTTAGAAAAGACTTTGTTAAAGAATCTCTGCGCTTTGGGTAGCTAGTTTTAAGAACTTTGATTTGGAGTTTTGCTTCTAACTTTTGCTTGCCTTCCTTCAATATAGATATTTTTTCTAAATAAACTCTCTCATAAAGAATCTTAGCATGTGGGGTAGCTGGATTTAAGAATTTTAATTTTGGAGCTTGATGGTCTCGCTCTCGCTCGCCTCCCTTCGATGTGCTATTCAATTTTTTTCTAAGCTAGCGACTTTTTTATAAAGAATCTCGGCGCGTGGGGTAGCTGGATTTGAGGAATTTTGTTTGTTTTGGAGCAAGGTACATTTTAAAAAAGGACTCTCTGAAAATAAGTCTAGATGTGTGCGTTAGCTAGATTTGAGTATTTCTGTTTTGGAGCCCATGTTTCTCGCCCTCACTTCCCTCCTTTAGATGTGGCAATTTATTTTTTTGAAACAGACTCTCGAATAAATAATCCCAGATGTGCTAACGTATATTTTAGACGATGTACTACTTGATTAAAAAATCGGTACTTGATGGAGCACCTAATATATAGTTTAAGCATTCGTGTTTTTTCAAGGTGATATCATTAATTACAGTATAAGGATTATTTGAACTGTCAAGCAGGATATACTTTTCATCTCTGTTCAAAGACATTTATACAGATTCTAATAAAATTTATGCATGCTATCTTGAGTCTTCTTAGAAATTGCAAAAAAAGATCTAATCTTATAAATAAACAAGAAATGAAGCTTGTGAAGTGAACAGAACGACATAAGATCAAAGTTCTAAATTTTGCTCTTTGTCGGTCATTTGGGTCCAAATATCAGATCAGGCAGTTTTAAAGTTAAGAGAAAAAGTTTGATTGCAGCTGATTCAGCAACTCTTGCCATTTTCAAAAAGGTATTTTTTCAACAGGGGCAAGAAAAAGGGCCTTTTTCGTGCATAAGAAATGAATGGAAAATCGAGTTTTTTTCACAGCGGGAAGTAAAGAAGGGGCGGTAGGAAAAGTACGTTGCAGCGGGAGGAAAAGTGTTTTTCCTCCCGCTGCTCAAAAGTTTTTAATTATCAAAAATTTTAGTTTTAAGAATTTTAAAAATTTGAAAAAATTTGAAAAAAAAATTTTATCACAATGCATATAAATACCAGATGCAAGTCATTGAACAGAGAGCGAACAAGTTGAAAAGTACATCTGCTTAACTATTCACTTCACCGTTGAACTATAATCATAACGATTCTTTCAATTTTGTTTAGACATGACGGAATTTGAGTTCAACGATGAAGTCCAATATCAAATAGATATATACTTTCAAACTGTTCGCACGCTAATGATGTTTAAAAATAATTTAATGAAATTTACTCTTCTCAGCTTAGGAATTTGGAAAAGAATTTGATTTAAAAAAGTTGTCTATAATTAATGCACAATATTTGTCTATTTTTTTAAATTTTAAACAAAACTTTTTATTACCTTATGGTCAACTTTTTTAAATCAAATACTTTTTCAAATTCCCACATTCATAACCTAAATATATGTATTTCAAGCATATTTGTCAAAGTAAAAGTGCCCTTTGAAGCCGTAATCCTAAGTAAATCTTCGGTTTATATCATTGTTTAAACAATTTTTTAAACAATTTAGTATAATTATAAATAAAAACATCAATTTTTTTATTTTTTGACATTTTAAGGTGTATCTGTCCCCTTAAAAAAGAGTTGTGTTTTATAAAAAACAAGATATTCACCCTAACAGGGTGATACTACAATCTCAAAAATAGTTTGGGTTTACTCCGTAAAATCAAGCCTAAGAAGCATGAAATAATTATATTTCATGTAAAAAGTTCATATAACCTGTAAAATTCAAAAATTTTTATTCTCGCCTCGGCAGCCGAATTTACCGCGCATGCTCGACCATCGCTTGGTCGAGCGCTCACACAGACACGGCTGTGCTGCGCGTGTAGTACGTCGGTTTATGCCACCGACCGCCATGTTGATATAGTTCTAGGCCTAGTGCTGCTCGTGCCTCTGCTGTAGAGCCGTAATATGTGCGTGCATATTGGTGTGCTTCCTTGATTCTACTTTTATACGTTTACGTGCTTTTTAAAATCTTTTATGAAAGAAAATGTGGCATAAATAGGTTAAAAAAGCCAAAAATTCAGTATTTTTATTGTTTAACATTTTCTAAGCAGTCAGATAGAAATCCCTACATTCATATCAAAAGTATAAGTGTACAAAGCATGCTCCAAAAATTTTAGCCCAATCAAACCACGTGGTCACATGAAATCCTACAGAAAGTGCTAAAATACTCAAAACAGTATACGGAGAGTCACTATGGGTAAGAAGGTGCTAAAATGGATTTACTATGGTGAAAATACAGGTAATATACCCTAATATTAGTATAAAAATTACATATCAATTATAATTTATTTTTGTAATTATTTATAAGAATTTTATTTTTCAAGGTTTAAAAGTGTATTGTTCCCTTGATATTTGTTTGTAAATGAGGTAGTTATTATTTATTTTGTTAATACTTGTGAAGGTGCTGATATTACTTAATATTCTATCATTCAATAGTAATGAATTGGTAATAAATTTAGTTTCGATAACAATGCCTAATTCCCACATAGCACGAAAGCTTGCCAACGAAAGTTTCAAGAAAGATTCCCACAGAAGCTTCCTGTGAGAACTTTAAAAATAAAAATAATCTTTTTGGAATCTTACTTAGAAGTCTTACTTCAAAATCTTCCTGCAAGATTAACAGAAGATAACAACGATAGATTCCATTTATCATTTTTTGAAACATGACATGGAATCTTAAAAGAAGCTTTTAAAAAGCTTTCTTTGAAAGATTCCCTGCAATATTTCGTGAACCTTTCTCGAAAGATTTTCGTTAGCATTTCTAATAGCTAACCGTAATACAACATCGAAGGTTTCAGGAAGAATCACTGCAACCTCTCTGTAAGCATCATATAAGATTAAAAAAATGTTCGACTCTGAACGTGACAGTTAATATACCAAAAGCTTCCAGTAACCATTCAGGAAAGATTCCGTACAATATTTGTTAAACCTCTCCAGAAAGATTTCCGTTACTATTTCTAATAGCTATTGTTGGAGCGGAGGGCTCGAAATGAATGAGACGGGTGGATTGAGGTGGAGAATGGCGTTTATTGTGACACTGTATAGGCGTGAGACGTCCGTCTACACAGGTAGCTGGAACTGTACTGATTTGAGGGAGTGTCGCGTGGGCCCGTGCAGAGGGAGAGCGGAAACGGTGATGGTGAGAGCCATCTAGTGGGCTGCCCAAGAGGCCTCTGGGCAGGGCGCGAATATTTGAATCCAACATCGCGCCCGCCCCGTTCCTTGAACGGAATAAGTGACGCTCGCCGTGGGATTGATGTGTTGCCGCCCGCCGTAGGTGCGATAACGCGCCGCCCGCCGTGGCTCAAACAGTCAAGCTCATCATTGGCGAGGCTCTGTTTGGTCCTGATAAAGAGATGATTGATGCAAGCGCGATTCCCGCATTTGCCCAGGCAGGTGCCTGTGACGTGGGGAAAACTCGTGGAGAGAAAACCCACGCCGGGAACGGAAACAGCACCGACGGTCCGTCCGTCGGTCTCGTCTAGATGGTGGGCTGGATCGGCTTCGTCGCGGGCCTGCCTCCGTTAGCTTGAGTAGAGATCTGGCCAGTCGCAGTGAACAGACTGATCCGTGGATGTTGTCGTCGCCGCCCGCCATGGAGGGCTTGTGGGAGATGCAGTCGTTGAAGAGGTTTGGAGAGCCGTCCGCCATGGAGAGCTTGTGGGTGATGCAGCGGTCGAAGTCGGTTGGAGAGCCGCCCGCCGTGAGCGATCTCTTTGAGACGAGTGAGTTAGCCATCACGTGTGGGCTTGCCATCGAGGTTGCGAGCAGTGTCGCGCTGTTTGGTCTTTTGGCGATCAAGTATCTGTGAAGAAAGGTTAAGCCCGAAGGCAGCTTCGGCAGTACCTGGTCTGATGGCGTAATGAACAGTGGCATTTGTGTTTAACTTACGGAGCTGGTTGTGGCAGAAAAGAGCTGAAGGGTCGGACGGATAGTGCACGTTACTGTCGCTGTGGCTCTCTGCGTCTATCGTGGCACTGCTGCTGCCGTGGGGGGAAGATATCCGCTGCGGTCGTGTGCTGCCAGCAGGAGATGATGTCTCTGGCTTGGGCGCATCTGTGGTGGATGCTGAGGTGGCGTAGATGCTAGTAGCGAGGTGTCGGCGTCTCGCGGCTCTGAGGTTCTTGAGCCTCTCACGGCGCTTGGTGGGATGCTGCTCGTTGCAGGAGGAAATGCCTGCTTTCGGCTGCCGTGCTGGTGCTCGTGCTTGGTGCAGCGAAGCTCGTCTTCGGGGCAGCTGTTGTAGCGAGGCTGAGGATTACTCGGAAGCGTCCGTGGTTGCGTGGGCCTATTTCTTTTATAGCCTGGAGCGTCAGGTGTCGATGTTCGTCCCGGTTTCGCGAGCTCATTGGCCAGGGCTTGCCGAGCGTTGAGATGTGTGAAGCCTGCAGGAGGAGATGACTAGAATCCTTCGACAGGTCGCATAGGGACACGTCCGCGCGTGCAGAAGTCAGCCGATGGCCGCTCACGCTACCGGCTCCGTGGCAGAGCGCGCAGCGTGGAGACGCTACGGCTCCCCAGGGCAGCGCGCGTAGCATGGGGACATGGCGGCGCGTGCAGGAGTCAGCCGATGGCCGCTCACGCTACCGGCTCCGTGGCAGAGCGCGTAGCGTGGAGACGCTACGGCTCCCCAGGGCAGCGCGCGTAGCATGGGGACATGGCGGCGCGTGCAGGAGTCAGCCGATGGCCGCTCATGCTACCGGCTCCGTGGCAGAGCGCGTAGCGTGGAGACGCTACGGCTCCCCAGGGCAGCGCGCGTAGCATGGGGACATGGCGGCGCGTGCAGGAGTCAGCCGATGGCCGCTCATGCTACCGGCTCCGTGGCAGAGCGCGTAGCGTGGAGACGCTACGGCTCCCCAGGGCAGCGCGCGTAGCATGGGGACATGGCGGCGCGTGCAGGAGTCAGCCGATGGCCGCTCATGCTACCGGCTCCGTGGCAGAGCGCGTAGCGTGGAGACGCTACGGCTCCCCAGGGCAGCGCGCGTAGCATGGGGACATGGCGGCGCGTGCAGAAGTCAGCCGACGGCCGCTCACGTTACCGGCCCCGTAGCAGAGCGTGTAGCGTGCAGACACTGCGGCTCCCCAGGTCAGCGCGAGTAAGGCGAGGACACGTCGGCGCGTGGGGCTGGCTTTGTAATAGTTCCGACGCCCTTGGCTCCATGGCAGCAAGCTCCTGCTCATGGGCAGCCTCTGAATGCCGGAACTTCGGTGGGCTTCGAGCGTCTCTAGGCTGGTCGGCTGGGAATCACGTCCAGGCATGGGTGGCTCTCTGATGTGAATGTGTGGAGTCCTCCTATGTGGCAGTTTGTGGTGTGGTGGAGATGCACGGGACTCCCGCCCGCCTCGTTCCGTGAACGAAACTATAGAGCAGCCTCAATTGCAGGTGTAGGAATCTGTAAGGAAAAGCGCCCGGGGGAGAATCACGGCAGACACTTGCTGTTAAGAGAGCGCGTCAAAGGGTACGCGTCGGAGGGTGAAGGGGTGCTCATATGCGCGCTTGCATGATCCATACATGATAATGTTACGGCCATTCTGTTCCGTAAGCCTGGTGCGTCGTACGCGTTGACGCGTGTGGAGCGGCGCCATGTGCGNCGTTCCGTAAGCATGGTGCGTCGTACGCGTTGACGAGTGTGGAGCAGCGCCATGTGCGAATGCGTGCTGAGCTGAGAGGCGATAGCGCGTCGAAGGTCTGCGTGAGGTCCTTCGGTCAATTACTACAGTGCACTTGTCACAGTAAACCTTGATGTGTGAGGCAGATGAGGCCGGATATGCAGTGAAGAGTATGGTGAGAGCAAGACAAATCAACGTTCAGGCTCTTAGAGTGCCGCGGTAGGGGGCGATACCGTGGACGTGAGTTGCTTAGTCGAAGTTTATGATAAAGTTATTCCGACTTGGATTTCGGCCGTGAGAAGCGATAAGTTGGTCGCTCTTGAGAGCGATTGTATGTCTGACAAGGATGATTCTGGTGTTCCTAGTCAGGGACAAGTGAGATGTAGCGAGGACGACGTGTGAATGATCGGAGCTATAATTTTGCGTGCCAGAAGCGATTGTGTGACTGATTTTAAGAGCGTTTGGTGGAACTCTTGAAGTTATGCGCCGTTTGAGAGTAGTCTGTTTCCTGATGCTAGATCGACTTGCGGAGTTCGTCGGTTTCCGTTACGGACCGGGGAGATTCACGGGGACCGTGGTGATTAGCGAAGCTTAGAGGGCATGCCAGGACGCTTGAATCGTAGCATGTANATAGCATGTTGCCCGACATCAAGCGCTGGGCTGTCGAGAAGATGGAGTAGATGTGTTCGTGATCTTTGTTGGAATTTTATCGCCTTTGTCGTGGGTGACTGCCGAGTTCCACAGTGCGTTGTCTTTATGCCACTGGGCTATCTCGAGACATCCCGGGCGCCAGGTCTCGAAGGGAAGACGCGGGTGCGTTTAGTTTGGGACGCGAGATGGAGTCAGCGAGAAAGCGAGTTGTGCAGCAGGTGTCAGGCTGCAAGTGGCTCTTGCTCGGGCGTGGAGGTGCGTGGAGTTGCAGACTGAAGGCGCGCGTTGTTCCGAGAGGGACGCTACTTTTCGAAGCGCTTGATGGAGCATCCTAGAAGGATTGGCGACATAAGGCCCGGGTGTGCGCAGCGAGCTGCAAGGAAACTTTGTTGCTTCACGATCGGCGATGATTGTCATTGTGCGATTTAAGGCTCGGAAAAGTGGCAAGAGACAGCGCTGTGTTAGACTGAATGGCGGCCACGTGCGGATTTGGGGATTCCTCGAGAATCCGATAGCCGCAGCAGAGGGCTGAATGAGAGTCATAAACCTCAAGCCGTTTGGGTTGGGTCTTCACGGCCCGATGCGGCAAAGATACCTGGCAGCGTAGAGCGGTACGTCAGCTGACCGAGGCCGGCAAGGAAGAGGTACGGGTGTACGCGAAGGGTCGAGTAGGGCCATAAACTTTAACTGTTTGTGTTGAGCGCGACCATCCGAATGTTTCGGGCTGCGTGCGGCGGGTATGTCGGGAGATGAGGCGGCCGAGCAACTGGGCGAGAGACTTAGCGAGGAGGCAGCGGCGTCGAGCAGCCGACCCGCTAGCCGAGGGCGGCAGGGATGTTGCGTAGATGTGCAGCGGCAATGCCGGGCAGGCGCATAACAACCGATCACCTGATTGAGGATCGGGCTTGGCGTGGTGGACTCCGCGCGTCGCGGACAAGATGGCGACGTGTGCGTGTCGTTGAGGCGGCGTGGCGTGAGCACCCGAGATAACGCCGCACGTTTGATCTTATGCATGTCGGTACCTGCTGTCCGCGTACTTACTCCGAAAGAAAAAGGGTCGATGATGAAGGTCTAGAAGCTTGATGTCCGGTGATAACGGCNTGACTCGGCTCACGTCGCGCGCGGATTTACTGCCGGCGCTGAAGACTGTCAGTGTTCCCGGCGTAGAACTCATCCTCATTATTGTATGCGTGTGGTGAATCCGGCTCGAAGTGTTGAAATGAGGTTGACACGGAGAGGATTAGTTATAATAATGATAGAGTTTATTTATACAGGGTGACCCAATTTAAACGGGCACTGCTCATAACTCGTCAGGGTTGAAAAAATGGTAGAGACCAAAGTTGTAGGATATCGAGGGGACAACCCGATGGTGACCTTGTATTTGACCTTGAACGCGTTTTTCAAGGTCATTTGAGGTAAACTACGTTCAGAATGGTATGTTCGGTTGCGTATTTCTGTTTCCTAGATTTCCAGTCAATTATATTGCCAAACATTTGTATTACATACCCTGTCGTGGATTTTCGATCTATGATATCTCCAGCCCAGTCGGCATCAACATAACATTCTATAATACTACAATTTTCATACCTTTTATAATGTAAGATCATATCTTTCGTTAAATACAAATATTTTAATACTCGTAAAGCATACTTCCAGTGGGTTTCATTATAGCTATTCTGAAATCTACTAAGATAATTTACACTAAAGCTAATATCCGGTCTTGTATTCGAACTTATGTATAATAAAGCACCTATCAAGTTTTTGTACTTTATGTTTGACTCGCAATTTTCAGCCTTTTCGAGTTTTAGATTAGTCTCCATAGGAGTACTGTACAATCTACTATCTATTATTTTATATTTATCAGCTAGTGACTCAATGTACTTTGTTTGACTTAGTTTCATTTCACGATTGTTGCAGTCATATTCAATATTTATTCCAAGATACTCAAAAGCAAAGAAAAGAATAAAGAATTAGGATCCGTATCAGATAAATTTAAAATGAAAGATTTAGGAAAAATTAAGAGGACCGTAATCTTTTAGGTTGATGAGCCACCCCGAAACTTCGTAACCCTAAAATTCCATTCTAGAAACAAAGCACGAATAGCGTTGTGAGGCCATGAAACTTCGAGTCGAAAAGCCACCCATTTTTTTTTTATGCCTTATCCGGCCACCATTGCAAGATGCATGTCTGCCTAAGCTTGAGAAGGACGCACAGCGACTGCAATGGATCGTGTGCCAATGTTTTCCTCTGCGTTACTGCCCTCTTCAGCAATCCACTCGAATGGTTCAGGGAGTGTTTAGACTCCATCTGTGACGACCCAGATTAATCGGCCATGACTCGATATCAGTATTAATTCCGTTGAAACAAATCCTTCAATGAACGTTTTGTATTTCGCCGAAAGACAAAAGTTCATTTTGTGATTCGAGCATCTAATTTCTTGTAATACCGTGCAGTCAGCTATTTGGCGCTACAGTTTGGATAATCATCATTGTTTCCATCTTCACTAGTCATAAAGATCACCTCATTGCCATATCTATGAATCAGTAGATTCAAGCTACTGGGCTTGCTGATTGTCTTGATTTTAAATTTTGTACGGTGCCTCTGTGGAATCTGCAGAAAATGTTATAAAAATCAATTAAATTAAGCATTTACAATACATAAATTTAAAAACTTACGATGTTTTTTTGCGGATTCGAAGATATGTATAAATACGCTCTGATAGCCTGCCAGCGCACTGTATTTTAGCAACATTTAGCTCCGCCTCCGTGTATGCAAGGAGAGGTATCCGAACAGGCTTCTGACGTCGCCAGCTGATGTTTTCGCTAACGCATCAATTAGTCAGAGTCTCACTTTAGCCCTCTTCGCAGGATTCTGACACACTATCAGTCATTTGATGAGTTATCTCGGAACTTATAACAGAAGCCATGATCTCAGTGGCCTGTCAGAACATAACAAGATTATGCATTCAATACGATATGTATTAGTTATTCGAATAACTGGCAAGAAGATCATTGCCCAACAATCGAGCAAAGAAAAACCTCAGTGACGGGAGATGTAGAAATCGTTGCATGATCAATAATTGGCCGGCGACATCCGTCACTTTGCTACCAGGTTTTGCCATTCTCCTTGTGGGCGAATTACCATGGAATGATTTGAGTAGAAGGT
>CM053168.1:30387211-30460355 GCA_012977825.3 Pteromalus puparum | reverse complement strand
ATATTGCCCAGCAGTGTCCTGTGACGTTGAAAACTCGTAAGAAACCCACCCTTTAAAAACATCACCGACCCTCTGAAGGACTTCTAGTGTTCTATCTTCTTCGGGTCTGCTCCTGCTTTGCCTTTACTTGATTAAGGATTTCCAGTCGAGTTGGAACAGACTGTATCGTGAATGTTTCGCGTCCTCGCCATTATCTTTAGATCAATCTTGAAGATTTTAGACCGTCCGCCATAACTTTGTGATGGCTGTGTTTCAGTCTTAGTTACCATCACTTCTGCCATCGATTCGTAATGTCCCTGTTGTCTTTTGCGAATCAGAACTGTGAATAAAAGAAATAAGGCCGGAACACTTCGTATACCTCTTATCCTAATGAACCAGTCATTTGTGTTTATCTAACACTGTTCTAGAAAAGTGACTTGAGTCTGACGATACACGGTTACTCTTGCTTGCTCTCTCCCTACTCACTCTCTCTCCTTAAGAATATCCGCTACTCTGTTCTCTGTCAAGATATGTCTTCCTTCCATCTTTGTATCTGTTCGTAGATCTATAGTTCACTCTCTCAGCTCTATTCTTGAGCCTCTCACGCCTTGTATCTTCTTTCAAAATCTCTTTCTCCTTCTTCCTCTTTCACAATGACTTGTTCCTCGGAGCCAGCTATTGGTAAGAGGTCTAGATACTCGTAAGGCCGTTCCGTTTTGCTCCTATTTCTTTATACCTGACGTTCATTCATCCGTTTTTTCCACATCATCCAGGCTTGCCGGAGCGTTATTTGAAGCTCAATAGATGGACTAAATCCTTACATCATAGACACGTCCTGCAGAAGTCCAAATCCCTCTACAGCTACCTCTCAACCTTCTAACCTACCTCCCCAACACCCACATGAACACGTTCACTGTCAGAGTTCCAATCCCTCACGGCTACCCCGTTCACTACTTCAATGACTCCTCCAAGTCAGCGCGATGAACCGAGGACTTTGTATAGTCCACCCCTTCTCCATGGTCAGCAACTCCTCTCCTCAGCCTCTGAATGCCAACCTGTCTTCAGCGTCCTATCTTCGCTGGAATCACGTCCACATGTCTCTCTGATTCGAATGTGTTATCCTCCTATGTACAGTTTTTAGATCTTAAAAAACTCCCCGTAGAATCACACTCAACACTTCTTAAAACGAGTCAAAGTACCTCTATGAAGTTCCAATCGCCTTCATGACCATACATATATGTTACCCATTCCGTTCCGTAACATGTCTCGTACCGTTGACATGTTACACCATGGTCGAATCGTCTGTACTAACATACCTCAAGTCTCTATCCTTCGTCAATACTACAATGCACTTTCACAGAAACCTGATTTAGCAGGAATGATCCGAATGCATAAGATAATGGAGGAGCAGACAAATCAACGTTCAACTCTTATGTATCCTCAGCAATACCTTTGTACGTGAGTTGCTATCGAAGTTTATGTGATAAGTTATTCCCGGAACTTGGTGATTCGTCCTAGAACGATAAGTGGTCCTCTTAACGATTTATTGGTCTGACAAATGATTCTGTTCCTAGCAGACAATGAGATGTACGACACTTGAATGATCACTATAATTTCTGCCCAGGAACGATTGTGTCTGATTTAAGACTGTGACCTTGATATGCCCGTTTTAAGTAGTCTGTTTCTCCTAATTACTTCGTATTCTCGTTTCCTTCGACCAGGTATCACACCTTGATTACAACTAACATGCCACCTTAATCATAGCATGGTTCCCCACATCAAGCGCTCTGTCAGAAATGAGGTAGGATGTGTAGTGATCTTTGAATTTAATGCCTTTCTGACTCCGATCCACAGTCGTTGTTCTTTATGCCTGCTATCTCAGACATCCCGCCAGTCTCGAACCAGGACCGTGGTTTATTTACAAGGATGAGGTCAGCAGAAAGCGAGTTTGCAGCAGTGCAGCTGCAATCTTCTTCCTCGCTAGGTCGGTGGAGTTTCAACTGACCTTGTTCCAGAGGGACGCTACTTTTCAACCTTATGGAGCATCCTAGGAAGGATTGGGCAATAGAGGGGCCCGGGTGTGCGCAGCGAGCTGCAAGGAAACTTTTGTCTTCAAGATGCCGATGATTGTCATTGTGCGACCATCCGAATGTTCGGGCTGCGTGCGCGGGTATGTCGGGGGATGAGGCGGCCGAGCACTGGCGAGAGACTTAGCGAGGAGGCAGCGCGTCGAGCAGCCGACCCGCTAGCCGAGGGCGGCAGGATGTTGCGTAGATGTGCAGCCGGCAAGCGGGCAGGCGCATAACAACCGATCACCTGATTGAGGATCGGGCTTGGCGTGGTGGACTCGCGCGTCGCGGACAAGATGCGACGTGTGGTGTCGTTGAGCGGCGTGCGTGAGCACCCGAGATAACGCCGCACGTTTGATCTATGCATGTCGGTACCTGCTGCCGCGTACTTACTCCCGAAAGAAAAAGGGTCGATGATGAAGGTCTAGAACTTGATGTCCGGTGTAATGACTCGGCTCACGTCGCGCGCGGATTTACTGCCGGCTGAAGACTGTCAGTGTCCCGGCGTAGAACTCATCCTCATTATTGTATCGTGTGGTGAATCCGGCTCGAAGTGTTGAAATGAGGTGACACGGAGAGGATTAGTTATAATAATGATAGAGTTTATTTATACAGGGTGACCAATTTAAACGGGCACTGCTCATAACTCGTCAGGGTTGAAAAAATGGTAGAGACCAAGTTGTAGGATATCGAGGGACAACCCGATGGTGCCTTGTATTTGACCTTGAACGCGTTTTCAAGGCATTTGAGGTAAACTCTACGTTCAGAATGGTATGTTCGGTTGCGTATTTCTGTTCCTAGATTCCAGTCAATTATATTGCCAAACATTTGTATTACATACCCTGTCGTGGATTTTCGATCTATGATATCTCCAGCCCAGTCGGCATCAACATAACATTCTATAATACACAATTTCATACCTTTTATAATGTAGATCATATCTTTCGTTAAATACAAATATTTTAATACTCGTAAAGCATACTTCCAGTGGTTTCATTATAGCTATTCTGAATCTACTAAGATAATTACACTAAAGCTAATATCCGTCTTGTATTCGAACTTATGTATAATAAAGCACCTATCAAGTTTTTGTACTTTATGTTTGACTCGCAATTTTCAGCCTTTTCGAGTTTTAGATTAGTCTCCATAGGAGTACTGTACAATCTACTATCATTATTTATTTATCAGCTAGTGACTCAATGTACTTTGTTTGACTTAGTTTCATTTCACGATTGTTGCAGTCATATTCAATATTTATTCCAAGATACTCAAAAGCAAAGAAAAGATAAAAAGAATTAAGATCTCTTATCAGATAAATTTAAAAATGAAAGATTTAGGAAAAATTAAAGAGATCCTTAATTCTTTTTAATCTTCTTGCTTTTACACAAATTAAAGAATCTCGACCCTAAAATAAAATATAAATTTCATCCGTTCCTTTCCCTTTTTGTATAAACAGAGATCTGGATTACTTTCTCTTATCATCCTAATTTTATAATGCACTCATCAACATTCGATACCAGTCTCTAGACTTTTCTCTCATCCATATAAACGCTTTTGACAATTGTATACCTTTTGGTTCATCTCCGTAACCCTTTGGTTGATAGGAACATAAAACCTCTGGAAATTTATTTCTTGGGCATTTAAAAATTGCGTTTCTTACATCATTTGCTCAATTCTTAAAACCGTTTTGGCAACAATAAGAAAGACAAAATTTTTTTAATGTCCTGATTCTTGGCAACTGAGCGTAATGTCATCAATTACATCAGTTTGTGAAAACCGTCGCAACAACTAACCTAGCTTTATATCTATCGTGCGGATTTTCCTCGTGGTAATACCATTTGACATCTAGTAATCCTTTTATCTTTCACTTGTCAAATAATATCCAAGTTTTAATTTTTATTTATACACCTCAATTTCTTTGATTCATGCTTTTTGGGCAATTTTTATAACTTAAATCTTACTATCAAACGCCTCCTTAAATGGTCAAGGTGCATCTACTCTACCGAATAATGTACGGAAATATTTTTATTACTGTTTTAATTTATAAATTTCGCGAAGATCATTATACAATGAAGGGACGCCATAGCAGTATTTTGGATACCTTATGGACTCTTTCTTAAACGTTGTAGATCTACGTGGAGATGCTTGACTTCAAATTTACATTCTCATTTTTCTTTGTAATATTTTGGCTTTATCACTCTCATCTGCACTTTCAAAAAACATTATCTTCGGGTTTTAAGACAGTAAACTCTAGCTATTTTACTATAATCGTCAATAAACGAAACGAAATATTTTTCTCCATTTAAACCAGCGGTTTTAAAACTACCGCACACATCCGTGTGTATAATTTCTAATATATCATTTGCCTTTGTTCTATTATTGTTGAACGACAGATTGTGCATTTTATTTTCAATACAAGTTTTGCACTTCATACATTCTGATTCAAGTTCATTTGGAATACCAACTAACAACTGTTGTTTACACAGTGTATTCAAATAGCTAAAGTTTACATGACCTAACATTCTATGCCATCTCTCTTTCAAACTCATATTATTATTGTTACTCCTATCTGCTCTGTTTACAATCTTCTCTTTGAAATTTAACTTACTAGTCATCTTGTAAGTGCTATTATCTTTATAGGCAACAGCTATTAAATTATTATCTTTATCTATGATTTTTGCAATATTATATTTCAAAATAATTGTATTATTATCAGTTAGTTTACCGAAACTAATCAAATTCATATCCATTTCTTTGGCATAATAAACGTTACTCATATTTACTTTACTCTTTTTCCCAAATGCATCAAAATAACTTACAACATTGACAATTTTTGTTGCTTTTACCGGACTATTATCACCGAGATAAATATTTACACGTTTCTTTAATTCTATACAATTTTCAAAATACTTCTCATCATTGATAATGTGATCGGAGCACCCGCTATCTAGTAGCCACTGAATTTCATTACCTAACCTCGCTTCATCGTTCTTCGCCGCGTGTACCGTTGCTATCCAGGCGTTGGCTCCTGAGCTGCTCTGCTCGTGTGTAGTGCTGGCCCCCTGCTGTTGGTGATGGTGATGGCGGAAGTTACCGCGCCCTCTGGTGTAGTTGCCTCTTCTTCCTCTGCTGTCGTGGCCTCGGCCAAGTGTTGAACCTCGCCATGTTGCGCTGCTTTGTCCCGCTTGGCCGCCATCTTGGCACTCTCTTGCAAAATGCCCGGTTTTTCCGCACTTAAAGTATTTTTCTTTTCTTGTGACGAAGGCGTTCGACTTTCTTTCTGAGTCTTCTTTTCCGTTCTTCATTTCAGCTATTTGAATTTTATTTTTCACGTATTCTGCTGTTTGATCTTCTTCTTTGAGTGTATCTATTAAGTCTCCGATATAACTATATTGTAATGGCAACGTGTTCAACATGTAATTTAGTTTTTCTTTTTCAGTTATCTTTGCACCGGCATTTTTTAATTCGTTTACTGATTTTTCAAAATCACTGAAAAATGTAGCAGTGTCGCTGTATTTTTCTAATCTTAGTTTTTCCAACTTGTTTCTACAAACAATCTGCAGTGCTGTAGATTCTTTCAAGTACATACTGTCTAGTTTCTTCATTATGCCATAGGCTGTTGTTTCGTCACAAACAAACTCCAATTGTTTATTTGAAATCGCACAATAAATAATGTTTATCGCTTTTAGATCATTATCATCCCATGTTGTGCCTATCTCTGTTGATAGCTTTTCTTTGTCTATTACTTCATGACACTTTTTTAATTTTAGAAATATCGTTATTCTTTTTTTCCACATGCTGTAATCCTCTCCGTCGAACACTGGTATAGCCCTCTCTTCTCCATTTCGTCTACTTGAAACTCAAATTTTTCTTTAACTTAACTTTAATTTTCTTCAACTTCTTCTATGTTCTCGAACGTTCCTTCGTGTTCGGAATCTTTCTTTTCAATTTTCACGACTTCCGATGTCTCACCGTTGTCCATAAACTCAAGTGTTCTCTGCTTACACTTTTCTTCCTCAGTAAATTTTTCACTTTAATTTTTCACTTCGAAAATTTTACACGCCACGTGGATTTTGACCTCACTTTATCACCCCCCTCAATTTTACATCTCTCCGAAGATTAATGTAAAATTGATAACAAGAGGCTCCAACGCTCTGCTACCATGTTGAAATGAGGTTGACATGGAGAGGATTAGTTATAATAGTGATAGAGTTTATATATATATATATATATATACAGAGCATGCCGAGCATGCGTGAGCTCTCCAAGAGCATACAGCAACGAGTGAACCCAGTCGTAGTCGAACATTGACTATATATAGTACCGATGCTATGATATAGTGTACAGATAAATGTACTATGCATATTCTAACAGGAAGGACCAGTGTTGGAGCGGAGGGTTCGAAATGAATGAGACGGGTGGATTGAGGTGGAGAATGGCGTTTATTGTGACACTGTATAGGGGTGAGACGTCCGTCTCCACAGGTAGCTGGAACTGTACTGATTTGAGGGGGTGGCGCGTGGGCCCGTGCAGAGGGAGTGCGGAAACGGTGATGGTGAGAACCATCTAGTGGGCTGCCCAAGAGGCCTCTGGGCAGGGCGCGAATATTTGAATCCAACAGCTATCCATAATATTACAAAGAATGTTCCAGGACAAATCACTACAATCTTTCCGCAAGCTTCATATTAGATTAAAAAATTGTTCGACTCTGAACGTGACAGTGAATATACCAAAAGCTTCCAGTCACCATTCAGAAAAGATTTCGTACAATATTTTTTAAACCTCCCCAGAAAGATTTCCGTTAGCATTTTTAATAGCTATCCATAATATTACATGGAAGGTTCCAGGAAAAGTCACGGCAATCTTTCTGTAAGCTTCATATAAAATTTAAAAAATTTTCAACTCTGAACGTGATAGTGAATCTTTCAAAAGCTTCTAGTAACCTTTCAGGAAAGATTTCGTGCAATATTTCTTGAACGTTTTCACAAAGATTCCCGTTCGCATTTCATATGTAATTCAGATTATTTATCTTCATGAAAGTTAATTCAAGCAGTAATTAGAATTTTGGTTACTTTATATATCATCATACATTATTATTATTTTTTGATTAATGTTTATTTATTATTAGTTATAGTTTACGCGTTGAGGTAGCTAATATATCAGATCTGAACTTTTAAACATAACAGTTCTGTTTAGGTAAACGGATAGCATGTTTGACTACCACGCTGATGATCCAGGTTCGATTCCCGCCGGTAAAAAATTTAATTTCATTTCTTTGTTACAGAATAATACAATATGAATAATAAATTAATAAAACTGAATAATAATAAGTATTAATAATAAGTTTAAAATGAATTAAATAAATAGAAAAATTAATTTTGATGCATCTGATACTACAAATTTTTTCTTAAACCTTCATAGAAGGATACCTAAATTTTTCTAACAATACTGAAAGATATTGGAAGATTATTGGAATCTTCCAAAAGATTTCATTAATATTTCTAGAACCTTTTAGAAAACCTTCCTAAAAGATTTTGAGTAATATTACAGTAATGTTGTTAGCAACCTTCCTGACAGTGATTTGAAGCGGACATTCTCAGCATCCAGGAAGATTCCATGGAATATTCTTGTAAGGTTCCTACACTTTCAAGGAAGCTTCCTGAAAGCTTTCGAAAAGCTTTCATGCTATGTGGGTTAATACCCTTTTTTCTTGGTTTTATTTCTTTTTGGTTTTCTAGATCTAATTTTTAATAGTTGTCATGCAACTGCATATAATGGTTATAATATAAGCAAACTATAACTCTATAATAATGATATTGATAACATATAAGTTCTTTTCTATGATGGTCCCTGTATTTCAACAATGATATCGTTATATTTAGAAATATTCATAGTCTTGATAAGAAAATGAGGTAAGGCAGAGGATTATAATATAATAATATGGTTTTATTAGGCTTCTCCATGTACAGCTACTATGTACATATATATGTATACGCCGTGTACACCATGTATACTGTGCGACGGCTCGAACCCAAGAGAACGATGTGCGAGATTCGTATAGTCTCGGCACCGCTTGTAGTCAGGTGACTCACACGCATACCGCGAGAGGGTATACTTACATGTGTGTGTGCCCTCACACACTCGTCAGCGCGCTCACTTATTCTCGCGTGCTCTATACTATACATACAAACATTATAGAGTACAGTCAAATGTACTATATTCTCAATACGCCTTCTTACATTTGTACTGTACACTATGATTTTACATTTAACAATTCTCTAAATTTCACAAACTTTTGTCTGCAGAGAGCTTTCGTAAATATGTCTGCGACATTTTCATTCGTGTCTATCTTGTACACTTCAATTAATCTATCTTTCACGCTTTCATGTACAGTATGATAATAAACTTCAATATATTTAGAATTTTTCGTAAAATTACCATTATTTGCAATGTTTATTGCTCCCGAATTATCCTCATAAATTTTTATCGGTTCTTTAACATTTATGTCGAATATATTTACAAGCTCTCTGATATATTCTAACTCGCTTACAACTTCTGATAATGCTACATATTCTGCGTATGTCGACGCTTTTGTTACACATTTTTGTTTGCGTGACTTCCAATCAATCGCATTTCCGAAACACCTAATTACATAACCAGATGTAGACTTTCTGTCTAAATGATCACCATCCCAATCTGCATCTACATAACAATCAATTGTTTTACAATTTTGCTTCCTCCTCAAGAGGAAGCTTTGTAATAGTAAAATTTTCAGTTTTGCTAATACTTCGTGGAAACGCTTTTGGAGGTGTTTGGAGTACGAATCATACGTTTTTAGAAAATGTCCGTGCGGATGGCTGTGTGTGTGTGTGTGTGTGTGTGTTTGTGTGTGTGTGTGTGTGTGTGTGTGTGGGTATACCGTATACCGCCATAATTTTGGAACCATGCGACGGATCGTAATAAAATTGACATGCATATATTTTTTCTAATTCTGAATTTAGGTCATTTTTTGTTTATGATTCTGACCATTTATAGATATTAGCCATTTTTCTATTTTGAAAAAATATTTTTGCTTTTTAATAATGATATGATTATACAATATATTCAACAATAGTGTATCTAAAATGAACATAAAATTGTCTTCTTTTTCCCGCAAGATTTTCTAGATTGACTGATCTGTTCATTTTTTATGATATAAAAGGTAATTTTTCGATAAACATATATAACTCAAAAATAAATAGTTAAAATGTTTTGAAAAATTCATGACAATAAAAACAACAATATCTACTAAGTTGCAAAAATTCTTAGATATATATAGAGAGAAGACGATAGTTTTTGAGATAAAAATCAAAAACTAAAAAAAATGGTTTTTTTATGTCGTACGATTACGGGAGTAAAAAGGTTTAAATTGAGTTGAAATTTTAGGAAAAGATTGATCTTTTGATCACTTCGGCTAGGTTCTTTTTGTAGCTTATGAAACCTTTTAGTTTAAAAGATACTAAGATTCAAATACTTCAACTCTCACCCTGTATACTCTGTGTGACTGAACATTATTATTTTTGTTAAATCATATAATTTGATAATTAAAGCTTAGTATATTTTGAGAGCTTTCATGGTTTTATAAAATGTCCGTACAGATGGTTTTGTCTGTGTGTGTGTGCGTGCGTGCGTAATATTACATTTAAAACAATATCAAAAATCGGAAAAGGAGGAAGCTAAGTGCCAAAGACTTGGCAGCGGTTTTTTTTCTTTTATAATGTAAACTTAAATCTTTAGTTATGTACAAATATTTTAACTATTAAAGCATACTTTCAGTGAGTACTATCATAACAATTTTGATATCTACTTAAATAATGTACACTATAACTTATGTCTGGTCTTGTACTTGAGCTGATATACAATAGAGCACCTATCAAGTTTTTATATTTTACTTCAAGATCACAACTTGAAGCCGTATCAATCTTTAAATTCGTTTCCATAGGAGTACTACTACTAGATAACAATTTACTATTTAGCAATTGATACTTAAACGCTAGTGACTCCATATATTTAGTTTGGCTTAGTTTCATTTCACAATTGTTATAATCATATTCAATATTTATCCCTAAATATTCTTTTATCACTCCTAAATCTTTTATTTTAAATTTGTTCATGAGAACTTTCTTTAGACTTTGAATTCTATTCTTGTTTTTGTAACCAATCAATAAATCATCTACGTATAGCAAAAGATAAATAACATCATCTCCTTTTCCATAAGTATACAAACAATTATCAGCACTGCTTCTTTTAAATTTTAGTTTCGCTAAATATTCATCAAAACATTCATACCATTTTCTTGGACTTTTTCGTAGTCCATACAACGCATTAAGCAATTTACAAACTTTGTTTGTTCCGTCATTGTAACCTTTTGGTTGATTGACATATACCTCTGAGCTTACTTTACCATTTAGAAATGATGTAACAACATCCATCTGTTCTAAATTAATCCGTACTGATAACAAAATGAAAATCATCAATTATATTGGTTTATTGAAAACCTCTAACTACTAATATAGCTTTAAATATTCAAATGTACAAGGTGTATGTACTCTACAATAATATACGGATGTTCTGTTTGCATTATTTTCCGGATATCTTATCGGACTCTTTTTCGCACGTGTTGATCGACGTGGAGTATTTGGTTTCAAACTATTTTTATCGATATTCTTTACATTTGTTTGTTCTTTTTCGGCTACATTTTCATTTTCATCTGCGCTATGAAATACATCATCATCGATTTCGCTTTCGAACTCATGTTCGCTTCCCTTACTCGACTCGAGAGTCGGAGTACGGGAAGAGGTATTTTCATTATCATACTCGAGACCAATACATTTTTCATATGATTCAACAACATCAATATGTCTAGAAACTGTTACTCTACCATTCAACAAGACTCTATAACCTACTTCACTGTAGCCTAATAATATTCCCATTTCTGCTTTTTTGTCCCATTTTGAATTTCTCTTTTGTTCAGGCTTTCTTACAAAAACTTTACTACCGTATAACTTTAAGTTCTTAACATTTGGCATTTTTCTAAAAAATATCTCATATGGAGTTTTCTTTTCAATCGTGTTTGCTAAAGTACGATTTTTCAAATATGTTGCAGCACTAACAATTTCTGGCCAATATTTTTTGTCTACTTGTGCCTCATCTAATAAACAACGTGCCGTATCCATAATTGTTCGATTAAACCTTTCAGCAGTACCATTCAACTCATGTACGTACGCTGGACAATTGTTTATATAAATACCATTTCTTTCGCGAATTTATAAAATCGATTATTTAAATATTGTGTACCATTATCGCATCGTATAGTATTTACACTTTTTCCCGTTAAATTCTCTACTTCATTTACATACTTTATTGTACAATCATACACTTCATCTTTGGTTTTAATGCAGTAAATTTTGGCTATTTTTCTGTAATCATCGATAAACCAAACAAAATATTTTTCACCGTTTGGACCCAGGGTCTTGAAGCTACCACATACATCAGTGTGTATAATCTCTAAGATATCTTTCGCTCTTGTTCTGTTATTTTTAAACGGTAAATTAGACATTTTATTCTCTATGCAAATTTTGCATTTTAATATTTCCTATTCAAACTCAGTTGGAATACCTGTCAACAACTGTTTATTTCTACTCAAAAAATTTAAATAGCCAAAATTCACATGCCCTAGCATTCTGTGCCACTTTTCTTTTTTACTCATTTCACTATTAATATACTCAGCATTGTTTACAGTTTTTTGTTCGATTTCCAATCTACTTGTGATTTTATATGTACGATTTTCTTTATACGCTACTGCTATTAAATTTTCTTTTTCATCAATTATTTTTGCTAAATTACCTTTCGAGACAATCGTGTTACTATCAGTTAATTTCGCGTAACTAATCAAATTTGTACTTATCTCTCTAACGTATAAAACGTTTTTCATTACGACTTTATTTTCTTTATCAAAGGCTCTGAAGTAACTTACAACATAACCGATTTTATTTGCTTCTAATTCACTACTATCTCCTAAATAAATTTTAATCGGTTTCTTTATTTCAACACAATTTTCAAAATAACTATCGTTATTTATTATGTGGTCTGAACATCCATTGCCGAGTAACCAATTTATTTTATTACCTATTTCACTATTTTGCGCCGCATGCGCTGTTGCTACCCAGGCACTGACGTCGGACCCATTCGTTTGACTCGTACTGGCGCCTTGCTGCTGCTGACGGAAGTTGCCGCGCCCTCTGCCGTAGTTGCTTCTTCTTTCTCTGCTATGTCCCGCTAGGCTGCCATCTTGGCACTCTCTTGCGAAATGCCCGATTTTTTTGCATTTGTAGCATCTTCCTTTGTTTGTTACGAAGACGTTCGATTTTCTTTCAGAGTCTTCATTTCCGTGTTTTATTTCAGAATGCTTAATTTTATTTTTTACGTAGTCTGAGGTTTGATCTTCTTCTTTTAACGTATCTATTAGATCACCGATGTAGATGTACGATTCTGGCAACGTGTTGAGCATACAGTTTAATTTTTATATTTCACTTATTTTCCCACCGGTACTTTTTAATTCGTTCACTGCTTTTTTAAAATCACTGAAAAATGACGTCGTGTCACTATAATTATTTAATCTTAGTTTTTCAAGTCTATTTCTGTACACTATCTGCAAAGCTGTTGATTCTTTCAAATACATACTGTCGAACTTTTTAATTATTCCAAAAGCAGTAGTCTCTTCGCACACGAATTCCAATTGTTTATTCGATATTGCACAATAAATATTATTAATCGCCATCAAGTCATTTTCATCCCATGTTGTGCCTGTTTCTGTTGTGGGTTTTTCTTCATCAATCACTGCATGACACTTTTTCAATTTTAAAAACATAGTTATCCTTTTCTTCCGCATGCTGTAATCCTCTCCATCAAACACCGGTATAGCAAATTCTTTCTTCTCCATTTCGTCTACTTGAATTTCAAACGTTTCTTCAACTTCAGAATTTTCTTCAACTTCTTCTATGTTCTCGAACGTTCCTTCGTGTTCGGAATCTTCCTTTTCAATTTTCACTTCTTCCGATGTCCCTCCGTTATCCTCATAAACTGAAGTGCTCTCTGCTTTTACTAGACCACGTGTTTCGCTTTCACATCTTAATCCGCGTGCATCACACTGATTTTACGATTTTTCTCAAAATTTTTCCTTTAATTCTTTTGTCGATTACTTATAGTTTACGCTCTGAATAATATTTTTCTTCTTTTAGTTATTTTTACTAATATTTTCGACGTTGAAAAAGTTCTCACACCACGTGGCTTTTAATCTCACTTTACTTTTCACTTAATATCTCTATACGACTCGAGAGTCAGTATAGAAGGTATAATAAAACCACCGGTCTGCTACCATGATAAGAAAATAAGGTAAGGCAGAGGATTACAATATAATAATATGGTTTTATTAGGCTTCTCCGTGTATATATATACGCCGTGTACACCATGTGTACTGTGCGACGGCTCGAACTCAAGAGAACAATGTGCGAGACTCGTATAGTCTCGGCACCGCTTGTAGTCATGTGACTCACACGCATACCGCGAGAGGGGATACTTACATGTGTGTGTCCCCTCACACACTCGTCAGCGCGCTCACTTATTCTCGCGCGCTCTATACTGTACATACAGACATTATAGAGTACAGTCAAATGTACTATATTCTCAATAAGTTTTTACTCCTCTAGGGCAATAAAAAATTCATCGCCATTTCAATCAAGTCGAATATCGTAAAGCAAAATTATTAAAGTATAAATAATAAGCTAGAATCTGTTGACTAGTTTATAAAAAATGAGATAGTTGTACTTTTCAAAATTATTCTTATAATGCTTACTTGCCGTCCCGTTTTCTTGTAGTCTACGATGTGCATAGAGTAAATCATATGCTTATAAAAAACTACTTATTGATTACTTAACGATCGATACCCACATAAATATGGAAATTTATCGCCTTTTCAATCAAGACAGATCGTAAAGCAAGATTATCAAAGTAAAAATAATATTATGATTCCAAAATTACTTACTATTTATTCAAGTTATTAAATTCAAGTTTTGAGATTTTTCTTTTGCAACAAACATGGTATATTTGAAGATTTTTGCGACAACATGCCGGTAGTAAAACTTTTTAGATTATAGTAGATAGGCTATAGGCATACCAGATCATAGGCATTCTAGATCACCCCCTCCCTGCTCCCAGTGATCTAGAATGTATAGTGGGTTAAAGAGTGGGGAGGGCACTCCCCCCCCCCTCTTTTTCCCTGATCTGGTATGCCTATAGCGGTTTCTACTTCTTTTTTTTTTTTTTATTTATTTATTTTTTTTTTCTCAAAATGGCTGCAGGACTGGTAGAATAATTTCATGAGTTTGACGTTGTGTAATGCGCAAGATGTCTTGTAGCATGGATTATGATTCGTGCATATTGTGACGCACTTGAAAGATGGTTTTGATGGATATCCATACTGCTGGATGTTGTAGACGGGAAATTTGAATCGTTGAAGCCATTTCTGTTTTAATGAGCCCATGACAAAAATTTTTGTTGCATCGTGTAAAGCGTCACGAAGCAAGTTTCCAATTTGTGAGTAGTCATGTCCATCGGTTTTCCACTTCAGGCCATGATAATTATGTTTAAGCCAGTTGTTTTCCCTTTGCATTTTGTCAGAGAGTTTTTTCCATGAGAAGGGATTTTTGAATATTAGAACAACAGGATCACTACTACTATCGTTGAGAGGAATGATTGCAATTTCCTTTAGAATATAATCTCCTTCGGTTTGCTTGAAACCAGTAATGCCTACTGCATACTCCATATTTTTATGCAGCCTAGACGAGTTTCTTGACATTCCCACTGATGGGATTGTACTGAACGATACGATCGTGTAAGATCATGCAGTAGGCTGAAGTGTTGGCAGGAAAATCTTTTTTAGCCTCAAACTCTAGACGTACATCGACAGGAGCGCTCTTGAGAGATTCGTTTTGTCGTGAACAGTCAATAACTATGAGCGGTTCATTCTTGATGAACATAGGCTTTGTCAGCATCGGCTGTGGATCTCTACCATAGTATGATTTTTGAAAATTAGCATACAAATCATAGAGAATTGCATACTGATTGTTATATATGTCGAGATTCATATTGCTGTATGGATAATATTGTGAATTTAAGAAAAGTTTCACATTACTTATCTCACAATGATCAAATCTACTGGCATTTGCAGTTCTTACAGCTTTTCTCTTTGTTTGTAGCCCGAGAATTACAAAACGAGGTTTCTCCAGTTGATTTGAAGTTTTCACTGTCCAGACGTGTTTATTCGTGCTTGGGAGAAGAGGATATTCAAATATCTCCCAAGAACGAAAACACATAGAGATGGGATTATCTTTACCAATGAAATTCAATAGCTGAATTTTTTGTTTATCAGATGCAATGACATATGGCATTAACCATTCTATTTTCGTTATTTTTACTTCACAATCTTCATAAGTAGTTGCACCAGCTGTCGTAGTTCCTTCCTGGATTATTGCGTTCAAGTCGCTTCTCGATCTTGTAAGAATGAGCTCATGCTTCATGTTAACTATAATTTTTTTATAGTCTTCTGCAAAGCCCATGATCATACTCAGCGGAATCGCAACGTCAAAGTTTCCCTTTTCATCGACAAACGATTTGTCGTCCTCTTCATTGCCAAGCCAGCCTGCATTTTCTAGCATGTTATTCTGATTCGAATTAAATGAAGTCCATCCTTTCATGATAGTGCTCAAACCAACATTTTTACTTTTATCTATCTCCACAGCATTAATTTCATAACGAATTTCATCAAACAGATGACAAATGCCATTGTTCACGAATTTAGTTTTAGCTGGTGCTGTTGAACCACCTTTGAGTTTCAATTTTCCACATACATGGATAGAACTACGTGATGGCAAGAGACATAGATCTTGATGTTGGATAGAAATACGAATCTCATCACTATTATCAAAGCTTAATGATGAGTATGGTTGATGGGCGTGTACCTCGTAATGAGCAATAGACTCATCGAATACGACACCTGATTGAATGCTTAGAATTTCGTCCATTTTTCTGGAAGCAGCAAAGAATTATACACGTGAATTTTTTCCACGAACTTTTAGTCCTAGGCTTTTCAGAAACTGAATGCTCTTCCGTGTTAACGGTTTGAGTTTCTTCGGTCGACTGATGACTCGTTGACATGGTGGCTGACTTATATATGTTCCAGAATTGTAAACGATGCCCATTATACTGATTTGATGTGAAGTCTAATAGTGATTTCCTCTCCTCGAAAATTCACTAAATTTCCATCCTGATCTACAATTCGAATTTGTAGATGATCTATGCACTTGACACTGAGTGGTAGATATATCACATGAGACGGAACTTCTAAGATTTTGTATCCTGGAGGCACTCTGGGAAAGAACTCATGGATTGTATGAACTTTTTTATTATTGATATAAGCACCTGCAGTAATATTGCACTCAACTCTGAGTGCATTGATTCTCAATATTTTTACAGGTAAATCAGAGCTGTGTTGAATGTTCTCTTTGAGAATGCGAGGAGCAAAGCCAAGGAGACGACCTATGGAATCGTGAGGTCTGAGATCTATCAGATGACTGCAGAGAATTTCACTTCTGAGAGTATTGTTGTTAGCTTTCAAAGAAAATTCAATTCCTTTGGATTTCAAAGTTTCTTGTAAAAATTGATTGATAGCATCAATCTCATAACTGCCAGTAGGGATTGTAATAATATCTTTTTTGCTCAAATGAAGTTTATTATTTGATAGGTCGACATTGGGAATAGAGTTAAATGTTAAAAGTTCAACTAATCCCAAGACAAAATTCTTATGCTGTGGTAGTTCAATCGAAGGAAAATATTGTGCTTCTAAGACAGATGAGTTTCCTGAGAGACTTAGAGTGAAGCTATCTTCCATGACTGATCGGACGATAATGAATCCATTCGTCTGCGAGCACCTCTTTTATAGTCTCCCAGCCAGGAAGTAGAGACAAAGATGGCCACATATGAATGAGTCAAAATTTTGATATCTTTTGTAATTGTATTTCACTTCTTTCACGTTAAAATACATCATGAGATCCTTGGGAGGTTTGAGATCACCAAAACTATCAAAATAAAGCACTTCAGAACCTTGCTTGCGATAACAAACCCAGTGAGTACCTCTATTTTGATAGTCATCCAAGTTAACCACTGCAGATTCATTATACCATGGACCATTGGGAGGCAGATTATTTCTCATGAAAACACCTCGGAAATCTGAGATTTTCATCATATGAGCATATTTTTTTAGATCGTAGTCAGTCAGTGGACGATTCGGCAAAGTTAAATCGAAGTTTTTTTTTTCTATTCACTTGATTACCACGACCGATATGAGAAGGTGACATAAATAATCCCATTCCAGTTTCATAGGGCTTAAAATGGAGTCCTTTGCCTAAAGCAATAGCTTCCATGGTCTTATTATGCCTCTTACTTTCTTCATGACTTTTCTGCGCGGCTTTAGCATCATTAACAGCTTTAGCTATTCCAGCAGCACCTCCTGCTAGAGCACCAGTTGCACTGAGTCCTGCAAATAGTGGAATGAGAAAAGGAAGAACTCCTCCAATTTTCGATGGAAGCGGTAGAACTCGAGGAATGATAACTTTTTTCTTTCCTCCTGCACTCTTAACAGTTTGACGTGCACCCTTCAAGGCTGATTGAATAACCTTGCGAGAAGATTTACTTGCGGTCATTGATTTTTTAGCCGCAGTCACTAACTTATTAAATTTCAGTCCCATTCCAGTTTTTCCTTTTAATTTCATAGCACTGTTAACAGCAAAAGCATATGCTTTTTCAGCAAGACTAGCATCCTTGGCTCTGATACGTTGCGAAGCTTTATCAGCAAGCTTCTTGTCAGCTGCTTTACGATCTCCGTTTTTATCAGAGTATGCTATGTCATGTTCTTTACATGCCTGATCAAGCGGATTGATTCCAGGATCTCCTCTTTTCATTCGCTTTTTCAATTTGGTTCCGGGACCGCAGTATTGATATCCTGGAAGATCCATTTCAACAGGTAAGTTATTGATAATTTTATCAAGCAGCCCATTGCCTTTTGGCCCTTTCTGAGATTTGTGTATGATCATCTCTCTTCGAGTGTTGATTTACAACTGACGATCAAGGTATAAAACAAGCGTATATATTTCAAGAGCTCAATGTTGAATCTGACTCTGTTACGTGAACATGGATTTTACTGAGCAGAACGTCAAACTCCCCGTCGCGAACTTCGATTTTGGAAAAGAGAAGAGAAAGAAGCGACATGGTGAATTGCTGCCAGATAGTATACGTGCAGTACTCTGCGGACCATTAAACTGTGGAAAAACAAATAGTTTATTGGCTTTAATTACACATCCCAATGGTCTTAGGTTCGAGAATTTGTACGTATACTCAAAATCCTTGAATCAGCCAAAGTATCAATTTCTCAAGAATGTCTTGGAGCCGATTGAAGGAGTATCATATCTTCCGTTCAGTGAGCATGAATCTGTAGTATCTCCTGATGAAGCACTTCCAAATTCAATTATGATATTTGATGACGTGGCGTGTGAGAAGCAGGATAACGTCAGAGCATTTTTCTGTATGGGGAGACATAAAAGTGTAGACAGTTTCTATCTATGTCAATCATATGCCCATATAGGAAAACATCTCATTAGAGATAATGTTAATTTACTAGTGATTTATCGTCAAGATGATGTGAATCTTAAGCATATCTATGAGGATCATGTGAACACCGATTTAACTTTCAATGAATTTCGAAATCTTTGCTCAGAGTGTTGGAAGAATGATAAGTATGGATTCATTGTCATTGACAAAGATAGAGCGATGAATGAGGGTCGATACACTCGATTGGCATTAATTGTACAAGGATATAGCGCCGAGAGAATTGCATATTTGAAACACTGATTATCCTTGTTGCGCACGTTTATACATGCTTTTTTCTTCTCTATAAACATCGGAAGCGGAATGTACGAATTTCCTTTGATTGGCGAAAATTTTTTCATATTTATACACAAACTTATAATGCTCTTCAGTGTCCAGCCAGAATCCTTTTCTTGAAATTCCTCTAGTTGCGTCTGTATGGAATCTTCGATGTGCTCTTTGAACCATTCTTTCAAATTTGTTGACAAGAAAATGGTTCCACTTTCACTTGTAAAATATTTTATGTCTAAAGTTTCTTCACCACTCTTCTGCATCACAAATTCTGCAATGAAATCCGAATTAACCTTTAAAGCATTATATTCTTCTAAACATGCTTTAACCTTTTCATTGAAGAGCTTCTGAGCATCATGCATAAAACTTAAAATATCCACATGCTTAATATTTATAACAACTCCCGTCCTAATCCGATTTTGAAAAGCAGACTCTACATCTCTCCACTCAACCCTATCTTCTGTTTCCTCAGCTTGTATACTACCCCCTCTTTGCAGTCGATGTTCAAATTCAACTTGCATGCATGTGAGATGTGTCATACATGTTTGACATTTTTGTTTTTCTCCTCTTGTGAGATTGGATTTTTCCATTTTTTCAAATAATTCTTTAATTGTGTTATTGCACATATCTAACCAATAATGAATATCATTATTGGATAATTCATTTGCACTTCGTAGAGTATCACGAATAAGTTGAACGAGTCGTTCAAAGAATCCTATTGAATCCATCTTGATTTTTTTTTTCACTCAACTTTCACGTTAAGAATATCGAATATCACTCTTAGTTTAAGTCACTGGTCACGAACTAGGATGAGAGGTGAACTGTATTTTGTCAGAGGAAATGCTCGCTTTTAAAGGGACAAATCTGGATGAGAAGAGGTGGAAAACCGCATTTAGCTGACCAATCGGAGAAAACTTTCTTTGGAAGGGATGTATTTTTAAAGAAATATTCAAGACGTAGACCAATGGCGTAGATGGGAAGCTTGTTTTTGAGTAGAGACGGAAAGATTTTCTCTGGAGGGGATGAAATGTATCCAATAGTGGAAAGAAAAACCATACAGCCAATGAGGTCTAAGATATTTTCCTTCTCCATCTAAAACGAGGCGGAGTCTCTTGCTTTAAAATTAAATAGTGATAGATTTTTCTTCAGTCTCCAAGTTTGCTTGCTCGGGAAATGAACAGGATGGACAGAACTTACGACTACCACGTTTTATTTAAAAATTACGTTTTGCATTGTCCAGAAAAAAATGCATACATATGTGACGTGCAAGGTTTTCAAAGAATTTGTGAAGATTCTTTTATCTTTAAGGAAATTAGTTTTCTAAATGTGAAGAAAACTGCCCTACCGACGGCCTATCTGTTCCAACCGCCGATAATGTGGGAAGAACTCTCTGCAGAGGAAAAATGCATGAGTCAATGGATGGAAAGGTCATACCATGGAATTGCATGGGATGCTGGAGATATTCCTTATAATCGTCTTCAACGCATTTTACAAATATGTACGCAAGGTGTGAAGCGGTTGTTTGTTAAGGGAGAGCAAAAACTACAATGGTTGTCAAAACTTATACCAAATGTGTAAGTTGCTATAATTATTTAACTTTTTTCATTTTTTTTTATACTAAATATTAATCTACTATTTTTTTTTTCACTTTTCAGTTCTATTTGTAACATAGAAGAATATGGATGCCCATCACTAAACGACTTAAGCTACAGCGCGCATTATTATTGTATTAATCATGATTTGTGCAATCGTAGAAGACCGACGTGCGCGATGCAAAACGCACTAGCTATACGTTTGTGGCTGCATAATTTAATATATAACACAAAAGGAGAGGACCGGGTAGATGTAACAACAGAATGTAAAAGTTTATATTATTAATAAATAAAAAAATATTCAAAAAAAATCATTGTTTCTATTTTTCTTTTATTTAAATTATGGAGATTTATTATTTATATAAAATACAAACAAAAAAGCGCTGCGACGCTGTGCCTCCCAACACAGGTGCGCAACACCTAGCGCCTCCGTTATGCGCTAGGATTTTACACGAGAAACGCAGGCTTCGCACACGCCGACTAACGTTGCAGCGCACACTATTTTGCTAGTTACATATAAAAGTAGATTATGTTATAAAAAGTACATACAAAAAGTACATACAAAAAGTACATTTTGTTCACTAGCATGTAACTACATAAATAAAAATAAGTATAGTAAATAACTGATCTAAAAGTGTAATGTCTTCAATTATTCGCGGCTTGCTTCTTCTGCTGCTTGCGATGATGCTGCTGCTGCCGATGACGCTGCTGCTGCTGCCGATACCGCTGCTGCCGTTGCCGCTGCTGCTGCTGCTGCTGCTGCTGCTACTGCTGCTACTGCTGCTGCTACTCCTGCTGCTGCTGCTGCTGCTGCTGCTGCTCCTGCTGCTGCTGCTGCTGCTGCTACTGCTGCTACTGCTGCTACTGCTGCTGCTGCTGCTGCTGATGCTGCTGTTCAGCAGTGGTGAAATTGCTGACTTTTTATTTAAAGAAAGGGACAACATCCGTCCAACCTTCTTTTCTATTACTATGTCTGGATCAACTGTAACAAAAAAAAAATTAATTAAAATAATTAAATAAAATGATAAATAATAAATGAAAAAAAATATATATATATATAAATAAATCTCAAACTTACATAATCTTTTGATGTGCGATTTCGCTGGCGACACCCTTGGTGTTCGCGGTGTAGTCGTAAGAGTCGGCGATCTGCGTAGAGTGCTCATTGCAATCGATGCTCCCATCTTCGTTGTTAGGGTCGGTGTTTTGGGTGGAGTCGTCCGTTGCAGAGATGCTCCTATCGCATCAGCTATCCCTGACGGTTCAGTAGCGGACCGATCTGGCTCAGCTGTAACAAATTAAAAAAAAATTAATATTTTATTATTATTTTAATAATAAAATTATAAATATATAAAAAAAATTTCTCACCTGATTTTTTTACCATCTTGGGAATCGGCCCAAGATCTTTTGCAGCTTTTCTTTTTCTGCTTGAGCTGCTGTCCGAACGATCTGTACTCGGGCTGCGAGCCCTTTGCGCCATACCACTGTATAATTGCTGCATCGCAGCAATTGGTGGCAGTGGAGGAACTAAAACAAAAAGTATGATATAAATAAATGTGATTATATTAAAAATTTTAAACGTTATCGCGATTGAATTTATATTTACTTACGGGAATCGATGGTGCGCATAGCCCAGTCGAGATGATCCAGCATCATTAAAATTAATGATGCATTCTCGATTAGCCAGTTAATGCGATCTCGCATTTTACCTATCTCCATCCTTGTGCTACTGCTGCTGCTGCTTCTTCTACTGCTGCTTCTTCTGCTGCTGCGGCTGCTTGAACGTTTCATTTTAACTGTAGGACACGAACTTCGAACTGACGATCCACGATTTACCTCGCATATTTATATGCCAAGAAAAAAACTACCTGGTACGCTTTCCACCACTTGGCGAAAACTTTACATGCTCTTAGTCTCCTCCCTCACATTTTCAAAATACGCCCAAGTCAATACAAAAGAGCGCTAGAGAAAGTTTTCCAGCCGACCCTTTTACCTGCACGCCATAAATATATACACATGCTGTACACTATCTCCGCTACGTGTTTTGAACAGGGCTGACGTTTTTCTTCAAAAGATAAAGGTGCATCAATTTCTACATCCTTAGCAAGAGAAAGTTTTCCAGCCGACCCTTTTACCTGCACGCCATAAATATATACACATGCTGTACACTATCTCCGCTAGATCACAACGGGGTAGGGAGTTTCTCCTCCTCTTCGCCCCTCTTTGACTCTTTAGTCTAGGGAAGGAGAGAGTCTCCCTATCCTTATACACACAAGACATTCTAGATCACTTGGAGCAGGGAGGGGGTGATCTAGTATGCCTATGATCTGGTATGCCTATAGCCTATCTACTGATTATAATAAAAACTGTTGTAATTTGAATTAATATTATCTAACAGATTCACACCTTAAAAGTAATAATCCGAGTGTTTCATCGATATACTATAAGACAACGCTACGGCAAGTAAGCATTATAAGAATAATTTTGAAAAGTACAACTATCTTATTTTTTATAAACTAGTCAACAGATTCTAGCTTACCTGCACTGACAAAAATCATTTCTTACTCCAAGAAGAATTAATTTCTTCTATAAATAAGAGGAACTTGCTTGTTTTTATTATATTTATGATTTTGCTGATTTCTTTGCACAAGATGATTGCGACGCTGTGCCTCCCAACACAGGTGCGCAACACCTAGCGCCTCCGTGTGCACTAGGATTTCTTTATTTCGCGGGATTTTACACGCGATCGCCGACGTATGGGAGTACGCTGGGGAGAGGTGGGAAGCAGGAAAGAAGCCAAACACAAAAAACACTTTATTCACGTTTCTGCACTTGTATTTCACCCAGCCCTTCAGTGACTTTATGGAAAAACTAACCACGCACATGCACTGTTACTCTACTAAACTTGTCATGGGTGATTTCAACGCTGATCAGCTCTCCTCTTCTGAGGATGCCAATTTCATCAGGTCATTCATAGATGAGAACTCACTTCTGTCGGTTCCCTATGGTGCAACGCACCACAAACAGGACTCCGACACCTGGCTTGACCTCTGCTTAATTGACGAGCAGGATCGCCTTCTCGCACACTGGAAGACCGACACTCCATTTATTAACGGACATGATCTTATAACGGCCACACTCGACGTACAGATGCCACTTCACGTACCTCAAACTTACTCTTACAGAAACTACAAAGGCATCTGCGCCGAGAAGCTAAGGGACTTCTTGGGTGCGTGCGACTGGTCATTGCTCGCTACATCATCACTTGACGACTACATCACACTGTTGAACGCTAACTTGACTAACGCCATAAATCATCTCGCCCCATTACGAACAGTGACCCCACGAAAGAAACGTCACCCGTGGTTCACCACGGCTCTTCGTGACCTAGTGAAAGAGCGGGACAGACTCTATCGACGTTTTTACAGATCGCGTCTCCCCTCAGACCTACTAATCTATAGATTAGTTAGGGATGACGCTCATCGGCAGGTCGAGGATGCCAGGCTGAATTATTACTATTCACGCTTGGCGTCTCTGACTGACGCCGGTGAGATCTGGAGAGAGCTACAGAGACTTGGAATCACCACCTCCAGGGAATCACCTCCCTCTCGTTTCTCTACTGAAGACCTCAACAGGCACTTTAGCGGAATTTCCACCGATCCGCTGGCCCCTGACGTTGCGGACTATCTGCTAGGGCTCGAGAGTCTGAACACCCCCGCACACTTTAACTTCAGGGAGATAACGGAATCGGACGTTTTAGCTGCGATAATGCACTTTGACTCCCAGGCAAGAGGCAGCGATGGCATTCCACAGGGCATAATTCAGAAGGCATTGCCAGTACTCGCTCCCTTTCTCTGTAGAATTTTCAACCTGTCCCTGAGCGAGTCATGCTTCCCCTCTGTCTGGAAAAAGTCTCTAGTGCATGCGCTAAACAAAGTCAGTTCCCCAACATCTCTTACTGACTATCGTCCGATCTCCCTTTTATGTTTTCTGTCAAAGGCACTGGAATGGCTGGTACACAAACAAATATCTGAATATCTGGAATCGAGGCTCTGCCTTGATGATCTACAAACCGGTTTTCGCTCCGGACACAGTACTCAGTCAGGCCTGATAAAGTTGACCGACGATATCAGGCTAGGGATAAACAAAAAGATGGTTACACTTCTCCTCCTCTTCGATTTCAGTAAGGCGTTTGATACTGTGTGTCACGTCAAACTTCTCTCTAAACTAACCTCCTTCGGTTTCTCGAAACAGGTCATCCGCTGGCTTGCTTCATACCTTACGGGCAGAGAGCAGGCTGTCATTGGTGATAAGGGCGAGCTCTCCACCTTTCGCCCTCTCAACACGGGAGTCCCACAGGGGTCCGTCCTGGGCCCCCTGCTATTCTCGTTATACATCAATGACATCGGCTTCTGCCTTGACTCAGACACCTATCACCTCATTTATGCGGATGACCTCCAGATCTACTGTCAATGCCCCCTCGAGGAGCTGGACTCCTGTTCCGTTAGGATGACAGCTAATGCCGAGAGGATTTCAGGCTGGGCAGCACAAAATTTCCTGAAGTTAAACGCCAGCAAAACTCAGGCGATCGTCCTGGGCTCCCCATACTACATAAACGCTTTACCAACTGTAGCTAACACCTACATAAACATAGGAGGAGTCCGGGTCGAGTATCAATCATCCGTGCGCAGTCTCGGGTTATTGCTAGATTCGAAGCTAACCTGGAAAGAGCATGTCAAGCAAATATGTAAACGTGCTCACTCTTTAATGTATCGTCTAAACTTCTTTCGAAAAAGCACTAACCTTAGACTGCGCAAACATCTTGTGCAGGCTCTCCTGTTTCCCATCATTGACTATTGCTCACTGGTATACTGCGACTTGACTAAAGAACTAGACCTCAAACTACAGAGACTGGTAAATACAGGAATTCGTTACATCTATGGTGTAAGAAGGGATGAGCACATCACTCCTTACAGGCGTGAGCTCGGCTGGCTCACCACCGCCGGACGTAGGAAGTACTTCATGGCTTGTTTTCTAAGAAAACTATTTAATACTGCTGTACCATCCTACATCTTAGCCTATTTTAACTTCCACGTCGCCCTCCGCCCAGTGAGGGGTGAAGTGAGTCCTCTAGACATCCCCCCCTTCGCCACAGAGACGCTGAGGAAATCATTCCACATCAGCGCCTCATATCTCTGGAATTCCCTACCATCTCACTTACGTAACAATAGCTCAATTTCTTGTTTCAAGGCGCAGGCTAGACAATACTTTTTCGCTCAAGAAGAACCGAATGGAAACAACTGAGCTCGCAACATTCTCTCACACACTTTCACAAACAATAGTAACTATCACACAAACACCTCATGCATAACTTTTCGCTATCTCATCTCACCACCATTATTTAACATACTTCATATCATCTATCGCTCAAACCTATAATTAATCTGTAAATATTTTCTATAATATTATTTGTACAACATAATGTACAACAATAAACACATAAAATCTAAAATCTCTTACGTACACGCGCTAGTCCCCAAGCCGTAGCCGGTAACGTCACGCCAGCCGCACGGCCGGCTCTCCCTCGTCTCGTTCTCTTTCTCTCTGTCTCTCTCTCTCTCTCTCTCTCTCTCTCTCTCTCTCTCTCTCTCTCTCTCTCTCTCTACTTCTAGCTACTCCGCGCGCAGGCTATGCCCGACGTTGGCGGCTAGCCCGTCCTGCTGCTACACCCGCACAGCTTTCCCGCGCTTTCTTCGCGTCTTCGCTCTCTCTCACACACTCGCGAGCGCTGGCTTGACGCCTCGCGCAGATGACGTCGTGGTATGCGCCCGCACCACACACCGACATTCCCGTCTCTCTTTCTCTCTCTCTCTCTCTCTCTCTCTCTCTCTCTCTCTCTCTCTCTCTCTCTCTCTCCCTCCCCCAAATGCAAGGTAGCCTCGCTAGCCTCGCGGCCGCTGGTTTCCCGCTTCCTCTTGTCCTCTGTCTCTCTTACTCTCTCTCTNCTCTCTCTCTCTCTCTCTCTCTCTCTCTCTCTCTCTCTCTCTCTCTCTCTCTCTCTCTCACGTAGACTCGACGACGGCGATCTTGCTCTCGTTCCGTCGCCCTTCCTCTCGTGCCTGCTCGGCGGCGGATGGCGACGGGACGACAAAGGCTCTCCTGCCGACGTCCTTCCTCCCGTTCTGGCTTCCTTCCTCTCGTGCCTGCTCGACGGAAGATGGCAGCCGGGCGGTGAAGACTCTGGATTGCAGCAGTGGCGGGCGGCTGGATGGTCGTCTCCGGGGATGGGCTGGTTCCTCGGGATGGCGGTCGAGGTCGTGATGCTGCTGCTCTCCTCACACACTCTCTCTCTCTCCTCTTGTCGTCTGCTCTCCGTAAGTACTAGACGCCTTCACTCGACACTCCTCTTTCGAACTGCTATTCTGCTGTTTTCTGCCTTCGGGCGTGTTTTTTTTTACAGTTCGTTGCACGCTCCTTATTGCAACCTTCAGCTTGTCATAATTTTCGCTGGAGGCTGCACTCACCACACGCTGTCAATTCTACTGCAAATTTTCGCACTCAATTCTAACCTCAAACTGCTTCGCTTGGCTTGGCTTCGCTTCTCTCTCGCTCTTCCTGTACATTCCAATCAGCACACGAGGCGACATCTCACGAGACGACGGGGAAGATCTACGTCGGACATCAACTACACAGTAAGTTGCCGGCAAAAATGAGTATAACAGGAGAGAAAGTCACAGAGGCGTACCAAACCATCTGTGAACACTGTAACAAGCTCATACAGACCAAGGACCCGAAGCAGTGTGAAGTATGTCGCAACTCCTTCCACACACGTTGCGTAACTTTTCGTTCTGTGGTGGTGAAAGGCGTCCCGACGCTCGCGTGTGCAACGTGTGCTGACTTAAACAGCAGGGCGAAACTAGACGTTTCACTTAACGCCAGCACGTTGCAGAGGACTGTCAAGAGGACCAAAGCAACATCAGCGCCCTCATCGACTAGCACCTCGCGCAACCAATCGCCGGCGCGTCCATTAACAACAACCACTGCAAGGAAGGACGTCACCCTGCAGGACATCCTTGCAGCAATAAAGGACGTCCGTGCGAGGCAAGATGAGGCGGCGAAGTCTTTGAGAGATACGTCCAGCAAACTCTCGGGGTTAGAGACGAGATTGGGTCTACTGGAACACCGACTCATCGCCCTGGACGACCTGCCCTTGCTCCAAACTCGCATTACAAATGCTGAGCAGACGATCTTGGAGCTAAGGGCACAAGTTGAAGATCTGTCGTCCAGGCCCCCTCCTGCGCAGTCCCCTCAACACACCTCGTCCGACAACGTTCCCCCTGCTAACACTGTCCCTTCGGAAATTGCCAGTCTCCGAAGGGAGCTGCTGAAGATCAAGCAGCAGCAGGGGAACACCAACAACAACGTCGTTGTTCTGACAGGGCTGCGCTACACGAGGGAAACCTCTATCGACCTGCTGGCCTACTCTGTGGTGTCTGCCCTTGACCCCACGGTCCTCAAAAGGGACATAGCTGGGGCAAGAATCATGGGTAGAGTGAATGTGGCCGCTGACACCCAGGCCACTGACAGCAGACTTCCACCGATTGCTGTCACCCTCTCTACTCATGCCCTCGCTCGCTCAACCATCAGAGCGAAGATAAGGAAGGGCAAGTTGCACACGGCAGAGCTCGACGCAGGTATCCTGGAGGAGGCAAAGGCTCCAAACCATCAGGGGCTAATCAACGTTAACGAGCTGCTTCCTCCAGAGATACATAAACTGCGCGTCAGGACCAGACAGGAGGTCAAGAGGAGACCAGGATGCAGGTCCTACGTCAGGGACGGTACCATCTTCGTCCGGTCCCCCAACAACTCGGACAGGGCCACCATCGTCAGCAGTGAGGAAGACCTGGACGCTTTTTTAGCCAGGATCCCTCCAGCCATCAACAACAGCAGCAGCAACAACAACAACAACAGCACCATCATCCACTGAAGAGGACGTCGCTTATACACACACACATCATTCGTCCTTCGCCACCTTCATCGTCATCTAAATCAACATCTTCATCATCCAAGGTAACTCTGTCCGAGGGACTAAGGGCCTGCCATTTCAATGCTAACTCTCTCACGGGTCACATTGAGATGGTTAGGCTCTTCTTGTCTACTCGTCCCTTCTTTCACGTAATTGCTGTAACTGAGACCTGGCTAGATGACAAAATCAAAACCATCCCTTTACTGGACAACTACATACTACTCAGACGAGACAGAAACCGGAATGGCGGAGGTGTGGCCCTCTACATACACAACTCTCTCACAGCTAAAATCATCACTTCATCCGACGGCACTTGGTTGGGCAGGCCAGGGAAGCCTGAGTATCTCTTCTGTGAGGTCTCAGCGAGGGGAGTTAACCCTATCTTCGTCGGCGTTGTATATCGACCACCCCATGCCCCTTTCATCCAGGGCAGTGACTTTATGGAAAAACTAACCACGCACATGCACTGTTACTCCACTAAACTTGTCATGGGTGATTTTAACGCTGATCAGCTCTCCTCTTCTGAGGATGCCAATTTCATCAGGTCATTCATAGAAGAGAACTCACTTCTGTCGGTTCCCTATGGTGCAACGCACCATAAACAGGATTCCGACACCTGGCTTGACCTCTGCTTAATTGACGAGCAGGATCGCCTGCTCGCACACTGGAAGACCGACACACCATTTATTAACGGACATGACCTTATAACGGCCACACTCGACGTACAGATGCCACTACACGCACCTCAAACTTACTCTTACAGAAACTAAAAAAGGCATCTGCGCCGAGAAGCTAAGGGACTTCTTGGTTGCGTGCGACTGGTCATTGCTCGCTACATCATCACTTGATGACTGCATCACACTGTTGAACGCTAACTTGACTAACGCCATAAACCATCTCGCCCCATTACGAACAGTGACCCCACGAACGAAACGTCACCCGTGGTTCACCACGGCTCTTCGTGACCTTGTGAAAGAACGGGACAGACTCTATCGACGTTTTCGCAGATCGCGTCTCCCCTTAGACCTGCTATTCTATAGACTAGCTAGGGATGACGCTCATCGGCAGGTCGAGGATGCCAGGCTGAATTATTATCATTCACGCTTGGCGTCTCTGACTGACGCCGGTGAGATCTGGAGAGAGCTAGAGAAACTTGGAATCACCACCTCCAGGGAATCACCTCCCTCTCGTTTCTCTACTGAAGACCTCAACAGGCACTTTAGCGGAATTTCCACTGATCCGCTGGCCCCTGACGTTGCAGACTACCTGCAAGGGCTCGAGAGTCTGAACACCCCCGTACACTTTAACTTCAGGGAGATAACGGAATCGGACGTTTTAGCTGCGATAATGCACTTTGACTCCCAGGCAAGAGGCAGCGATGGCATTCCACAGGGCATAATTCAGAAGGCATTGCCAGTACTCGCTCCCTTTCTCTGTAGAATTTTTAACCTGTCCCTGAGCGAGTCATGCTTCCCCTCTGTCTGGAAAAAGTCTCTAGTGCATGCGCTAAACAAAGTCAGCTCCCCAACATCTCTTTCTGACTATCGTCCGATCTCCCTTCTATGTTTTCTGTCAAAGGCACTGGAATGGCTGGTACATAAACAAATATCTGAATATCTGGAATCGAGGCTCTGCCTTGATGATCTTCAAACCGGCTTTCGCTCCGGATATAGTACTCAGTCAGGCCTGATAAAGTTGACCGACGATATCAGGCTAGGGATAAACAAAAAGATGGTTACACTTCTCCTCCTCTCAGTGACCTCAGCGAAACTAGCCATAGTTCAGTTATTATCGGTAACTTAAACAATACTTTGTCAAACCCTAGTCAGTTAGACTCAGCGATGGCGACGTCCCTTCCGCCGAACTGGGGTTCGCTTTCGCTCGATGATAAAATGGGAGAGCTGTTCCGACAGATCACGTTAGGTAATACTGAACTAAATCAGAAGCTCGATTCTATTACCGCTAAGGTGCAAGATCATGATAACAGAATCGCTGCAGTGGAGCGGAATTCCGCGGAAAATTCTAGGGGAAAAAAGGGCTATAGATACGCTGAGATAAGAGTGTCAGGCATTCCGCTCACATGCACTGTAACTGGCCGAGCAATGTAACTGGCTCTCAGTCGCAGGCGCGGCGCATCGCAAAATCGCGAGTATTATGCATTAGATTTAAGAGCATCTGTGTACGTGATGATATTCTTCGTGCGAAGCGTGCGTTAGGGCCACTAAAATTCGGCGATATTTTCCCCGAAGGAGGCGATTCAACCATTGAAATGTATGAAATTCTGTCTCCGTTTTTACACGGTCTGCGTCTTGCGGCAAAAACACGTGCCAAGGCAATGGGCTACAAGTATGTTTGGGTGCGAGATGAAAAAGTCCTAGTTCGCAAAACTGATGGATCCGAAATTATCCCTATCGTCACATATAGTGACCTTGAGAATATTTTATGAAGCCAAGCGCCATGTAATAATAATGCCGTGGCTGTACCATTGCCTTTTTGTAGCAACGTGTCAACAAGTACATTAGCAAGGAGCATCCGGATCGCTCATATTAATGCAAGCTCAGTCAAAGCACACTTATAGGAAATAGAACTTCTTTTATTTGATAAAATTATCGATGTCTTAATTATTTCTGAGCCTTAGCTTACACATTTTTTGCAGTCTTCTCTTTTTGCTATAAATGGCTATAATCTAGTCAGAAATGACCGTGGCTTATTCTCAGCACGAAATCGCGACCAAGACTCTCCCGATGGGCACACATATATGAACGGTGGCGGTGTAGCGTTTTATATCCGTGAGGATTTGCCATAGGATTTAGGTAATATTACGCCGATTGTAATAGGTGGTATAGAAATTGCTTTTGAAGAGACTGTGAGAAACCTTGGAGTTACCTTATCCAAAACGCTTTCATGGAATGCGAATGTTTCTGGCATTTTTACGAAAGCTCACTTTGCGCTATATCGCTTAAGATATAAGGGGTATAGTTTGAATAGCTGTCTCAAAGCTAGATTAGTTAGCACTTTAGTTTTACCACACATTGATTACGCTTGTTTAGTTTATCTTGATCTCACTGATTATCTCGCAATTAAACTACAAAGACTATGTAATGCGGCCGTGCGATATATATTTCATCTGAAGAAAGATGCGCCACTTAAACCCTATTACGAAAAGTTAGGATGGCTGTCGCTCAAACATCGAAGGAACTACCATTTAGGAGTACTATTGTACAAATTGTTCATTCTAAAGCGTCCTGATTACCTATTTAGTATGTTTCCTACGCCCGGCGATGATATCAGGCGTTCGACAAGGAATAATCCTTCTGCGTTCGTTATACCGTTTGCTAATACTGAGATGTACCGTAACTCTTTTACTATCAAGGGAATGCACTTCTGGGATTCCCTTCCTGTAAAAATTAGACTGAGTAGTTCCCTCGGTATTTTTAAAGAGCGCCTTCACGAGCATCTATTATCATTACCGCAAATCTATGTAACTAGATAGACTTGCGAACATTACCTTATCTATAGGCTGTTATCTTACTTTACTTTTAATTTACTTTATTGTCGTATTAGTTAGTTAAGCGAAAATGTGAGTTTGAGGGAGCAGACGCTCCACTATGCCAAAGATACGCTACTAAAAATTTTTTGTAACTGATATGCTAATGTTTAGCGAAAATTCTATTTTTGTTGTATCTATTGTTATTTTGCATACATCGCCCCACGGCCTTATGGGCCAGGGCGTTAATAAATCTGTTATCAATCAATCAATCTCTGGATCTCGCTACTCCTCGCGCAGGCTATGCCCGACGTTGGCGGCAAGCCCGTCCTGCTGCTACACCCGCACAGCTTCCCGCGCTTTCTTCGCGTCTTCGCTCTCTCTCTCACACACACACACTCGCGAGCGCTGGCTCGACGCCTCGCGCAGATGACGTCGTGGTATGCGCCCGCACCACACACCGACACTCCCGTCTCCCTCTCTCTCTCTTTCTCTCTCTCTCTCTCTCTCGCTCTCTCTCACTCCCAAATGCAAGGTAGCCTCGCTGGCCTCGCGGCCGCTGGTTTCCCGCTTCCTCTCGTCCTCTGTCTCTCTTACTCTCTCTCTCTCTCTCTCTCTCTCTCTCTCTCTCTCTCACGTAGACTCGACGACGGCGGCCTTGCTCTCGTTCCGTCGTCCTTCCTCTCGTGCCTACTCGACGGAAGATGGCAGCCGGGCGGTGAAGACTCTGGATTGCAGCAGTGGCGGGCTGGATGGTCGTCTCCGGGGATGGGCTGGTTCCTCGGGATGGCGGTCCAGGTCGTGATGCTGCTGCTGCTCTCCTCACACACTCTCTCTCTCTCCACACACTTACACACTTCACACTCGCGTGCGATTCTCTCTCTCGTCGACGTGTCGCGTCGACGGGATCCAGACGAGAACTGCCGAGTCACGCTGTGTTCGCGCGCTCGGCGACACTCTCCCGGCCGTTAGGGCCTGGCCGATAACGTAGTCCGATTGGCCAAGCGAGGCGCGAGACGGGCTGATTGGCTGCTCGTCTCGCGCCAGCTCGGACCGGCGAACTTCTTCCCAGAGCTCACGACGGCTGGCAATTTCCGCGAATTCCCGGGACGTAGCTCACGTCCGAGAAACGCGGGCTTCGCACGCGCCGACTGTCTCTTTCTCGGCCTTATGCGTTAAGGAGAATTTGCCACGCAAAACAGCAACACACGTTTTGCGTGGCTGCGACGTTTGCAACATCGCATGATTTGGCTTAGTTTTCAGATTAATTCTTTTTCGAGTAAGAAATGATTTTTGTTAGTGTCCTAATTTTTAACACTTGACATTTTTAAAACTGATTTCACTACATTCATTAGCGTATAATGATAAAAATACAGAAAAACTTTTGTAAGCTGTAAACATTTGACAATTTCTTTAAGGATTATATATTTTTTTAGAGGAGGAATTATAATTATAATACTAAGATAGATTCGTTAGGATGGGCACATAACTTATAGTTGCCAACATTTTACCTTGTAAAAGGTGTTCTTTGAACTGATTTCACAACCTTTTAATGAGTTTAATTAAATAAACTTACAATGGAAATGTTTTTGACAGAAAGAATCCCTCAAGGGGCTGCTGCAATATTGACGATTTTTACGAAGTCTAGCAGAATTATGATTTCCAACAAAGACTAACACAACTCATTTTTTTCTCTTTTTTAGTAGTCATTTTTTGTAAGGAAAACGGCAAATATTGAGTTGCGCTAGTCTTCGTTGGAATTGTTAAATATTCATATCGACCCAACAGCAGCAGCGTAGTAGGCTATATGACTTTTTATCGGGTGTTACGGCGGGTATGCTAAGCTTGAAGCTGGTGGGGCTTTTGTCGCTGCCGTTTAATGACGTCCACCTCCTCCTCGTTCTCGAACTTGATGAGATTGTTGCCATAGTCGATCGCATTCCGACTCGAAGTTCTTGGGCTCTGCTTGGGCCTGACGCACCATTCGACAGCTGCTGCAGCTTTTGCTTATAAGCACGGACTTCTCCATTGAGTTGGCCTTGAGCGCGAAGTGTCGCTTACTGGCCGTTAGAGCCATGGCGCTTCTTCGGCGGTTGTCGTTGAGGTACTTGCCAGCTACGGCAAACTCTACTGCACCGATGACATGTGAGGCCTTATCGGGTTCGAGGAGTCGACCATGATTGAGGTGGCGTTATACAGTCACTCTCATGTCGAGGTTGAAACAGCTGTAACGAAAGAAGGAAGATCTTGTCGTTAATTTTCGACTCCGGAGGAATAATTGAATATGAGGTCTTGGAGTTAGAGTATCCGGTTGCCATTGAGCTAGGAGACTCTGGTATACAACTCAAACCAGCTACGAAAGTCGTCCTTGCGACCAACAGGTTCATCGTCAAGGACAAGTGTAGAGAGCTCCTGCAGTAGTTGAGGACCGAGCTAAGAGTGGCCACTGATCACACTATCGGTCTCGCTCTTGATGTGGCAGTTCAGCATGTTCTGATGATGCAATTTGTCGGTGTCCAGTGTCTAGTCCATCGTAGTTGTGAGCCAGGGGTCCTGTACCGGTNGCTAGTCCATTGTTGTGAGCGGGGGGTCCTGTACCGGTCCCCGATCCGGCGCGCTTGTGTGGCTATTCTCCATATTCATACAAAGACGATCTATATACGCAAGTTCTCGCTCATTGTTCTCGACGATCTCGTCATTTTCATCGTCCTCGGACTCGGTGAGATCGTTACCATAGTCGCATTTCTCGAACTCGTTCTCGGCCTGTGGAAGAACAAGAAGGCCTCGTAGTCTTCTGCTAATTTCGGGGAAACAAGCGCTCTAAGCCTGTGGAAGACCAGAACAGTCGAAATCTTACTTATTATATCAATTTGTGTTGCCTTTGTGTATGGTTCTGGTGCAAGCAAAAATAGTCGTTGAGGTTAGAATTGAAGCCAACGGGATCTTTGTAGAACTCCAGTAAGCAAAAACTTGGCGAAGTTACGGTCAAGCTTCGATCGATTATCCGTGGATCACGCACGCTGTCGACTCGATCTCTATATGTCGCACTTCGCAGTTTGCAATCCATCGATGTGAGCTAGGGGTTCCGAGCACGTTGCTGTGTTTTATTATCTGCACCCAGCATTCATGTACACGTCGTGTCGGTGACGATCTGCTTGGACTTGGCGGAATATTGTGCGGGTATGCTGAGCTTGAGACTGGACTGCTGATTTTCGCCTGGAGAAGCGTCGGGTCCTCGTTGATATCTACCTCCTCCTGCATGTGCTCAAACTCAATGAAATAGTTCTTGGACTCACTGTCATAATGCGCCGTCCAGGAGCCGCTGTATGGCTGTTGAATGAGAAATAAGACCAAGTTCAGGTTAAGATTAAAGTTGTTGCTGTAACGGAAGATTGAGGAATTACCTAGACCTTGCAGTCTTCAATACGTTACGGAAGTTTACGCGAAAATGAGGTTATGGTATATTACAGCCAACGGGGTCGTCGCCGAGCTCAAGCGGTGAGAGCGCTCGATGAAGTTGAAGCCGAGCTCGGAAGTGCTACCGATTACGCTGTCGATCTCGCTCTTGATCTCTGGCGATCCACGCTATAGTGCTTGAGTCGTCCTGACCAGCACTCGACGCTTTGGCACAAAAATCTTGACGGGCGATGCACTAGCAGTAGCACGAGTATCTTCTTTGTATATACTATCTCGACTGCCGTTGATACTTAAAATTTGAAAACACCAATTATGCACCATTCGCAAAATTGTATATAAAAATCAAAACAACTTGTTGATTCCAAGTGGCACAGCAGCCGAAATCAAAATATCCGACTCGAATATGAACGAGTCCAAGTGCGTATTTATTCAGGATTTCCAAGTTACGAAGAATGCGAGGTGGACTCCAAAACGAAACGATGCTCTGGAAATTATTTATTCGCGGCCTAGTCGTAATCAAGGGGGTATCACCTTACAGATATTATAACCTTATAACCTATTATATTTTTTGACATATTCTTGTATTATTGTACTTAAAAAGAAGAGAATCGCATGGCCAGAAATTTTAAGAAATTATCGCAAATTAATTTTTGATCTTAGTTATTTTTATGAAGGAGTCATTTCCTTAGAAAAATACTACGGTCATTAGAAAGATCTGTTTAAAATCTTCAAAGTAGGATACTCACACATATGAGTTAACAACGGATCAAATAAAATATAGACAGAATGAATAAAACTTAAATAGGTTAAAAAGTAAATTCAAAGTATAATAGGGTCGCGGGGCTCCCCGACGGCGCACTGTATAAAAACTTATACTTGCCATCGGGGCGCTACCGCGCCCCTTGATTTTATGATTCCGACACTTCTTACTATTTCTGCAAATTATTTAATTTAGCTTTGAGATTTTTTCTTAGCAACAAACATGTATTTGAAGATTTTCAAGGCAACATGCTGATAGTAAAGCTCCTTAGATCATAATATTTTTTAACAGATTTACACCTTATAAGTAATAATTCGAGTGTTTCATTGATACCCTACTGGAAAAAATCACGTGATAATCATGTGATAATCACGTGATAATCGCGTGATAATTGCATGATTATCACGTGATATTTTCAACCGATTTATCACGATATTATCATTGTCACGCGAGATTTAAAAAAAAATTCTGCAATTTTATTAAAAATACTAAATGTGATATCTATAATTTACAAAAGTGGACAATTCTTAATAAATACGGGTTAAATTAAAAACATTTTTTTTTTTAATTCTCCGACCCAGGTTTGAACCCAGGATCTCAGCGTGACAATCCATTGCGTTACCCACTGAGCCATTTGCTTTCTTTTACGGATAATGTATTAAAATAATTTATATATGTACATATTCATTTTTATTTTTATATTGTTTCTAGTTGAAATAAATTTTCTATTTGATACGAAAATAAATAGTAACAACTAAATTTATTGTTATTCAACTAATAATTAGTTGGTTGTAATTACATCAACTAATCTCATGACTTGAATATTTATAATTTTTAAATTAATCATACAACCAATTATTATTTTATAACAATAAATTTTGTTTTTATTATTTTCGTTTCAAATAAAAAATGTATTTGTATTAAAACGAATGTAAATATAATAATGAATGTCTACATATATGAATTGTCTTTTTACACTATGTAATGGATTGTCACGCTGAGGTCCTGGATTAAAACCTCGGTAGGAGACATTAAAAAAAATTTTTTTTTTTTCATTTTAACCCGTATTTATTAGGAATTGTCTACTTTTCTAAATTATAGATATCGTATTTAGTATGTTTAATAACATTTCAGATTTTTTTTTAAATCTCGCGATAATCACGGGATTATCACGTGATAATCGCGTGATAAATCAGTTGAAAATATCACGCGATAATCGTGTAATTATCTCGCGATTATCATGTGATTATCACGCGATTATCACGCCATTATCACGTGATTATCACGTGATTATCACGTGATTATCACGTGATTATCACGTGATTTTTTAGTAGGGTAGACTACAAAACAACTGGACGGCAAGTAAACATTAAAATAATCATTTCGAAAAGTATCCTATTTTTTATAAACCATCAGCAGATTCTAGCTTACCTGCACTGACAAAAATCATTTCTTACTCCAAAAAGAATTAGTCTTTTTCTCCCTTCCACGTAATGGCTGTAACCGAAACTTGGCTTAGTGACAAGATAACATCTATCCGTTCACTGGATAATTACATACCATACAGACGCGACAGGAACAGGAACGGTGGAGGTGTGGCCCTCTGCATCCATCATTCATTGACAGCTAGTGCTATTCCGTCGTCGGACGGCGACTAGTCCGTCAAGCCAGGTAAACCCGAATACCTCTTTTGTGAGATATCTGCAAAGGGAGTATCACCGATCTTCGTGGGAGTTGTGTACCGTCCACCACATGCCCCTTTCATTCAAGGCTCTAACTTCATTGAACAACTCACTACGTATAATTACTCTACTAAGGTCATTATGGGTGATTTCAACTCCGACCAACTTCCCTCATCCGAAGATGTCAGCTACATCACGGCTCTCATTGAGGAAAACTCCCTCAAATCGATTTCCTATGGTGCTACCCACCATAAAAAGGAATCTGACACCTGGCTTGACCTCTGCTTAATCGATGAACAGGATCGCCTGCTCTCACACTGGAAGATAGAGACCCCCTTCATCAACGGACATGACCTTATCACGGCCACTCTCGACGTACAGATTCCACGTAACGTACCTCAAACATACTCTTACAGAAACTACAAAGGAATTTGTGCTGAGAAGCTAAGGGACTTTCTTAGCACATGTGACTGGTCATCTCTCGCAACGTCATCACTCGACGAATGCATCACTACGAATGCTATAAATCATTTCGCCACTTTACGGACTGTGACTCCAGGACGAAAACGTCACCCATGGTTTACTACGGCTCTTCGTGATCTCTTGACCGAACGCAACAGACTCTACAGACGATTTTGAAGAACTCGTCTACCCTGTGATCTGTACTTTTACAGACTAGCAAGGTATGACGCTCATCGACAGGTCGAGAAAGCCAGGCTGAATTATTATTATTTATGCCTGTCAACCCTGACTGATGTCGCTGAGATATGGAGACAGCTTGTCCTTGAGCGAGGCTCACTTCCCTCTGCCTGGAAGCTATCGCTGATGCAAGTACTGAATAAGGTTAGCTCGCTAGTAGCGCTGACTGGCTACCGTCCGATTTCTATGCTCTGGTTCTTATCCAAGGCGCTGGAGTGGCTGGTGCATAGGCGAGTCACTGAGTACCTCAAATCAAGATTCTTTCTTGGCGATGTACGAACTGGCTTCCGCACTGGCCACATCACATAGTCTTGCTTAATTAAGCTGACTGATGATATTAGGCTTGGTATAAACAGGAAAAAGGTCACACTTCTACTTCTCTTTGATTTTAGCAAGGCGTTTGATACTGTGTGTCACGTCAGGCTCCTCAGAAAGCTATCCTCCTTCAGCTTCTCCAAGCAAGTCATTCGCTGGCTTGCCTCTTACCTCACTGGCAGAGAACAAGCCGTCATTGGTGACAACAACGAACCTTCCACCTTTCGCCCCCTTTACATCGATGTGCCACAAGGATCTGTTCTAGGTCCTTTGTTGTTCGCGTTGTACATCAATGAAATCGGCTTCTGCCTAGATTCTGATGTATTCCATCTAATCTATGCGGATGACTTGCAAATATACAGCCAATGCCACCTAGAGGATCTAGATTTTTGTTCTGCCAAAAACGTAAGCAAGGCACTTAAAACTAAGGCAATCGTCCTGGTCTCACCCTACTACATCAACGCTTTACTAACTGTAGTTAATACCTTTATCAATATAGGGGAGCTCGGGTCGATTTTAAATTATCTGTGCACAGTCTGGGATTGGTGCTTGATTCCAAACTAACATGGAAAGAGCATTTTACACAACTATGTAAGCGCGCTTACTCATTAATGTACAGGGTGTATTTCTTTAGGAAGAGCACCAATCTCAGGCTGCGCAAGCATCTTGTACAAGCGCTCCTATTTCTAATATAGACTACTGCTTACTCGTATACTGCGACCTAACACAAGAACTTGACACTAAACTACAGAGACTAGTAAATATTAGAATACGTTACATCTATGGTGTAAGGAGAGACGAGCACATCTCTCCTTACAGACGTGAGTTGCAATGGCTTACCAGCGCCAGACGTCGGACGTACTTTGCATCCTGCTTTTTACGAAAATTATTTAACACAGCTGTGCCCTCCTATATCATGGCCTTTTATGACTTCCACGTCGCACTCAGACCTGTCAGGGGGGAGATGACACCCTTGGACATTCCAGCGTTCACGACGGAGTTGCTGAGAAATTCCATCCATGTAAGATCCTCATAGCTCTGGAATTCTCTACCATCACATATTCGCAATATACGATCCATTTTACTTTACACAAATAGCAAAACAACACTTCTTCAAACTTGAAAACACACTATCATAAACATTATCGCGCTCATACTAAAAATAATCTCCCGCATACTCAGGCAACAAAATACTTATATAGTAAATTTTTATCATTTCTCTATAAATTTAATTTGTACAACATAATGTACAGGAATGAAGACGATTTAATCTAATCTCTCTCTCTCTCTCTCTCTCTCTCTCTCTCTCTCTCTCTCTCTCTCTTTTTCACTCTCTCTCTCTCTCTCTCTCTCTCTCTCTCTCTCTCTCTCTCTGCACATTGTATATTTTATTCTAGTCAGACTCGGTCCTTAGGCCGTAACTCTACTTAGTTTATACTGATTACGAAGCCAAAAATCTGGTGCAATATTTCTTTTATGTTTTTTCCAACGAAGGTGTTGTCACTATTCTTAGGGCTTAATTCTACTGTGATATTAAATGAACAACTTGTGATAATTACCCTACTGTTGTGATTGTGATAACTGCGTGTATTCTTCTATGTATTTTATCTATTTGTGTATTCCGTGTAAATTTTTATGTATATATCATGTATTTATTATTTTGCCGCGAAGGCAAATGAAGCCCTATCTGTCTGTCTGTCTGTCTGTCTCTCCCCGATATTTTTCGTCTTTACGTTTTCCTGAACACGAGTTTCGCGCTAGATATCTTCTTCTACTTCTAGCCTCTCACTTCTTCTCGTACAGGTATTTATCGTGCCCTGTGAAATGGCTCAAGAAAAAAAAACGACTATACAGGCGCAAAGAGAGACCTTACGATTTAAAATTGATTCGATGGTTAATTTTTTGAATAAGGCCATATTTTTTGTGCTACTATTCAGATGCTTGTACATGCATGACCATTATTTTTACAATTTTAATGTTTTGAAGCCTATAGATTTTTAGAACTACATTTTAATTTAAATAAATGTACTAAAGTCATGTGAAAATTTTCATGGGGATAAAGACTTTGTGATACGTAATAAAATTATACAACAAAATGATGGAAACCGCGTAATCGTGTAGTGAAAATCACTTACAAAAGTGACATAATTTTCATCAGTCATAAAGTTGATTAACATTTCAGCATATGGACTAAGTGACTCTATCCTAATTAATCTCTAAAGCCTCTTTTATCATTTCAAAAAATTCCACGCTGGGATTTCTAGCGTTTACTTATGCGTGTTCGTAATGATAAAGTCGGATATCCACGTTCAAATTAAAATTGAATGATTTAAAACAAAAAATGTAAACATTTGTAAAAAATATATTGAAAGCATGGGGAAAATGTTTGTATGAATGTGTGGGCATGTTTGTTTGCATACGACTGTTTCTAATTTTTTTCGCATAATTTTCTTCATTTAAGATTTTCTTTCTAAAACGGATTATGTTTTGTAATTTTGGTATTTTTGTTGTTTTATTAGTTCTTGAAATTATTTTTTGAAATGCGCAAACTCAGATTCTTATTAAACATAATATTTGGCAACTCTTCAAATAAACAAATATTGTATTGCAAATCGATCAAAAGTCTACTTTTACTTTTTTATCACCGGGACTAGCAGGATATACTTTATAAGCAAGCTTTTTAAAACAAATTTTTTAAATTAGCCCTAATATTTGTTCGTCCAAATTAAATCAGATTATTTTAGAATTAAAACGTTGATAAATAAGTTGATAAATAAATTAATTCTAAGAATAATCAAGTACAATTATACGTAAATATTACCATCAAAATCTAATGTTCCTGATCCATCTGCATCAATTTCATCTATCATCATATCAAGTTCTTCCGGCGTTAAATTGTCATCTAATTCGTGAAGAATATCACGGAAAACTTCAGTTGTTATGTAGCCATTTCCCTCTTTATCATAAAGTCTAAAAGCTTCCCTTAATTCAGCTTGTACAGCTTCAGCATCAGCATCATCCTCAAGAAATCTAGCAGCAAGGTTGCAAAACGTATCGAATCTAATTTCTTTTCTTCCTAAATGAATCAAATATCTAATAAATAAACAGGAAAATCGATAAAGTCTCAATTTAAATAATAAACTAAACCTAATTAAATTTTATGCACCTTAATTATAGATGGTACAAATTTCTTATATGATTATACATACTTAATACAGTCGCTCCGTAAGAAGACCAGCACGATTGACACTTTACGACGAAGAGTAGCGCCGTTCAAAAAGAAGACAATCACATCTCGTGTATTTGCCACAAACACTAGCACAACTGGAAAACTCATGTAAAAGTTCGTTTTTGCGACACTGGCGTGGGAGAGTTTGATTATCTGTTGCGTACGTTGATGAGCTTCTGAACACCAAAGCAGCCTTGTTGCTGTTAGCTACTTAAACGTGATTACTCGATAGTGCTCGAATAGCAGCTTGAAGAAAAGAGCTAAATGCCGGATACTTTTAATAACGTATAAAAAGAAAATATTCACCTTATGACTAGACCTATGAAGTGTATAATTAAAATTCAAGTTAGAAAATTCGTAATATGCATTTGCTTTAGTTTGGACGCTTCGAGTTGTGATACTTGTCGCCGTAAGATGTCTGGTTGTGCTAGTTTTCGCCGTAAAAATACAAATTATGCTAGTTTTTGTAGCTAGTATTTTAGTTGTGCTAGTCTTCACGACAAACAACGAGTTGTGCTAGCATTCGCGGCGAATACGCGTCGTAGTATGCGTCAAGTTGCTACTAGAAGTAGAAAATTTAGGGGGCGACGGTATGTAACTGTGCATATTATTACATACTTGTATTGAGAATATAGTACATTTGACTGTATGTACAGTATAGTTCGTGCTAGAATGAGTGAGCGCGTTAACGAGTGTGTGAGGGAACGCACACATGCAAGTATCCCCTCTCGCGTATGAGTGTGAGTCACATGACTACTTGCGGTGTCGAGACTAAACGAGTCTCGCACATCGCTCTCTTGGGAACGAGCCGTCGCCGAATACACAAGGTGTGTGCGACGCATAGCTGTACATAGAAGGAGAACAATAAATCCACATTGTTATAAACATTAATCCTCTGCTTTACCTCATTTATCTAACATGGTAGCAGACCGGTGGTTTGTATATTTATTTAGTTATATAGTTACTTTCGAGTACTATAAAGCTAAATAAGTGAGGTTAAAAGCCACGTGGTGAAGAAATTTTTCAAAGTGAAAAATCAAAGTGTTTCAATAATATAAGAAGAAAAATACAAGTGAGAATAAATAGCTAAACAAAAGGACTATTGATTAGTAGAAAGATTTTTTGGAAAAATCGTAAAATCAGTGTGATGCACGCGGATTAAAAAGTACATGTGAAACACGTGGCAGAGTGCATGGAAAACCGAGAGACGCCGGAAACGAAGAAAATTAAAGAGGAAGATTCTGAACACGAAGGAACGTTCGAGAATCAACTAGAAATTGAAGAGAATTCTGAAATAGAAGATAAAATCGAGTTTCAAGCAGACGAAATGGAGAAGAAAGAATTTGCTATACCAGTGTTTGATGGAGAGGATTACAACATGTGGAAGAAGAGAATAACGATGTTTCTAAAATTAAAAAAGTGTCATGAAGTAATAGACAAAGAAAAGCCCTCAACAGGAGCAAGCGAAACATGGGATGATAATGACTTGAAGGCGATTAACATAATTTATTGTGCTATTTCGAATAAGCAATTAGAGTTCGTGTGCGAAGAGACTACTGCGTTTGGCATAATGAAGAAGCTAGACAGTATGTATTTGAAAAAATCTACAGCACTGCAAATTGTATGCAGGAACAGACTTGAAAAAATAAGATTAAATAATTATAGTGACACGGCGTCATTTTTTAGTGATTTTGAGAAAGCAGTGAATGATTTGAAAGGCGCAGGTGCCAATATAAGTGAAAAAGAAAAATTAAACTATATGCTGAACACGTTGCCAGAATCGTACAGCTACATAGGTGATTTAATTGATACATTAAAGGAAGAAGATCAGACAGCTGATTACGTGAAAAATAAAATTAAGCTTTCCGAGATGAAACACGGCAATGAAGATTCCGAAAGAAAATCAAACGTTTTCGCAACAAGCAAAGAAAGATGCTACAAATGTGGAAAAACCGGTCACTTCGCAAGAGAGTGCAAAGATGGCGGTCAAGCAGCGCACAGCGGTGGAACATGGCGAGGTCCGACACGTGGTCGAGCCCGCGGCGGAGGAAGAAGAAGCAACTACGGCAGAGGGCGAGGCAACTTCCGTCAGCAGCAGCAAGGTGCCAGTACGAGTCAACCGAGTGGGTCCGACGTCAGCGCCTGGATAGCAACAGCGCATGCGGCGCGAAATAAAAAGACTATAGGTAATGAAATAAATTGGTTGCTAGATAGTGGATGGTCAGACCACATTATAAATAATGATAGTTATTTTGAAAATTGTATTCAGTTAAAGAAACCGATTAAAATTTATTTAGGAGATAGTAGTGAGTTAGAAGCAACTAAAATCGGTAATGTAGTAAGTTACTTTAGAGCCTTTGAGAAAGAAAATAAAGTAGTAATGAAAAATGTTTTATACGTAAAAGAAATGAACACAAATTTAATTANTGACTAGGTTACAGTGAAGTAGGTTATAGAGTTCTGTTGAACGGTAGAGTAACAGTTCATAGACATGTTGATGTTGTAGAATCATATGAAAAATGTATTGGTCTTGATTATGACGACGAAAATATTTCTTCCCGTACTCCGACTCTCGAGTCGAGTAAGAGAAGCGAACAAGAGTTCGAAAGCGAAATCGATGATGATGTATTTGATAGCGCAGATGAAAATGAAAATGTAACCGAAAAAGATCAAACAAATGTAAAGAATATCGATAAAAATAGTTTGAAACCAAATACTCCACGTCGATCAACACGTGTGAAAAAGAGTCCGATAAGATATCCGGAAAATAGTACTAATAGAGTATCCGTATATTATTGTAGTAGGTAGACACCTTGTACATTTGAGGAGGCGATGAATAGCGATGAATGCGATAGTTGGAAAAATGCTATGGATAAAGAAATGAATAGCTTGTATGAAAATGAAACATGGAAATTAGTTGAGAAACAAAAAGGAAAAGAAGTACTAGACGTAAAATGGGTTTACACAAAAAAGGCTGATGATATATTTAAAGCTAGGTTAGTAGTAAGAGGTTTTCAACAAACGAATGGTATTGATGACATATACGCTCCAGTAGCAAAAACGCAAACATTAAAAATTTTGCTTTCTTATTGTTGTCAATTCGGATTAATTATAGAACAGATGGACGTTGTAACAGCATTCTTAAATGGTAAAGTAAGCTCAGAGGTATACGTCAATCAACCAAAAGGTTACAATGATGGAACAAACAAAGTTTGTAAATTGTTTAAAGCGCTGTATGGACTACGAGAAAGTCCAAGAAAATGGTACGAATGCTTTGATGAATACTTAGCGAAATTAAAATTTAAAAGAAGCAATGCTGATAATTGCTTGTATACCTATGGAAAAGGAGATGATGTTTTATATCTTTTGTTATATGTAGATGACTTATTGATCTGTTGTAAAAGCAAGAAAAAAATTCAAAGTCTGAAGAAAGTGCTAATGAATAAATTTAAAATGAAAGACCTAGGAGAAATAAAAGATTATTTAGGGATAAATATAGAATATGATTATAACGATTGTAAAATGAAACTAAGCCAAACTAAATACATAGAGTCACTAGCATGTAAATATCAAATAGAAAATAGTAAATTATATAGCACTCCTATGGAGACAAACTTGAAACTTGAGAAGTCTGAAAATTGCGAGTCAAATATTAAGTATAGAAACTTGATAGGTGCTTTATTGTATATAAGTTCGAATACGAGACCAGATATAAGTTTTAGCGTAAATTACTTAAGTAGGTATCAGAATTGTTATGACCAGACTCATTGGAAGTATGCTTTAAGAGTACTAAGATATTTGTATTTAACGAAAGACTTATGTTTAAATTATAAAAGGAAAGAAAATGGTAATAATATAATCGACTGCTATGTGGATGCAGATTGGGCTGGTGATATTATTGATAGAAAATCTACGACAGGTTATGTTATAAGAATGTTCGAAAATGTAATTGACTGGAAGTCAAGAAAACAAAAATGTGTAACTAAAGCGTCGACATACGCAGAATATGTAGCCCTATCCGAATCTGTAAGCGAACTAGAATACATCAGAGAGTTGGTAAAGATATTCGAAATAAATATTGCAGAACCGATTAAAATTTATGAAGACAATTCAGGTGCAATAAACATTGCAAATAACGGTAATTTTACGAAAAATTCTAAGCATATTGAAATTCATTATCATAGTGTACATCAAAGCGTGAAAGATAAATTGATTGAAGTTTGTAAAATTGATACTAATGAAAATGTTGCGGACATTTTTACAAAAGCTCTCTGTAGAGAAAAATTTGAAAAATTCAGACAGTTGTTAAATGTAAAAATATAATGTACAGTACAAATGTAAGGAGGCGTATTGAGAATATAGTACATTTGACTGTATGTACAGTATAGTTCGTGCTAGAATGAGTGAGCGCGTTAACGAGTGTGTGAGGGAACGCACACATGCAAGTATCCCCTCTCGCGTATGAGTGTGAGTCACATGACTACTTGCGGTGTCGAGACTAAACGAGTCTCGCACATCGCTCTCTTGGGAACGAGCCGTCGCCGAATACACAAGGTGTGTGCGACGCATAGCTGTACATAGAAGAAGAACAATAAATCCACATTGTTATAAACATTAACCCTCTGCTTTACCTCATTTATCTAACAACTTGATTAGCATAATATTTCATTATTCAACTATTTTAATAAGACAATGAAATACTGAAAAAATTTATTAATTTATTAATAATATAATAGTGTAATATACTAATGCATTAATAGGGATTGCAATGCCTGTTACAACGCCGTTACCCCAACCGGGTCTTGGGCTCAGTCGTCCAGAGTGGACGGGTAGGTGCCCATCACTACTACACAGTGTGTCCTCAGGTTGCGGATAAAGGAACGGCCCCTGAAAAAGAGGTTAGCTGCGGATAAATTAAATAAGCAGCCGCAAACAACTGATAGGCCCGGGTGTAAGTGTGATGAGCCCACACTGGCAAACACACTCATCTAGAAACACTACGCAAGCACGACAGCAGCAACAAACATGCGCATTATCTCGTAACTCACTTTTTCTCTCTATCTCACTATGTCTATAATATATCTCTTTAGACACACATTACAAAAATGGACCAAAAATTCTGCTGTCGTAGAGAATATGGAAGCGATGACAACTGCCCCAAAAGGGGATGTGTAGAATGATTTGCCACCTGGTCTTACACGGCAAAGATGCCAGCGAAGGTGCGCTGTCTTGCAGGGGGGCGTTAGAATATGAGAATGAAACCGAGTCAGTCTGACGACGAGTTAACTATGTCCTCGTCAAAGTTAGAAAGCTGTCATACTCACAAGGAGAGCTACCAGTCTCCGGAAAAGGGATTTCGCTAAGACTTTCAGAAATGTTTTCTGGTAATTAAAAATGAGAGAAACCAGTTGTAGTTTGATCTCATAGGCCTTTTTCCAAATTTAACCAAAAAACCTAGTTTATTCAAACAAGTATAACCTCTAAGGCATAATTCCTAAAGCATTCTGTATAAAATTAACTTTAAGTACGGAAAATTTCCTATAAAATGAGGTGATTACAAACGCCAAAAGATCATTTTTTTCGAATGAACTAATTGAAAATTTTATCGTATTTCTGACTTGGAAAATAGTGTATAGAATAATCGTGAGAAATTATGTAAAATCTTACATTGGTTATATTTTTTGAAAAAAATGATATTTTGGTTTCAAAAACCACCTTAATCGATAGGAAATTTTCCGTACTTAAGGGGACAAGCCACTTTTAAACTCTGAAAAATAAAATTCTTATAAATAATTACAAGAATAAATTATAATTGATATATAATTTTTATACTAATATTAGGCTCTATTACCTGTATTTTCACCATAGTGAATCCATATTTGCACATATTTACCCATAGTGACTCTCCGTATACTGTTTTGAGCATTTTGGCACTCTCCGTAGGATTCCATGTGACCACGTGGTTTGATTGGGCTAAAATTTTAGGAGCATGCTTTGAACACTTGCTCTTTTGGTATGAATGAAGGGATTTTGATTTGAATGCTTAGAAAATGCTTAACAATGAAAATATTTAATTTTTGGCCTTATTTAACCTTTTTATGCCACATTTTTTTTCATAAAAGATTTTCTAAACATTCAAATCAAAATCCTTTCATTCATAAAAGTATAAGTGTACAAAGCATGCTCCTAAAATTTTAGCCCAATCAAACCATGTGGTCACATGAAATCCTACGGAGAGTGCCAAAATGCTCAAAACAGTATACGGAGAGTCACCATGGGTAAGTAGGTCCTAATATGGATTTACCATGGTAAAAATACAGGTAATATAACCTAATATTAATATAAAAATTATATAAAAATTATAATTTATTTTTGTAATTATATTTATAAGAGACCGGCGACGGCTCCGTGGTAAACCACCTGCCTCTCGGTCAAGGGGTCGTGGGTTCGAGCCCCCATCAGGGCGATCAGTTTTTTCAGATCCGATGGAAATCTTACTCACGACACCGGGTTTGAGAAAGGCGTAGGTGTGATGAGCCTACCCTGGAAACTTTCGAACGCTAAAATTCATCTAGAAACACAACACGATACGTTGTGAGGCCATGAACTTTCGAGTTCGAAAAAGCCATCCATTTATTTTTTTTTTATTTTTAATTATATTTATAAGAATTTTATTTTTCAGTCTTTAAAAGTGGCTTGTCCCCTTAAAGTAAATTTTATAAATTTTATACAGGATGCTCTAGGAATTATGCCTTAGAAGTTATACTCGTTTGAATGAACTAGGTTTATTGGTTGAATTTGACTAAAATTGGCTATAACTTCCGAATAAAGGCCTATAAGATCAAACTACAACTGGTTTTTCTCATTTTTAATTACTAGAAAACGTTTCTGAAAGTCTTAGCGGAATCCCTTTCCCGGAGCCTGGTAGCTCTCCTTGTCAGGTCTAGGGAGGTATAAACGTTATCACCCCTAGACTCGCCTGCGATCGGAACAGGATCTAAAACGCACAAATTCAACTTACTATCATGGCTAAAGAAAAACCAAAGCGGGTGCATTCGAGAAAATTTTAAAATAAACTGAAAGCTACGATTTAGATTTAGTACCAATACAAGAAACTCGTAGGAAAGAAAGCGTGATGTTAGGATCCGGTAATTTTACCTTTATGTATGGGGACGCAAGCGAACATTCCTTAGGTACCGGTTTTCTGGTTAAAAAAAGAATCATACACATTGTAAAAAGTTTTAAATTCGTGAACGACAGACTCTCGTATTTTATTATCGAAGGAGCGTGGTAATTACGTGGTTATTAATGTACACTGTCCTACGTAGGACAAAGAGGTAGAGGTCAAGGATCTTTATTACGAAAATTTGGAGTAATTAATCGACCAATTCGCCTCTTACGACACCAAAATAGTAGTAAGGAATTTCAACGCTAAAATATGGAGAAAGGAAATGCTTATGTCTACAATAGGCAAAGAAAGTCTGCACGAAACCAGCAACAATAACGGTATGAGAGTCATAAATTTCGCGGTGGCAAGATCTTATAGTACAGACTATGTGCTTTAAGCACATGGATATACACAAAGCAACGTGGACATCGCCGGATGGAGCCAAGCAAAATCAGATCGATCACTTTTTCATCGATAAGAAGCGCCACACGAATGTACTTGACTCAAGAACCTATAGGGGAGCAGATTGCGACTCAAATCATTTTCTTGTAGTGGCCAAATTGAGAGCCAAATTAGTAGTCGGGAAAAATAGTAAACGAGCCAATAAAGTAGAGTAGAAACCTCCGATAATGAAACACTACCAAACGGGGTACAACGAGTGAGGTATCAAGTAGAAATAAGTAACCAGTTTCAGGTGCTCGAGGGAACAGATGCACCGACGGAGGTAAATGACGAGGGTGAACAGTCTACTGGGGCTGTAAAAAAAAACGGTGAAAGAGGCCGTATATAAAGTGATGAGTAAAAATAATAAGCCAAAGAGCAAACCATGGTTTGACGAAGAGTGCAAACTCCGGTTTAAAAGGCACAAAAAGGCTAAATTAGATAGCGTGCACAATTAAAGCGATAGTGCTGTAGAAGAGTACCATGAGATGAGAAAGCAAGTGGGCGTGATTCACAGAAACAAGAAGCGCGAGTATTGAAAGAACTAGAGAGAGATTATAAAAAAAAAACTAATAGTAAGGAAAATAACCTGCACAAAATGTACAAAGGAATAAACACTATTAGGACGGGTTTCCAGAGTAGATCACAATTAATGAAAGAGGAAGACTGGAATCTTGTTACAAGCTAAAATAAAATGCTAAGCTGTGGAAAGACTGTTTTGATAAGTTACTACCCTGATAGAAACTTTGGTTATTTTGAGCAGTTTATGGCCAGTGTTTGCCAGTGTAATTTCGACAAAATTTGCCAGTAACTGGTTATCATGGGTCACAATTTCTACCAGGCTTAACGTATATAAAATCTGCGAGGAAACGGGAGATGAAATCTGCACTACTGAAATCCATATAGAAATACCGACCTATAAAGAAGAAGAAGCCGCGATCAAAAAACTAAAAAACAATAAGGCCGCCGAAAATCATTCTATCTCAGCTGAATTACTTAAATATAGAGGCACCGCGCTTACATCCAAAATTTTTGAACTAGTAAGTGCTATTTAGAAAAACAACATTAAATGCAGTATTTTCAAGATTTTTATATAAGATAGATTCAAAAACATTTATATCATATTGTAGTTACCACAAACCAATTGCTTCTTTTATTTAGTCAAAAAATGAAGATGCCTGTGATTCTACTATGGATAAATGTAGTTGTAAATAAAGTTTGTACAAAATAAATTTCTGTACAAATAACGATAAACATATTATCATTATTTCGCCTGTTTTCAAAAAATAAACAAATTCCACAACACCTATTTCCGTATTCACTTCTATCGGCTGTACCCGACACAGCCACATTTTTGTAAATGACACATAATCTACTTATTCTATCACGTTATTATAGATAACAACGGAGACTGGATTTTAAATACGACAGGTACAAGTAGACAAGACGCAGGTGCATACACTAAACTATACTAAATTATATTGCAGTAGGGCGCCGGCAAGAGGATAGCCGGCATGATATGATCATAGATAAACCGGGCATTTGCTAAGGAGAAGGTGATCTAAGTGTTGGAAATTTTACTTTTGAAAAGGTTAGCGAATTCAGATATTTAGGCACAACTATAAATGATCAAAACGAAATTAAATCGATTAATAAAAGACTTTATTCAGGTAATGCCGAGACCAACTGTTTAGCGGCTTCTGATGGCGACCACTTATTCTATTCTACTATATATAACAGAGGTGTGGGCCGGCGCTATGGAAGTAAAGAAATACCAAAAGCAAATAACAGCAGTGTGACGTAGAGGACGTTACGAATAGCGTGCTCCTATCTAACAGTCTCGGAGAGGCGGTAATGACAATTGCGGGGATGATCCCCGTCAACCTGCTTGCTATCAAGCCCATGCGGATATACGAGGATCACCTGATTTTGGATAGCATTTTGTTGGCAACCGAAGAACGCGAGAGAACAATGCGAAAATGAAAAGAAAGATGGGCTCAGTGCCAGCAAGCGAAATGGACGAGAACAGTGATTGAGGAGATAGGCCCGTGGACGGAGCGGAGGTGGGGAAAGATTAATTTCTATCTCACCTAGTTTCTCTATGGGCAAGGCTACTTAAGAAGCTACCTGTTTGCGATCAACAGAGTGGCAACACTGGCGTGTAAATGCTGCGGTGATGAACGGAACGACCTGAGACACACGTTCTTTAACTGCCCTCGATGGACAGATAGGCATAGAGTTCTAGAGCTGACGATAGGCGCGTTCACGCCTGAGACAGTAGTTAGTAGTAGGATGTTTGACAGATAATGTGAAGATAATGTAGAATAGTATAAGACAGGCGACCCCCTGAAGGAATGCGAGAGCGGCTGCCAGGGGGATTTTCGCGGCCGCAAGAGAGGTGGAGTTTTAGTAAGTATGTGTGGCATCCGTCACTCCCACGCCAGAATAGTCTCACACACGGGGAGTCTCGCACGGCTCTTGTCATGATGCATTAAGCATCTCTCTATAACTCTCTAGATAAAAAAAACCGCTGCTAATTCTTTGGCACGTAGCTTTCTTCAACATTATGTATCACTTTAATATCTGAGTTGTTTTTACTTCATATATAATTCTATAAAGTTTTTGTACTTTTTCGTTTAATAGATAAAATTATTTCGCATCAATTATATATACATAATCAATTATAGTTCTCTCTCCCTTTTTTCTCGCCTAGCTATAATTGTTTAACGAAGCTCCAAGAAATATCACCCTCCCTTTTTTACCTGACATCTTATTTACCAACCTATATGATCGTAACAAGGTGTCAGTTCTATATAAGCTACGCGCCAAAGAATTGGCAGCGCTTCGCATACATCTTGCAGTAATATTCTACGAAAAATTAATAAACCAACTCTATTCCAATATTTCGTGAAATATTTCATAAATATTCCATAAATATTCATTTTGAAGCTTTAAATTACTTTTTGAAGATTCCAAAGAATTATTTGTAAAATGTTTCTCTAATTTATTTCGTAAATACTTCACTCAAATATTTCTTGAAAGATATATGAAATAATTCTTAAATATTCTTTTTTAAATAAATAAACAAAACATTCAAGTATTTCCTTAATTATTTATTATTTATGAAATATTCCATAAAGATAAATATTCCATGAAATATAGCTCTAAATCATTTAATATATATTTTACTAAATCATTTCATGGAAGATTTATAATATCTTCCGGAAATATTTCATTAAAGCTACAAAAATAATTTTCAATCATTTCTTGAAACAGTTATGAAAGGTTCCATACATATTTTGTAACGGGGCTGCTCTGCTTGGTGTCGATAGCCGCGCAGACGTTAGCTGCGTGCAATGCATCTACCAGAGCGGAGAGATAACCGCGCTATAATCGAGACAGGGTCTCGTTTCCTTGGATGTTTTCGAGATCGTAGGTGGATGGATCGGCCAAGATCGTGTATTGGCTAGCTGCAGTTTTATGCACGTGTATCGAGAAGCGATACGCGTGCCCGCGGAAGCGGCGGGGATCTTATAAGGAATCGGGCTCGGATTCTAAGTGACAACACGAGAATTAGCGTTTAAGAAGTGAAAATATATTGTTCGATACATAAAGGGTTACACGCGCACACACACGGGTGTGCGAAACGCAGGCGAGAGGACGAATAGAGACCGGGAGGAAGCTGGCGAGAGAGAGAGATGGATAGAGAGCTGACTTACAGAAGTTGGTAGTCGACTCGAGCCCAGGACGTCTCCTTCGGGGCGAGATGTCGGCGCTGAACGGAAGCCGGGACGAGCGTAGTCGCACCAGAAGCTGCACGCACAGCGGAGTCACGATCGGCCCTGCAGAAGGTTTTCGTGGCCGTCTGGATCGATCGCACGCACTCTCCTCACCGACAGTTAGTCGCGCCGGTATCAGGATGTCTCCCGCACACGATGCTCACACGTTGCGAGCCGAAACGAATCTTACCGCGAGACGCGGTACGCGCGCGAGCTCTCTCTCTCTCTCTCTCTCTCTCTCTCTCTCTCTCTCTCACCTACCGTGCTTTCTCCCGCTCCGTTCTCTCTCCGCTTGCCTGTAACATAGCTGTAAGGTGTTAGAACATATTCTAATATTAGTTACGTTTATGCTGGGGAGATCATGACGAGTTAACATCGTTCCTCGTCATAATTTCATGAAATGTTCCGTAGAATTATTTCGAAAATCTTTCAATAGAATAACTGAATAAGTGAGCACGTCGATGTATGCGTGAATAAGTGAGCTCGTGTAACTTCGGGCGTTATCGCCTCTCATACTCTATACTTACTTGTGTTTTCCTATACGGCTACCACTGACTGATAATATGTACGACGAGAGAGACACGTTTTGTCTCTTGTGATATTATTTACTTACTTATTTATTATGGTATGACCATTTTTTCGATTATAGTGTAACAACTTGTGCCTGTGATATCGATATGTTGTGAATATTTTTATACATTTATATATTTTTGTTGTTTTTAATAAAGGCTTGAGGAGGTCCCCACCAAGGACGAAACATTGCCGATTTTAGTAATATGAGGTGTTAATAATTTTGTATAAAAAAAACAGGGTTATCCTCCCACTATTGCTCTGTCCAAAAATTTATTATTAAAATATGGAGAGGAATGATAATATTCTTCCACTGGAATATTCAATGAAATATTCATGTAATCTTCCGTAAATATTTCTGTGGAAATTCCTAAATGAGTTAAAATAATTTTCGATTTTCTTTTACATTTCCTTAAGGGGATCCGGAACGTTCGTGAATAGTCAGAGCTACGTGTCGGTAACTTAAAATTACAGTATTCCATATAACTATTGTTCTTTTAAAATTACGTCAATTTTGTAAAAATAATCGTATGTAAAAAAATATAATCTATGTTAGAGCATTGATAAAATATTAAAAATATTCGTTTATTTTAATTATTAGAATAAACGAACAGCGCCACCTTCTTCAAATTGATTCTATCCTTGTCTAGCTAAAGGGTTTTGTATCTTCTTCCTCTCTTCAATTTCTTCTACCTATCGTAGTCCGGCCTGATCGGCGCGCTACCAGCACTAGCGTATGGAGGGCCGACATGTGTTCGCCACCTTGTACCAGGCAAACGCAGCACAGTACCCGGCGGTAGTTCAGACTATCTGAATTGTAAGTCCCAAGTTGCAGTAATCCTTTTGATGATGGTACGTCTTAGAATTAACTAGCGCGCCACGCACCGCCGTACGGCCGCGGCGACTTGCCGCCTTGTATCGCTTCGCGTTTTGCGTACAAGGCGCGACCGCTGACACTCGCCATGCCCACCGGTGCTCGTGCTGCGCACTCGCTATCTCAAAAAACATTGATTTTTTATCTTTGTCGTATACAATTAAAAATGTGTTGGCCATGCATAACTTGAAAGTTTTTCAATTATTTTAGTTTTTGACTCATGATTTTCAATATTGTTGATTTTGGAATATAGACATTTATATAAATTTTAACATGTATTCTTTTATCGCAACGAAATTTATTATAAATATGATTGAAAACCCATTATTATTTCGTGACATTTAAAAAATATTATCTTTTTATGGTTCTTTAATTCAAATTATACGCGTGAAATTCCATAACGTGGCCAAATTCGGGACTATCCTATTTGGTGAAAAATACACACTGGTTTTTATATTGAAGCTGTGACGTCACGCTTAACAAACCGTATTCCATCCCATTCCTAAAAAGTCATGAATTTCGTGCAAAGTTAGTTTATTGCATAATTTGAACAGAAAAAGTATTAGTTTTATTATATCAGCTGAGCAAAACTGAACAGCTGTTCGTTGGCTCTGTCGAAGCGAGGCAGCGAGCTCGACCTCTGCGCATACATTTTGCGCATCGTGCGACGCGGTGACCGTCCATCCTGAAAAGTCTCTCTCTCTCTCTCTCTCTCTCACTCTCATCGTTCTCTGCCAGGACTGTGCCAATAAACGATTAATTACTTATCGCATTGGTGTCCTTTTAGAGATCGAGTACCAGCCGAATAATGTCGGTGTTTAGCCGAGTGAGAGGAAGAGAGAGAGAGAGAGAGAGAAAGAGAGAGAAGTAGAATAGCAGTCAACGTCGCACACGCCGCACTGTACAGCAGCTCGCCTCACCACTACCAGCGCACACATATACACCGAGCGCGAGCGGCGCATACACCGTCGTAGCCGTGCGAGCCGAGGAGAAGAGTAAACCGCTGGGAGGGGGAAGCTACTCGCGACGACGAGTAAAGACGTATGCAGCGCGCGTGCGTGTGTGATGCGGTCGTATGTGTGCGAACTATTATTGCTCGTACAGTCGCACGGATAAATTATGACAATATGTTAATAGAAAGAGTGTGCGATTGTGAGTACGTAAATAATCTCTGTAAAAGAAATCATCTGTCAGCAAGTCTACAGAAACAATGTAAAGAGTGCAAGTATGTGGTACGCATGCGCAAGAAAATCAGCGAAACGACGCGTTGCGAGTAGGCGAGAAGACTCGCTCACTTGTGTTCCAGAGAGAGACCAGCTAACACCCTCCGGTTTTTGTACGATTTGAGAGAGAGTTTGTTAGTTTTCTTCGCACGACTTTTCAGAGCACGAGACTTCGCAGAATGAGAGGAAGGACGTGTCGCTGAAATTTCTAAAGGTAGAGTGGCATTGAGAGAGAGTTGAGTATAAAGAATAAATCAGCGTTCCGCCGGAAGAATCGAACTGTGAGTCGAGTCGTGTAAAGTCGTAGTCTTGCCTCGTGGCATTACCGCAAATATTACCATCGGGCTAGCGAAGTAAGTGAGATTATTAGGATATTGTATTGTGTGATAACGCGGATCGCCGTGTTACGAGCGAAATGTTCCAGCCGGTTGTAGTGTGAAAACGTCGAGAGAGATTAAATAAATATTGAAAGCCGGATTACAGTCGGAAAGTTTGATAATTTAACTGTGAATAAAGATAATAATTATTGTGTGTGTTAAACGAGAGTGCGGTTATTTTCCTGATTTGCTACGACCGAACCTCCTCCGGGATAAGATCTCTGCACTAGCAAGGCGTGCGAGAGTAGTAGAATTTTCAGTAAATACCTCTGACCTGGCGCCGCATATAAATTCGGTCGGAGCCTAAATTGAAGCAAATAGTGTATTAACGAGTGTGGTCGCGAGAGAAAAATCGCAGAAAATCCACAACGTTACAATCGATCTGACGACCGGTTAGCGACATGCCCATGTGTGTTGACGTTTTGAAGCAGCCTCCCGGCCTCCGCTAACCGCAATGTTTTTTCGGCGATATTATAAGTGACTGCGTAGTGAAAAAGGGCAACCGCGACGTGATGTAACAGTGTTATAAGTTGTTTCAAAATCAGAACAGAAATGCTGCTATGGTGCCTGTTTTCAAGCAATCTTTGCTCACCGTGATTCGGCTCGCGGATCAGCTGCTCGCGGTTCTTGCTTTGGAAGACAGTGCAAAAAGTATTCAAAAGTGATGCACCCTGAATAGCACCGAGGATGCGACGTGTGAGTGTCAGTTCATTAAGGAGTGCTGCACTATAGGAAGCTGCAGTATAGTGCTGCAGTATCATAGATCCAACAAGAAACTTGAGTTTTTGCTTGGAGGTTATCCTTTGTTTTTTGGACTACTCCTGTGGCTGCTGCTCCTGCTCATTCTGTTGATGTGCTGATACATTCTTCTTGCAAGATGCTGTCTGGATGAAGAGTCACTATTGCATAAGATCTACGACTGGTTTTCCTTTGTTCTTGTGTTCATTATATTTACAACAAATATCTATTGTGTTATGTACAGTATAATCAGTGTGATTTTGTAATCTGTTTTTTAGAGTTACATCAGTGTTGTAATTCCGATGTCTTCCAAGATCACACTGGACTCGATTCTCTCTCTCTCTCTCTCTCTCTCTCTCTCTCTCTCTCTCTCTCTCTCTCTCTCTCTCTCTCTCTCTCTCTCTCTCTTTCTCTCTCTCTCTCTATCTCTCTGGTGGTGCTGGTTGGAACTTCTAGGTACTTCAACAGCCTCAATACAACCCTGGAGCTGGATTTATCTTATTTGGTTGTGCTGCTTGGCGTCTCTGGCTGATGTAATCACTCGGAGAGAACCTTGGAACTATATTTGAGCTTTCGGGCAGTGCTGGTTGACGTTTCTAGCTGGCTCAACCACCTGCGAATGATCCTGGAGCTTTATTTCCACTATCCGGCAGTCCTGGTTGGCGTTGCCAGCTGCTTGAACCACCTTGAGACGATCTTGCAACTGAATTGATGCTGTCCTGGAGTATTGGTTGGCGTTCTTGGATAATTCAACTACTTTTATACGAATCTGGATATGGATTTATACAATCTGACAAGGTAACTTTTAAAATATTACAATAAACTTGAACTGTATATTAAATTGATATTGTATCTTTAATAATATTTAACTTAAAACGCTTTGTCCCCTGAATAAGTTCAGTCAACAGATTTCTTATGGCTTGCGGATATATTTTCAGTGTTCATGATGATAATCTTCTGTTTGTAAATATGAACTATATTACTAAAACATGTTGTTTGACGGTATACATACTTGAAAGCTGCCTTGTTTTAAATTTCAAGCAGAGATCAGTGGTCTGAATCTCTCAATAATTATTTATGAGAATGATTTTCCAAGATGTCCGCCACGGGCGAAAGCTCGTCTCCTGGCGAGACAGAAGTATATCTTAAATGTCATCCTACGCAAATTGTTAGAACTGTTGTGTGTATCATTTGCGAAAGTGTGTATCATACAAGTGATTTTGTGAGACTAAATAAAGCCATTAGACTAAGTGCAGTCCTAGGAATCTGTCCGGATCATGAGAACATAGACATAACCTCAAAAGTGAACACTAAAACGCTTAGTAATGAGGCGAAACTAATAATTGCACAGGTTAAATCATTTGAAAAAAAGGAGATAAGAAAGCAGGTACTTAAAGAATTTCAAGATAACCTAAGTGATGACGAAAGTGACAATGGAAATAAAAATGAAACTCTGGATAATAGTCTGCAGCGGGAAAATGCACTTTTGAGAGAATTAAATAAAGAACTCAAAGATAAAAACAAACTATTAAATGTTATGCTTGAAAAACAAAAGAATGATGTATCCGCTGTTAAAAGCAAAACTTTCGCAGATGTTATATCTAATGTAAAAACCTATAAAAAACCAAAACGTGTTCCTAAAATTATAATAAAAAGAAAGTCAGATGAACTAACAACTGAAAAGGTGAATCAACTAGTGTCTCATTATTTAATCAAGGACAAAACAATTCAAACTAATAGGATAGTCAAGAAAAAAGATGAATTACTTATAAACTGTATGAATGAAGATAGTGTTAATAAAGCTTACGAATTGCTAAAGTCGAAATTACCTGATGGGTGTGAAATAGATACAGAACAAGTACTTAACCCTAAAGTTAAAGTCGTTGGAATTGACAATTTTGAAAAAATGGATAATAATAAGTTAGAAAAGGATATCAATGAGAGGAATTTCAGAAATTCAAAGAAAAAATGTGCTGTTCTCCATGCGTACAAAAATGATAAAACTAAATTACAGACAGTGATTTTGGAAATGCCTGCTGAATTATATCAACAAATGAGAGAAAATAACAACAGACTCTATGTTGGCTATCAAAATTGTAAAGTTTACGATTATTGCAATGTCAAACCATGCTTTAATTGTGGCAGGTTTGGACATAATGGTATGAAATGCGAAAACGATAAAATATGCTTAAATTGTGCTGGAAATCATGAAACCAGGGAGTGTGAAACAAATAAATTAAAATGTCCAAATTGTACATTCAGCAACAACAAATTTAAGACAAAGTTCAATACAGAACACGTGGCAACAGATAGCCACGAGTGTCAAATATTGCAGGCCAAGATAAGGAAGTATATAGATTTTACCGATTATACCATCCAGCCTACAATACCGAGATATGTTGGTATAGTAGGAAAAATGTCTGAAACGCAAATGATAACCAGAGCGTCGAGAATATCTTCACCATCACTGCAAACTCTCAATTCAAACATATCAGATAGATTAAGAATCAGGAAATAAACATGGATCAAGATTTTAACTTTGAAGAAGATGTAAGCAAGTTTGAACGTGAAATAGAAGATATCAAAAAGCTCAATGAATCCATAATAAAAGCAAAGAACTTAATGTTGTGCGTAAATATAAGAAGTATGAGTGCTAATTTCGAAAAACTTGAAACTTTTATTGGGAGTTTAGTGAAAAAACCTATTATTATTATTTGCACGGAAACCTGGAACTTACAATATCCTCAATATTATCAATTACATGGCTATGAATGCTATTATAATGAAAGTAAAATTAACAAAGCGGATGGCGTTTTTATGTATATTCTGAGTAAAATATGTCATAACACCACAATAGAAGTGGTTGATAGATTGAGCGTTGTAAGTTCTAATATTAAATTTATGTCCGGAGAGTCAATAAAAATCTCTGCGATGTACAGGTGCCATGACTTACCGAAGTCTGAATTTGTAAATAGCTTACGAAAGTTTTTGTCAGAGCACAGAAATATTAAAAATCACTGCATTTTTGGAGACTTTAATATTGATATATTAGATAAATATGTAGAAAACAAAGAAATAAGCGAAAAAACTATTATGCAGGAATACTTAAATAATTTTTTTGAACATGAATATATACCGAGCTTTAAAGGAATTACCCGTCCATCTCTAAATCTAGATAAAGGCACGTGTATTGATAACTGTTTTGCCAAAACTAAAAATATCATACTAGAATCATTTAAATTAAATACACCTTTTAATGACCATTACCCGTTGTTCATAACCATGGAACAACTTAAACTTAAAAAAGTAAGTGAAAATGATATCACATCCATGAATTATGGTAAATTAAAAAACTTAGCGAAAAGAATTGACTGGCAATTTTTGCTAACATTACAAGACTCCAACAATGCTTTAAACCAATTAATAAAAATGATCCATAGCTGTGTCGGCAGAGCCATGTGTAGTAAAAAATTAAGTAAAAAGAATAGCTCCATATCACCCAGGAATAACTGGATAACTAGTGCAATACTGGTGTCGTGTAATACAAAAGAAAATTTGTACAAAATATGGAAAAAAAACCCAACGAATTTAGTACTAAAAAATGAGTATAAAAATTATGAAAAAATTTTAAATAGAGTCATAAAAGATGCGAAATACAAATTCGAAAGCAATGAGATAAAACGAAATATAGACAACCCAAGACAGCTATGGAACATTATAAATACTAAGCTAGGCAAAAAAATTCAGCAAAACAAGTCAATTGACCATCTAATTGTAAATAAGCAAAAAATTGAAGATAAGAGTACAATAGCTAACACAATGAATGAATATTTCTGTAAAGTAGGTATTGACCTAAGTAACAAAATTCCTAATCTGGATAATGAACAACTAAAACTCCCAGAAAGAAATAACAAATCAATTTTTATCTATCCAACAGATAGTCTTGAAATTCTAAACTGTATAGATACACTGAAAAGAAAAGCTGGAGGTGTTGATAATATAAATGCAAAAACGATAAAAACATTAGCACAATATATAGCAAAACCATTGGAACATATTTTTAACCTATGTGTTCAACAATCCAACTGGCCAGATGCCCTAAAGTGTGCAGATATAGCTCCTATACATAAGGCTGGGGATAGGTCTTGTATGTCAAATTACAGACCTATCTCCCTTATATCAAATATAGCAAAAATTTTTGAGAAAATCATGTACAATAGATTGTATAGCTTTCTAACTGAATGCGAAATAATTTCTGACAAACAATTTGGATTCGTAAAAAATAGAGGTACTACAGATGCCTTAAACTATATATCAAACATTATTTATAATAGTCTAGACAAAAGCATTCCTATTATCACCACTTTCCTAGATCTTGCAAAGGCTTTTGATACAGTAGACCACAAAATTTTGCTAGATAAACTTGAAAGATACGGAATCAGAGGTAGTGCACTGATTCTAATAACTAGCTATCTCTCAAATAGACAACAATGTGTTAAAATCCAAAACTGCAAAAGTGAATACAAAGTAATACCCATTGGTGTCCCACAAGGTACCATATTGGGGCCTTTATTTTTCATACTTTATGTGAATGATCTATTGAGAGATATGCAGAATGATGCGATTATGTCCTACGCTGATGACACTGTTATCATAGCTAGTGATAATACGTGGTCATCTGCTCAGGACAAGATGAATGAATATCTTGATAAGGTTGCAAGATGGTTAACCTTAAATAGATTATCTTTAAATGTTAGTAAAACAGTGTATATAACGTATGGCAGCTACTGTGATAGTGTTCCTGACACATTGCATATCAGCATAGGTGAGAATACAATAAAAAGAGTAGAAAGCCATAAATATCTGGGTTTAATTTTTGATTTTAATATGAAATGGGAGAAACATGCGTATTATATTGTCAATAAAACAAGATATTTAATCTTCATTTTTGCAAAAATTAAAAACACTATGGATAGCAAAACTTTAATGATGATTTATAATGCATTTTTTCAAAGCTTAGTCAATTATGGCATAATAGCCTGGGGAGGAGCGTATGATAAATGTATAAATCTAATCCAAAGTATACAAAAGAAATTATTAAAGATTATAAACAAAAATAATTTTGTAACGTAAAAGAACTCACTTACTGTGAGGCAACTCTTCAAATTAGAGGCTGTTTCTTTTCATTATAATAATTTAAAAGAAACGTACTTGTCAAGCAAGAGCAATACTAGAAATAAGATAATACCACTCCCAAAAATTAACAAAACTATAAGTAAAAAAAATAGCAATTATGAGGCTATTAAGATATTTAACGATTTGACTAATGATCTCAAAACATTAACTTATAGCAAAGTCACAATTAAGGATAGACTAAAAAGGTTTATAAGGGAAAATTATAGTTCATAAAATGATAGGAAATTTCTCTTATCTAATGTTATGTTATGTAATATTTTTGCGTGGAAATTTATAGAAGTTTGTTCAAACTAAAAATGTAGTTGAAATCATACTTAGTTTTAAGTTCTTTTAGTTTTTAGTTTTGTTTTTTTTTTTTTTTTTTATGTAACACCCCTATGTACAGGTAACTGTGTTTACCTCTATAGGATTCCTTATAGGAATATGTATGTGTTCAAATAAATAAAATATAAAAAAAAAAAAAAATTTTGTAATATTTTTCTGTATGTCTAGGTGTATAAACAATTCTGCATTTGTTGGATTATGGTCTACTGCGTCTACCAGAGTCAAACTAAGGATACTGATGGTGCTGATAACTTAGCTATCAAAATCTTGGAGTTAGAACGTAACTTCATTTAAGACTCGTGCACTACTATACTACTACTATACTGCTATATTGATAGATGAGTATTTTTATCAGGTAAGATCAGTGATTTGAATAATTATTTGTGAGTATAAATTTCTAATGTTTTTTTTTGTTTTCTAGTTTCTCAACATTGTGGCCAAGTGCTGATTGGTATTCTTTTAACAGCCATCAAAACTACTGGAAAACTGGCAACTTACTTGTATTTGTATCAATTATTTATTTTTGTTTGTAGACTTATTCTTAAAATAAACCTTATTTTAATTTTGTTTTATTGTAATTTCAGATAAATATTTCAACACTGCTGTATCGCATTTTTCAAGAGGATAATATTTCGTTTGTAGGATTTCAATTAGAACATTGATTGTTTAGAAATTCAGCATAGTTTAGAGGGATGTAGTAAGCTACTTAGAGCTTTTCTGCAATCTGAGCGAATTTCCTTATTGAATTTAGGTTTTTCTAGTTCAGTATAATAATACACTTAAATTTCGGAAGTGAATTTTATTGATTCAGCTTAAAAGATATAATTATCATAGCATACGTACGTCGCTATATGATGCCAAGTAATACTCGGATCGGCTTCACTGATCCTTGTATTCGGCGATTAAGTATTTCTTAAATAACGCATTTCTTATAATTTATTGTAATTTAAAAAGTGGTTTAATCATGTATGTTAGATGTGGCATGTTGCACCGAAGTTATAATTGAATCTATATATCAAAAAATCGCTTATAGGGTTGTTGTATATCAAAAATATTTTTAAAAAATGTTTGCCACGGTAAAAAGTTGTGTTTTCAAAATATCTGAAACTTTAACATTTAACATTTTTATGTAAAACTTAAAGCCTCAAAGTTTTATTGTAAATAATTGGTTTTTAAGCTGTAAAAAATCGATTTTGGGCTGTAAACTCGAGTTATAAGTATTTTCATGATTTGATGTTAATGAGAAAAAGTTGTATTTTTCAAAGATCTACACCTTTTCTATTTCACTTTTTTTGCAGAATGCTTAGAATTCGAGTTAGAGCCAAAAAACTGTTTTTAGCGATTTTTGGAGGTGACCGCATTCTGCGTACATGTGCGGGATTAAGCTGAAAATAGAACCATCAGGTTCTGTTGGTGGGGGAGTTTGCACACCAAGTTTTAGCCTGATCGACTAAAGTCTCTCAGAGATAATCGTGTAACACCAAAATTTTTATATAAAAATACGCGTAAAAACGAACAAATTGTGCTCGCATTTCAAAATTACGTAGAGGATCGGGATACAAAAAAAATAGTTTTTTAGTTTTTGCGAGAGGAGACTTCTTCTAAAATTTCAGCCTGATCGGTCGAAAACTGCGTGAGATATCGCATCACACACATTTTTCGCACACGAAACTATAAGGCACTTTCGTGTCGCGGTCGTGCCTAGAAATTAAATTTCTACTAGAATTAGTCGGTTATCAAATAAACATTGACGAATATGTGAAATTCATAGAACAAACTCGAACAAAATTTGAATTGAAAAAATCGGATGATTCTAAGATGATTTTGAATTCTGTATATATATATATATATATATATATATATATATTCTGTATATACCTAACGTCCCGTTTAATCAATTTTTCCTTTATTTATATTTTTATAACCCTCATCTCTATTGCTTCCTCCTCAAGAGGAAGCTTTGTAATAGTAAAATTTTCAGTTTTGCTAATAGTTCGTGGAAACGCATTTGGAGGTGTTTGGAGTACGAATCATACGTTTTTAGAAAATGTCCGTGCGGATGGCTGTGTGTGTGTGTGTGTGTGTGTGTGTGTGTGTGTGTGTGTGTGTGTGTATGTACGTATACCGCCATAATTTTGGAACCATGCGACGGATCGTAATAAAATTTGACATGCATATATTTTTTCTAATTCTGAATTTAGGTCATTTTTTGTTTTATGATTCTGACCATTTTATGGCCATATTATAGCCATTTTTCTATTTTTGAAAAAATATTTTTGCTTTTTTATAATGATATGATTTATACAATATGTTCAACAATAGTGTATCTAAAAGAACAAAAATTTGTCTACTTTTTCCCGCAAGATTTTCTAGATTGACTGATCTGTTCATTTTTTATGATATAAAAAGTAATTTTTCGAAAAACATAAAAACATTTTATAAGTGTCAAACATAAAGTTTGACACTTATAAAATGGTAGATAATTACATAACGGAGGGCAGTGATGTCCTAGTTTTTCATAATTTTGCATTTATTGTTTGTTATAAGCAAATTAGTTGCTTTTGTCGTCTGCTATTTTGTGGCGCGAAATCTAGATTTGAATTGACTTTCGGACCCCCTTAATTGTTCTGAAATGAGCTGTGTAATAATCCAAATAATTCGTTATATATGTGCAGACATTATAGTTAGAAAATAATATAGTTTGATTTTATCTCATATGTCTATGACTAGGGTTCTTCTAAAAAAAATAGTAGTCATATCTTATAGACTAATATCATGTCGTACTTGTAATTATTAAATTATAAGTTTTTTTTTCAACGAAAAATTATAGTTTTGAGAAATAAAAAAAAATATATTTTGTCAATAATTTTTCGAAGTTCAGAATTGACCCTTGCGAGTTTTTGATTCAATTATACTTAAAACGCCTTATTTAAAATTTAGCGCCAAATCATCATGGCGTCGTACAACGAGAATTCTGTCAGTTGGGGTCCACAAAGTCTGTCCTTGACTAACAACTGGGCAACACGCAGGTATAGGCCGCGCGCGGTCCAGTACTGTATGGTCTAAGGGAAACTTGCATGAAAAAATTCATTAGGTCCGTGAGGTAGAATATCGAAAAATAATCGACACGTATTTCTTCTTTTTTCAATTAAACGATTATTAACAAAGATGTAGAGAGTTAAAATATATGACGTCACTGATTCGGACTGTGTATAGTATATCTATATCGTCCGATTCAGTGACGTCACACGATATTTCAACCCGCTGTACCTTTGTCAATAATCGTTTGATTGAAAAAAGAAAAAATACGTGTCGATTATTTTTCGATATTCTACATGACGAACCCAATAGATTTTTTCATGCAATTTTTCCATTAACCTGTGACCAGCACTGGCGGGAGTTTCCCGAATTTAAAATTTCAATTAACGGTATGTGTACTTTTGCATGGGGTAATCGGTTTGTTTCCTTCTTACACAATAATGAACATCCATTTCTACTCTAAGATTTCATACAAATACATGAAACAGAATATAATAATCCCTTTAAATTTTAAACATACAAACCACATTCATATTTATACAGAACAACATTGGTAGAAACGTAAGCCGACCATTTACCATTAGAAGGACAATTAGACAATGTTGGTCAATGATTTACAAACGCTTGGATACAAAATCGTCACGCGATGAATGGAAGCCTTGGCTTATGAATAGCTTATGAAGGTCTTAAAGAAGAGGAGCATTCTGTTATTTACTAGCATCCAACTTTTAATACACAGATGTAAGTTGTGCTTGAAGATTATAAGCCTTTCACCTGGGACTCCGATAGACGATGTCCAGGTGTCTGGCAGAGAAAAAAACAAAATCTCGGTAACGCGCTTCGTGGCGTTTGATGTAAAGATAGATGTAAGTTGTGCTTGAAGATGATGAACTCTCGACAAAATATGCCCTGTGCTTGAAAAATTTTAACCTAAATGTCTATAATTATAAAACTAAAGGACATAAGGTAATTTTTTTAAGCGTATTTACTAAAGCCACATAAATAATTTATTGTTTTTTCGATCACATAACCTCCTAAATGCTTGAAAATGCGTTTAAAAGCAATATTGAAAAAAACAAAACCACGTCCCAGAATAGTCACGAGCACATGAAATTCAAGTGAAATAAAGCTGCAGATAAGAATAAGTATATAAAAATACAGTTCACAATTTAAGCAAAAATAAGAATAGTTTTTCTTCGTCGTAGCTAGATCAAACGAAATATTTAAAAGATTATTACAAATCAGTATGACCAGAGGGTAGGCAAAAAATTCGTTGTTTATAATACAGCTATTAGCCGTGTATGTAGCAAAGACAAATAAGTTGATATTCAATGAGCAGAAGCTGTTATGTGCATTAACGGTCAATTCAATACCCGACGATGAAATATCACAAAACTCTTTCCTTATTTATATTTTTTCATCAGCTTCTTCTCGCAGACAGGCAGACGATTTTTAAGATCGTGGAAACTCAAGATGTTGAGAAATGAATTTACTTCTACGTGGTTTGAGCAAGGGTTAGCAGATGGGACTATACTGAATACCTTTTATAAGAAGAAGTCAAGGATTTGCGTGTTGTGATAAACTGTAGGGACCCGTAGTTCCCCACTACGCGCGCTAGGGTTCGGTCCTCTCGCGCAAGTGGCAAGACATCTCGCCGATCAGTACATAAGTCCACTGTGGTGCTTCTCCAGCGGCCGGACTTACCGACACCCTATGCGTCTAAGGCAGGGTTTCCATACAGCCTTACTGATGAGTCCAGATGGTAACCCGGGACGAAACGCACTATCTTTCCTCTCCCTCTTTCTGTCGGTCCCGTCGCCCGACATTGTGCCCGTCGTTCTTTCCTTCACGCATGCGCAGATGCTCAAGTCATACGCCATGCCTTCCTGGCGCTCGTTCATGCCACTACTACGCCTCTGAACGACCCAGTGAACACTCGTCTGGCGCACCCTGTCAACTATACAGGCTCTGCACAGTCCAGACCCCATCCTTCCTTCCTCGCTACCGTTGCATCGTATCCGTCGACAAGACAGCGCTCTGCACGGCAAGCGCTCCCGGGCTGTTGTCCAACGTGGACCCCCGGTTGAGCAATTCTCTCTCCACGTCTTTCTCCCGAGTTATCATCCTCATCATTCGCCCTACGGACTCACTCCATTCAGGGGGGAGTACTGTAGGGACCCGTAGTTCCCCACTACGCCGCTAGGGTTCGGTCCTCTCCCGCAAGTGGCAAGACATCTCGCCGATCAGTACATAAGTCCACTGTGGTGCTTCTCCAGCGGCCGGACTTACCGACCACCCTATGCGTCTAAGGCAGGGTTACCATCACAGCCTTACTGATGAGTCCAGATGGTAACCCGGGACGAAACGCACTATCTTTCCTCTCCCCTCTTTCTGTCGGGTCCCGTCGCCCGACAAAACTCCTTTCGACAAGAAGGCGATCTCATTAATACAAAGGGAAAAACTGATTTTGGATTATTATGAAAGGGCTGTGTCAATTCATGAGATCGAAGGTACTTCGTATTACAATCTATTAAACAAGCCGATAGATTTTAGATTTTAGATTTAGATTTAAGTGTTTTATTACTGTACATTATGTTGTACAAATAGTATTATAGAAAATATTTACAGATTAATTACAAGTTTGAGCGATAGATGATTTGAAGTATGTTAAGTAATGGTGGTGAGATGAGATAGCGAAAAGTTATGAATGAGGTGTTTAGACGTAATGACTTCTGACGTAAGTTATCCTAAAATTATCAAAGAGTTTTGGATCAAAACATACAAGCTTCTTTACCCGCTGTATAACAAGTGGTTGCAGATCAGATTTGATCACGACATGATAGAAAAATGGTCACGATCGATGACGTCGTTCAAAGAATTGCTAAGATTCGTCTACACTGAAAGATCTATAATGTATTTAAATTTATTAAGAGACGCATTAGTTTGATCTCGAAATATTCCCTTAAGATGTTTTTTAAGTACAATGTTTTCTCCACATACACAGAAAGAAAGAAATGTATTGTTTACACGTGCCCTATCGTTTTAACTCCTTGGAAAGGAAAATCCAAAACACATGCGCCGAAACAATAATATATCAACAAAAATCTTGACATTATACAAGCGTTTATATTACACTAAATTCAGCAGTAGCTCGTAATCAATATAGAATAATAATTTTTCTTTTCTTGTACCGGTAAGTTCAACAAATGCGATATACAATCCCGTATACGTTTAGCTAGATGGTAGCTCAGCTACAGAAAATAGCTGGTGCCTATGATTCTTTATAAAAATCTGATGCATACACAGCAATGGGTGCGTTTTCCAACGACCTTGATACCGTCAATTTGTAAGTGATTATGCGCGCGAGTAGAGCGAAAAAAACTGCTCGGGCTGGCGTTGCGTATCGAGCGTATCGAGCAAAATTATCAATGTGCAATCGGCGTTGGCGGATGCAATATAAAATCTAAAACGCGTTGAAAAGCGTTCAATGTTAAAAAGCGGTTATCTTCATCAAAAAGGAAAATCCAAAACAGATGCGCACGCGTGGTTAATTTTTAGCAGTAGCTTCGAGCTATGATATATAATTCAGGCGTGAATAAGCAAGTAAAGAGAGGATAGGAAGTGATTTTCCAGAATTCGCACTTCGAAAATTTTAGTTTTATTTTTTGAAGTATTGTTATCAGCGCGTGCACAGCCTATTGCAGCCCACGCATATACGCTTTTACGTATATTACGAGCTAACTAAAATTAAAGTTTTTACTACGACGAACGTGGGGTTGGCGAGCGAAGCGAGCAGGGGTGGGGGGGACCCCCCTAGTCAGAAATAAAAATATTTTTCATAACAAGTGCACCGAAAACGTTCTTCTATAATTAATTAATTCTTATAATTGCTTTCCTATAATCACACCGAGATCTGCAAGTGAATCATATTTACTACCAAAAGTTATTTTTATATAAGAACCGTTTACCTCCACAGGAATACATGGAATACCATCAATTACATCTCCTCTTTTGATTGCGAGTGCTTCTTCTTCATCTGCAGCTTCAACTATACTAACGGCAGCTGTTTTCAAAAATTGATCATGGACGAATTTTAATTGCTCTCTATATGTAATGATCTGACATGCATTCATTATTCAAACAGGCACAAATTTCTTCTAATTGAAAGTATCCAATGCCTATTGTTATAGTTGCAAGTACTGCAGCTACGTTTATATTTAGATACATATCTTCAGCAGGTTCAGACCAAATTTGATTACTATAATTACACATTTTACATTTAAAAACAAATCTAGATCTCAGACCGAAAGTAACAGTTGTTATATGCTCTAAATTCTGGATTCGGCAAGCACATGCCTCTGAGTGAATATCGAATGTCTTATGAAATTCTTGCATAAAAAAATCTAAGTCAACGAGTCTTCGGCCTGACGGCTTTATCGTAGTGTTAGATTCTTTTGCAGAGACTTCGCTTTCACCTATAACAGTGAGAAGCCCATCAAAATTATCTGAGACTCCTGTATTTAATGCATCTATCATATTATAGTCTAACAAAAAACCGCTGCCAAGTCATTGGCACTTAGCTTCCTCCTATTCCGCTAGTGGAAGATAATTACATGGGACAATCAACTCATTCTTTGATTTAAATGTTCGCTAATATTCGATACTAAAAGGATAGGTTAGGAAGACACTTGTAGGGGAGGGGTATCAGGGGAGTGGGGGTTAAGGTGGATATCGAAAGGATAGAGCTCCGTGAACTCCTAAAATAACTTACATATATCGTGATAAAAAACCGCTGCCAAGTCATTGGCACTTAGCTTCCTCCTATTCTGCTAGTGGAAGATAATTACATGGGACAATCAACTCATTCTTTGATTTAAATATTGGCTACTATTTGATACTAAAAGGAGGGTCAGCCAGAGGAGAGATCCACCAGACGTTAGAATAGCTCCTGGGAGAGAGGTCTCACCGGAGATCCGCTCGGGACTGAAGCCCCGAGCTCTCTTAAGACGAGAGAGCGCGGGCGTCGGAGAAGGGGGAAAATATTCCAACCTTGTGGGTAGCAGTCTTTTAGGTACACTATTGTTGAATATATTGTATAAATCATATCATAATAAAAAGCAAAAATATTTTTTCAAAAATCGAAAAATGGCCATGAAATGGTCATAAAATAGTCTAAATCTTAAAAGAAAATTTACTCGAATTCAGAATCAGAAAACATATATGCACGTCCAATCTTATTACGATCGATCACGTAGTTCCAGAATTATAACAGTATACGTACGCACGCATGCACGCACGCACGCACGCACGCACACACACACACACACACACACACACACACACACACACACACACACACACACAAACACACAGACAAAACCATCTGCACGGACATTTTATAAAACCATGAAAACTCTCAAAATATACTAAGCTTTAATTATCAAATTATATGGTTTAACAAAAATAATAATGTTCAGTCACACAGAGTATACAGGGTGAGAGTTGAAGAATTTGAATCTTAATATCTTTTAAACTAAAAGGTTTCATAAGCTACAAAAAGAACCTAGCCGAAGTGATCAAAAGATCAATCTTTTCCTAAAATTTCAACTCAATTTAAACCTTTTTACTCCCGTAATCGTACGACATAAAAAAAACATTTTTTTTAGTTTTTGATTTTTATCTCAAAAACTAGTCGCCAAAATTGCTTAAAATTTTTACAACTAGTAGATATCGTTGTTTTTTATTGTCATGAATTTTTTCAAAACATTTAACTATTTATTTTTTGAGTTATATATGTTTATCGAAAAATTACCTTTTATATCATAAAAAATGAACAGATCAGTCAATCTAGAAAATCTTGCGGGAAAAAGTAGACAAATTTATGTTCTTTTAGATACACTATTGTTGAATATATTGTATAAATCATATCATTATAAAAAAGCAAAAATATTTTTTCAAAAATAGAAAAATGGCTATAATATGGCCATAAAATGGTCAGAATCATAAAACAAAAAATGACCTAAATTCAGAATTAGAAAAAATATATGCATGTCAAATTTTATTACGATCCGTCGCATGGTTCCAAAATTATGGCGGTATACGTACATAGACACACACACACACACACACACACACACACGCACACACAGACAGACAGACACACGCACACACAGCCATCCGCACGGACATTTTCTAACAACGTATGATTCGTACTCCAAACACCTCCAAATGCGTTTCCACGAAGTATTAGCAAAACTGAAAATTTTACTATTACAAAGCTTTCTCTAGAGGAGGAAGCAAAAACGGGAGTTATACCCGTTTTGATCAACCGAAAAAAGAAGAAAAAAAATCTACCTGGAAACAAATAACTGAAAAATTTTCAACCAACACCAACTCTTTCCCACAAAACAAAAATTATAAAAGATTTTAAATAAATAAAGTATTTATATACATCTAAATTATTAAGAAGTTCGTCTAAGACTCGTACGGTCGAAAGACGCATTCTGTCTCATGAACGCATCAACCACAGAGTATTCTGTGCATATAGACGAAACCACACTCCTCGTACACCGTGTAAAAATTTCACCAGCCGTTCTCATAGCACACGCCAAGACATTGTCAACGGCCACAGCCAAATACCCCATCGCGCGTGTAGAAGTAAAAACCTTCACCATGCACAGTGGCATAATCGGAGATTCTTTAGAAAATGTCATACTCGGCCAATTACCCAAGAGAATCATTCTTGGCTTTGTCGACAACAAAGCTTTCAACGGAGACAAGACAAAAAACCCATTCAATTTTCAAAACTTTTTCATCAATTTTCTATCCCTCTATGTCGACGGCACTCAAATACCGAGCAAGCCACTGCAGCCAAAATTTGACAAGAACGCACCCATGTACGTCGAAGCCTATCACACGTTATTCTCAGGCACTGGCATACATTACATGAACGAAGGCAACGATATCGACCGCAAAGAATACGCCGACGGTTATTGTCTTTTTGCATTCGATCTCACACCTGATCTATCAGCTCATTACGCCGGACACTGGAATCTCGTGAAAAACGGATCCATCAGAATCGAAGTTCGCTTCGAAAAAGCATTAACTAAAACTATAAACTGCATACTATATT
>CM053168.1:30356699-30386197 GCA_012977825.3 Pteromalus puparum | reverse complement strand
CGAATATATGTGCAAAGAATTGTTTATAATAATTACGCTAGGCTATGCGAGCTGATAAACGCCTAAATGTCAATTCCGTAACCGTCAATTCCGTAACACATTATACAGTAAGTATCATTAATACATTAATAATGTCCTAATTATTGCTTTTTTAGTATTTAAATGGCTCCAGTTACAAGGAAACGTCTAATAAGNAGTCTAATTTTTTTTTAAATAATTCGTCATTTAACGATATTGCGATCTTCGTGAATAAACGAACAGGCTGTCAAATATTGAGTGAATATACATATACATATAGATAGATATATCTTAGACGATTTAATTTTTTTTTTACCAGGTTAAATTAATAATTACTGGAGTTTTAATAGCGCGAATTAAAAAATGTCAGTTCCGTAACCTAGTCAAATATGGATTCTTCACATAACTTGTTATAAAAGTAATATGTTGTGGTTTAGCTTTAGGGACTTGTTTTNGACTTGACTGCAATTTCATCGCACACTGGATCATAAAACCACCGTCATACGATTGTGACATTATACAAAAAGGCATACTCGCCACAAACACATATCTGTCGTGCTACCACCATGGCATCGAATGGTTCGACGGTGTGGCGGACATGGATCGTGTATACAAAGTGATTCGTGAAATGGCTAGTAATGCGCTACGAATATATGTGCGCGGTGCTCAAAAACAAAAGCTACTAGAAAACGTTCTCGGCCGACACATAATCAACTTGGAAGATTTCAGCTGCTCATCTTTCAAAAATCTACCACGCGTAAACGAACACTACTGCTTCTTTCACGGAAAAAAACGCGAATATTTCACTTGTGCTCTCGGCTACGTATACAAACTACGCCTGTGGATCATGAAGACTCTACAGGTCCCCGTCAAAGTTCATACCAATACCCATCAATACTCAAAAGACATTCCAGATAGTAAAAAGAAATACACGAGCCTAGATAAAGTAGACGAAGCTTGTGAAAAATTAAAAACTCTAAACATATCCGGTGAATCCACGGCACCAGTGTCCCCCGCCACCACGACTGTCAGCGGCGCTAGTAGTGGGGAATACAGACCAGCTGAGGAGAATCACTACGACAACGTCAGCGATGAACTCTCTGCAGATTCTACGCGCACTCAAAAACCTTCCAGCGACGACAGTGGGTGTTTTCCCTGCAGACCAAATACCATTCGTCCTGGAGAAGCCGTGTGCAATTGTGGTTAACACAGATGACAGCACAAAGCCTGGCTCACATTGGGTTGCGATTTTCATCGACACCACAGGACAAGGAGTTTACTTTGACAGCTATGGACTACCCCCCTCACACCCGGGTCACATCGATCGACTTAGACGAAATTGTAGTCTCTACGATTGGAACATCCAACAGCTGCAGAGCATCGATTCTGACGTCTGCGGTCATTATTGCATTAGTTTTTTGTTTCATCTTTCTCGTGGTAGTTCTCTTTCTAATTTTCTTACAATATTTTCAACAGATACCCGCCTCAATGACATTCTAATTGTAAATATTACCAACGAATTCAAAAAACGCAAACATAATAACAAACATGTAAATAAAAGAATTATCTGTACCAACTGCGAACAAACCTGTAAACCAAAAAACCAACATTGTAAATAAAATATCAAGTGTGTGTGTGTGTGCGACTTATATATCTTTTTTTTTACTTATATATACATATATATATATATATATATATATATATAATCATGTGTCCACTTTTCTTATACTATATTCATGTAATCCTATATATCTGTCTCAAAATAAAAAAAAAACTTATCGAAACACGTGTTTCCTTATTTACAACAGACACCCTGTTCTCCACTATTAAAAAAAAACATCCTTATCCACTTATTCTTCGACTTCACTTCATTCTTCGACAAGTAACGTAAGCAACGATAATAATGTATAACAAGAAATAATTTTATAGCACTCTAACCTCAAAATGCCAACTATGTTGTCGATTTTGAAGTTGTGATATAAAATATTGTTTGAAACTGTTGTTAATATTTTACTCTTACGTAGTGTATTGAATTCGTACGTCTCTTATGTTTGGTTATAATTAATCATAAATAATTTCAAAACATACGACTACCGTAAGTTATTGTAGCACATTAATGATTTTATTGTGATTGTATTTTACAGGCAAATTAGAAGCACTATGGCCACATCAAAGTCCATGATTTGTGACTTATTGTTAGATATGTCAGAGGATTAATCGGTGAAAACTTTCAAAGCAGGAGGAATCAAAACTCTCGTGCAATCCAGTCTGAAGAGAAAAGATGGGAAGCATAAGGAAATTAAGAAGTTGACTTCAATCACTCTATATAAAACCGCTGCCAAGTCATTGGCACTTAGCTTCCTCCTATTCTGCTAGTGGAAGATAATTACATGGGACAATCAACTCATTCTTTGATTTAAATATTCGCTACTATTCGATACTAAAAGGATAGGTTAGGAAGACACTTGTAGGGGAGGGGTATCCGGGGAGTGGGAGTTAAGGTGGATATCAAAAGGATAGAGCTCCATGAACTCCTAAAATAACTTACATATATCGTAATAAAAAAAATACCAGTAATTGCGGAATCGTTAATAACATTAACAACTGCAAATTACAAATTGTGGGTGGCTTCATTTTTTTGATTAATTATTTTTTACGATTTCTACATACCCACAGCCGCCTTCAGACCCTTGACGTTGTTTTCTATACTCCCATAATCGCCTTTTAAAATTTTAAAGCTCATTTCAGCACTCCCACAGTCGCATTTTAGACCATCGTAATCGTTTTCTGTATTCCCACAGTCGCTTTTTGACCTTGCAATAGATTTCTACATACCCACAGCCGCCTTTCAGACCTTGACGTTGTTTTCTATATCCCATAATCGCCTATAAAATTTTAAAAGCTCATTTCAGTACTCCCGCAGTTGCCCTTAGACCCTCGTAATATTTTCTGTATTCCATAGCTCCTGGGAGAGAGGTCTCGCCGGAGATCCGCTCGGGACTGAAGCCCTGAGCTCTCTTAGACGGTAGCAGTCTTTTAGGTACACTATTGTTGAATATATTGTATAATCATATCATAATAAAAGCAAAATATTTTTCAAAATCGAAAAATGGCCATGAAAGGTCATAAAATAGTCTAAATCTTAAAAAGAAAATTTACTCGAATTCAGAATCAGAAACATATATGCACGTCCAATCTTATTACGAATCGATCACGTAGTTCCAGAATTATAACAGTTAGACGTACGTACGCATGCACGCTACGCGACGGACACACATGAAAACTCTCAAAACATACTAAGCTTTAATTATCAAATTATATGGTTTAACAAAAATAATAATCAGTCACACAGAGTATACAGGGTGAGAGTGGAAGAATTTGAATCTTAATATCTTTTAAACTAAAAGGTTTCATAAGCTACAAAAAGAACCTAGCCGAAGTGATCAAAAGATCAATCTTTTCCTAAAATTTCAACTCAATTTAAACCTTTTTACTCCCGTAATCGTACGACATAAAAAAAACATTTTTTTTAGTTTTTGATTTTTATCTCAAAAACTAGTCGCCAAAATTGCTTAAAATTTTTACAACTAGTAGATATCGTTGTTTTTTATTGTCATGAATTTTTTCAAAACATTTAACTATTTATTTTTTGAGTTATATATGTTTATCGAAAAATTACCTTTTATATCATAAAAAATGAACAGATCAGTCAATCTAGAAAATCTTGCGGGAAAAAGTAGACAAATTTATGTTCTTTTAGATACACTATTGTTGAATATATTGTATAAATCATATCATTATAAAAAAGCAAAAATATTTTTTCAAAAATAGAAAAATGGCCATAATATGGCCATAAAATGGTCAGAATCATAAAACAAAAAATGACCTAAATTCAGAATTAGAAAAAATATACGCATGTCAAATTTTATTACGATCCGTCGCATGGTTCCAAAATTATGGCGGTATACGTACATACACACACACACACACACACAGCCATCCGCACGGACATTTTCTAAAAACGTATGATTCGTACTCCAAACACCTCCAAATGCGTTTCCACGAATTATTAGCAAAACTGAAAATTTTACTATTACAAAGCTTCCTCTTGAGGAGGAAGCAAAATAGTTGCTATGTTGTATACAATCGAGAAAGAAGTATCGCCAGTGCAGTGGCTAATACACAATCTCAACCTTCGACTTCAAGACGGTCACCAGGCGAGCAAGGAATTAATTTTCGCCAATTGTGTCTTTTCTGCGGTAAAGATGCTTCAGATGAATTTATAAAGCACCAAAAAATGACAAGAGTTGAATATCGTAAAAACGTATCAATTGTTTCTAAATCAGAAACTCGAAAAAATCTTCTGAAGCATGCGAAAGATGGAAAGGACAAATTACAAATTACAGACACAAGTCGTTCTGTTGAAGACGAAGAATGTGAGCGAGTTTTTAAGACCGCTGCTTTCATTGTATTAGATGATATTCGTTCTCAAGAATTCGACACGACTCATTACCCTGCACCGAATTATTTTTTAGAAAATGTTAGTGATGACATTCCTAAGACGTTGCTAATATTTCTAGATACAATCATTATAAAGAATAAGTTTAAATCTCAAAATGCAAAGTGGAGTAATAGAGTCAATTTCTATAGTCATAGTTTAATTTCAAGTGCTAGGTCTCGATCTTTTATATCGCCACTTTTGCTCGGACTCTCGTCTATGATGCATAAAAAATATGCCAGTAAAGATTTTATTGAATCATTGTCATATTTAGGGTTGTGCTTGTGGGTACCCCACCGATAGGTGGCGGCACGTCCGACCACAGAGAGAGAGAGAGAGAGAGAGAGAGAGAGAGGCTTACACCGCGAGCAAGCGCTTCCCTCAGTTCCGCACTGACCACGACCCATACCAGTCAGACTGGAGAGAGAGAGATCAGAGAATAAAGAAGATAGTTCAGGATAGGCAAGAGTACTTTCTGCTCCCGACCGCCTCATCCCGACATTGGTGACCCGACGCGGACTCCTCGACAACGGCCAACAGAGGACATCGAGGAGCAGCACACATCTCAAGTCTCTCCGGCAGCGGCGTCGTTGTTCAGCATACACGCTGACAAAGACAGGCGGCGATTGCGTCAGACAACGCGCATCGCCTCGCTACATTCCGTGTGCACGCTGGCACGCCGGTGCATACGCGAAATTTCGGTCGGACAACCCGACTGTCTGGACATACGTTTTTCACGTGTCGAGAGCGGCAGAAGCAACAAGTTTCACGAACGCGCCGCCATTTTCGAACTTCACGCGCAGGCAAGCCAGCGCATGGAGTCTTGTCACAACTCAACGGATACAACGGATTGTGTGCGTGCTGGCACGCCGGCGCACATTTTTCGACTTCCCAACGTCGTGCAACGAGGAAGCCTTCGCCGAGGGATTCTTCTGCGCGAAGCCACCGACACCGGCGCCTTTCATCATCATCGCAGTGATTGTCGGCACTTCATCATACGGATTTTGCGTGAAGCCACCGACACCGGCGCCTTGTCATCATCATCACTTCAGTCAACGGCGCTTCCTCGTCAATTCAGCACTTCTCCTCAGCAGCGTCGACGAATTCTTCACGTCGTTTTGCGCGGCGTTTCACGCGGGAATCGCCATTTTCGCTCTAAGGTAACAAATAAGTGCGCGCGCGAATCTCGACCGTTAGTCGAGAGAACGACTGGCCGACGAACAATTAAGGTAGAAAATCTCTTTCCTTTCTCTCGCTACCTACAATCAACCTCCAGTTAGCTCAGTGCGTGAGTCGGACAGACATTGCCTTGCTGCCATTTGTACCTACGAGTACACTGCAACCATTGTAATAATTTTGTACGTCTGCTCCGAACTCAAGGTCATCCAACGCACATGAGCAATCGTGAATTAGGCTTTACTCTCAGATCGGGCAAGCAAATCTTTCAACCTCCCCTTCTTAACCGCAACGCAAGAGACGCTAGGAAGCCGAAAATGACACTCACGCACTCCCCGATCAAATCAAAAAATACAAGTGCAGTCGTTTAAACGACTCCAGTAACCACAACGAGCCAGGGTCAATCAAGCCCAACCTTCTCGTTTACGCCGGCAAAGTCAGAGCACTCCAGCTTTTACGACTGTCTCTTCGTCGAATTCTCCTTTCACGATGTCCGTCAACCACTCGGGGCTACCGATTGTTGCAAACACAACGAAAGATTCAGATTTCTCACACTCAGCCAACATGGCACCGACGTTCAACCAGCACCACAACACCGACAGCGTCTTCCTGTTCGACCAGCAGCCCAGTATGAAGGCGGGTGGTTTCGGCCGTGAAGCGAACGGCGGACAGACTTTTTTTCCAACGACGGGATCAGCTAACGACAGTCATCTCAAGGAACCGCCCCAAGGATGGAACAATCTACTCCAAAATTCAAGAACACGGCGGAAAGACAACAGCCTGCTGAACAAGCAGCAGTCACCAGCAGTCAACTTTGCCACTGCGGACGACCTAGCACAGCTAACAGAACGGCTCAACCAGCAACTGGACCTTAAACTTGTGAGGAAATTACTATCGCAACTCTACTGCTTCCCGTGTGAAGCTAGATGTTTTGTAGTTTCCTATTTTGGTTTGGGTATTGTACGGTCGCCACCTGCTTGTTGCGTATAAGCAGGTAAACTCTTCTGTGTAAATAATGCGAGTGTTTGTGGCTCGATTATTACTGCGACAATTATTCCTTGGCCAGGAATGTTGGAGCTGGTAATTTATTAACGAACACTCTGATATTAGTTTAAATACACTTGTAGTTTATTTATTATAATCTAATTAACAAAATGTCGCGTTGTATATGCGGAGCACACTCACGCTCTGCGTTTAAGAGTTTGTTTCGCGTTTTTATAATAATGGTTCGCAGGACCTCTGTTCGCTAGAGCGATCAAGTAGTAACTGCTGGGTTTGAATCTCCGCGCGCTTATATACTAGTCGTGCGTGGTCCTTACGGTCAGTGACCGACCGAGCGGCCCCAACTGCTGTGTCGCTGTGATCGGCTTTTTGGTGTTGCCGTTTTGTCGCATCCGCCGTTTGGTGCTGCTGCTTTGGCGTCGGACTTGTCGTCGTGGTATTCTCTTGGACGTTACTCCGTTTGGCCTTATCTCGTCCAAAGGACTATCAGGGTCTCCTTACAAACTAAACGCGTTTTTGGAACGCCTGGCTCCGGTCCAACAGCATCGAGATTACGACTGCAAGAGGCCAACCGAACCCACAGACACACATTTGTCACTAGCTACCAACTCAGAAAACTCGGGAACCGGGTTACCCCTGCCGAATCTCTCACAGAGAAACCCTCATCTCGACCAACAGCACAAAGCATCCGCCTTCGCAAGTACCAGGCATTTGCTATTCTGGAATTTTTACAAGCACAATCCATAGGGCTGGTTCAGCCAATTAGAAGATCTATTCTTGGCACACAACGTCAACGAAGACGAGGCCAGATTCAACTTCGTCATGAGATATCTTACACAAGATATTTATGTCGACATTCGGTTCAAGCTCAATACCCTCACGAGAGGACAAAAATACCAACAGATCAAGAAAATCTTGACTGAGCGCAATACCGAAACTCCTCAGCAACAACTGGCCTATTCAAAGGCATCGAAAAAGGTTCTAGAAAACCTTCTGACCATCTTGCCGAAATGCAAAGCTTGGCTCAGAACTCAATTCCAAGAGAAACCATCATCTCAGTTTGGAGGTCACGACTGCCTTCACAGATCCAGATCATGATCTGGAACTACAAATCAGAGGACGAACTAGTCAGGAGCACAGGCATGGCCCACGAACTCGCTCTGCAGTCTAGTCATCTGAACGCCTTGCAATCAAGCAATCAACCCGCTATAGTTCCCGACGACAGGTACGAGAAACTCTTAGCAGCAATTAAGTCTCGAAACAACAGCAATCAGAATGGTCGCTCTAGAGCCGACGGATCAAACAACAAGTCTCGAGCCAACTCAAAGAACAACCGAGATTCGACCCCAGATCAAAATCTAGGTCGCGCTTTTCAAACAACAAAAGCCTTTGCTACTACCACCGCAAATATGGTACAGAGGCAAAGAACTGCCAACTGCCCTGCACCTGGAAGCGTGCTCCTAGTCAGGACTACAAGGTGAAGAACCCTAAGAACCCCACAGATCAGGAAATCTAAAAAAGCCTGCTGTTGCGGAGCCTGACAGCCGGTCACACTTAGCCGCACGTCTCCATGTAAGAGATGCAATCTCTAACCAAGTCTTCCTGATATACACTGGGGCGGACATCTCAGTAATTCCAAAACCCAGCAACCGACAAGGCAAGGCAACTGACTTCCAACTCTATGCTGTCAACGACTCGACCATAGATGTCTTCGGCGTCGAACGTCTCGAATTAGACGTAGGCCTGCCTTACAAGCTTGCTTGGAATTTTACGATCGCAGATGTCCCGCACTCCATCATAGGAGCCGATCTCCTAAAACATTACCATTTACTACCAGATCTCAAGCTTAAGAGACTGGCAGATGGCAATCAATTCGCGCACGCGCCTGCTTTCGTCAAGACAGTGCAGCCCGTGCAAATTTCTTTTGTGGCATCCAGCCACAAATACGCCCACATTGTCAACAAATACCCTCAAGTTTTTGGACCTGATCAGTTCAACTCGACAAAAAAACGAGGAGTATTTCATCACATTCTCACCAAGGTTCCACCAGTCTCGCAGAGAGCTCGCCCTCTTTCACCTACCAAGCTCAAGGCAGCCAAGAAAGAGTTCCGGAAATGGTGCAAACTGGGCATCTGTCGCCCTTCAGACAGCTCATGGTCAAGCCCTTTGCACATGGTGATGAAGAAAAACGGGAAATGGCGTCCTTACGGTGATTATCGCAAACTCAATCTAGAGACGATCCCAGATCGTTACCCAATTCTACACATGCACGATTGCATGACCTTTTGCCACGGCAAAAAAATCTTTTCGGCGCTAGACTTACGCCAGGCCTACCACCAAATACCGGTAGCCCCCGAAGACGTCTCCAAAACGGAAATCATCACTCCCTTCGGACTCTACGAGTTTCCTGTGATGACGTTTGGATTTCGCAACGCTTCATAAACGTTCCAGCGCTACATTAACTCAGCGCTTGGAGATCTCGACTTTGTCTTCGTCTACTTAGACGACATTCTCATTGCCTCTACGTCCGAAGAGGAACATCAGAGACACCTTGACATGGTTCTAAGTTGCCTAAATGAATACGAGCTGCAAGTTAATCTCGAGAAATGAAGTTTCGACGTTACCGAATTAATTTTTCTGGGCCATCTTACCACTCCAGATGGTTTCAAACCCAGCCCAGAAAAAGTCAAGGCGATACAGGAATTCCCGCTACCACGGACCATCGAGGAACTAGGTAGATTCCTAGGCCTCGTGAACAGTTACAGACGTTTGCAGGCGCACGCTGCAGACACGCAACGTCCTCTCAGCGAATTCCTAAAAGGAGCTTAAAAAAAAGGACAAACGTCCAGTTCCGTGGACTCCAGAAGCCGAGGCGGCCTTCCAAAAGTGCATGGACGACCTCGTGAACCTCTCCTTTACCGCTTTTCCAAGCGAAAACGCAGAGCTATGTCTGATCACAGACGCATCAGATACAGGTATGGGAGCAGCCCTCGAGCAACACTCAAGCAACTTTTGGCTTCCTCTTGCCTTCTTCTCTCAAAAGTTCTCTCCTGCGCAGACCAAATACACCACCTACGACCGGGAGCTAACAGCCATCTATGAAGCCATCCGACACTTCCACCACTATCTCGAAGGTGTGGAGTTCAAAATTTACACAGATTATAAACCTTTGATCTATGCTCTACAACAAAAAACGACAAAATGCCAGCTATTCGCTCGCGCAGATTGTCCTACATCGCCCAGTTCAACACAGAGATCCACTATCTCCCAGGTGAAGAGAATGACGTTGCAGACGCCCTGTTTCGAATCAACGCTTTCACTTCTCCTGTACTTTTCGACTGGAGCGATCCGGAACTCCACGCTGACCACCAGGTCAGAAAAATTCTAGCGAATATCAACGCATTCAAGCTTCCGACGCTGTTTGACGCGAAACAGCTAAGCGAAGAACAAGAGAAGGACGATCAACTCAAGGAGATTCTCAACAATGCAGACAATCCGCTCAAGCTTCGCAAGCTTACTTGGTGCTCTGCACACGCAGCGTTCTACTGCGACATCCACGAAAATGTCATCCGTCCTTATCTCCCTAAGAAACTAAGGAAGACAGTTTTCGACAACTTCCACTCACAATCGCATCCTGGAGTTAAAGTCACAGTTCGACTCATACACCAACAGTACGTGTGGCCTAACGTGAGTCGCGACATAACCACTTGGTGCAAAACGTGCATAGCTTGTCAACAATCAAAAGTGACAAAGCACAACAAGTTCTTACCCAAGCATTTTGTTACTCCAGATGCAAGATTTGATCACGTCCACTTGGACCTCAAGTACCTACAGTCACGGCTACACGCATCTCCTCACCATCATCGATCGTTACACGAGATGGCCTGAGGCTATTCCAATTGCAGATACAACAGCAGCTACCGTAGCTTGTGCGTTCTACGACAACTAGATTTGCCGCTATGGCGCACCAACAACGATCACCACAGATCAGGGTGCTCAATTCGAGTCCAGATTGTTTTCCGAACCCCTGTCAATCCTCGGAATAAACAGGATTCGCACAACGTCATACCATCCTGTCTCCAACGGCATGGTGGAGCGCCTCCACCGAGACATCAAGACAAGTCTTAATGTGCCATGGAAACAGCCAGGAGTGGTTTCGACTACTTCCAACAGTCATGCTGGGACTGCGCACATGCATTCGTCTAGACACAGACGCCAGTCCAGCTGACCTAGTATTCGGAAAATCAATGAGAATTCCCGGTGATTTCTCACCTCTCACCAATGAAGAACCAAACGTTCGCACATTCTACAACGAATTTCGCGACTTTGTGCATCAACTGAGACCAGTTCCAGTTAATCACAAGACGGCAACCAAGCCATTTCTACATCAAGACATGAAAACCTGCTCCCACGTTTGGCTACAAGAGAAACCAATCAAGCCCGCATTGACTCGGCCTTACACTGGCCCTCACAAGGTCATCTCTCGCAACATGGAGAACCAGACCTTGGTAATCGAAGTCAACGGCATACAGAAAACAGTGTCTTTGCGACGCGTGAAGCCTGCGTTCATTCTACAAGAGGATCCTGACGGCACTAAGGAAAACACAACATCTGAACCGATCAGGATTCCTCAGCCAACGGAAGTCAATCGTGCTCAACCAACAGCCGGCACTTCCAAAACCACGCAGCTTCCAGCAGACGACATTCAACCTGCACCACCCGCACCTCCCTCTTCCCCTATCGTTGATCCTCCGGATCAACCGCTTCCGGTTCCTCAACCTCCTGCACCCAAACGCGTTAGATTTTCTCCGGATACCTTAAAAAGTAACAAGAATCAACCAAGTAAACATATTCCGTCCGTGCAACCAGCGCTCAAACACACAAAATTCGTTCCAAACATATTGAAACGAAAAACGAATGTAAATTCAATCCAATCACGTAAACACACACCGAAAAGACTCAACTCCTTTGCGGGGGGGGGGGGGCGCAGTGTCTAATCAACGTCACATGTTACACAGAATAGCTAGTAATCAAACAATCTTTTTTTTATTTAAGCATGGACAAGTTAAGAGAGTTGAGAGCTTAGCTCAACAGATTCAGAAGTAACTCAAGCGACAAGAGAGTTCATGCAGACTGCTTCAACGCGGATTTGGAGCTGGAGTCTTTTGAAAACTTTCTACGACGAAAGTCAGAACATCGAGACGTTCGCCTGCGCATGGCGTGACATCACTCGCTAGCGGATCACCCCGTCATGCACGAACCTCACGTTCCTCAGCTCTTTGTCAACAATGTTCCGATCACACAGTTGTTCTTGCGTGACTTAAATTACCGTTTAAACAAGGATAAGTTGCGTTAAGTTTTATCAGCTCAGGGTTTCGAGGACGTAGAAATCAAGTCCCTCAAAACACCAAGTCGGGCTCTGTAGCTATTTTAGTTTGTAAGTGTCTGGCATCTTCCTGCAAGATTCAAGTAAAATCATGCAAAAAAGAGTTAACTTTCACAGACCCCAAAGGGAAAGTTTCATACATTAAGATCAGACCTGATCAATTTTCCAGTCAAAATGCATTGCTACCCACGCAATCGTCTTCTAAACAAATATCAGTACTGCCGCAAGCTCTTTCAAGTCTATTGGACTGCCCTCAAGCAGTAAATCACTTTTTAGAATACGTCTCGGCAAACGATATTTACAACTTCTACATAGCTTCTTTCGAAAACCCCAAATTTCTTGCTGTCGACTTTACCTTTGACTCCGCGGCAGAACAGATTAAATCTTATGTTGGAAGATGCCAGAAAATTCAACTTTAAAAGTATCTTGTTCAACGCACATAGAATCACTATAGAAACTCCTTTTGTTAACAAATTGTTGAAAATTTGCGTAAATCATCGGCTTGATCCAGACAGACGCCTTTGGCTACGCCAAGTCGATCTATCAGCGGTCGCAGTTTTAGAACAAAAGATCAAAACTCTGTCTGAATCACGCACGATTCTCTACCTAACTTATGGAAGCACACCAGGCGGTTGCGAGAGATCCTTAGACATAAATAAGTTAAAAACTCTGACACTAGTCAACAACGCGCAATTATCGTTAAAATTCTTGATTAAAGACTCTTTCTTGTTGATTACTTCGCTAAAAACCATAGGGTGCAATGAAGTGCCAATGGACAAGCTGTTCAACTTCGTGACCATTAACACTAACTTAAAAACTAATATTTAAGGACAGTCAGAGCAGAAACAAAAACTCGGTCGACCTGCTCATAGCAGTATTTTCTAGCAGTAATTGTATGGAGGAATTCCAATTCGATTATTCAAACATAAAAGAATTCCGCACTCACTTGATTCCCAACAAGGTTCTGAATAAAGCTACCTCACTAAGAGCCTTAGACCTAGAAAATAATGATTTTTTCAAGAATTGGATTCCTCCAATTATTGATAACGCGTCCAATCTAACCGAGTTGAACATCCTCGGATTTGAATTCGAGTATGCACTTCCGTTACATAAGTTACCATTTTTAGTTTCTCTTAAACTTAACTACAGTCAGGCTATCGTAACCACATTAGCCAATCTAGTCAGTAAAAGCAAACTAGATGTAGTAGTCAATAACGCACGTGGAAAAAAGAGATCCCGTGTTATCAATTGAGCTTCATTAACAAACGTAACCCTTGGTTGTACTAAATTAGACGGAGCTACTGTACGACATTCAGGAAACTCAATCATCTTTTGTAAGTGCTAAGCGACTCTAATGCTCTACCAATTCATTTGCGTTCAATTCAGTTCTCAAATATCACCATTGCTAACACTTACTTTAAATCAAAATATGGAGTCAGATGGAGCAAAACCATATTCTAACATTGTATTATATTGTATTACACTACAAGAAAACACTAGTACAATCATCAGACGGCGATCCTAGTCCTAGTTTATTGTAGTACTTAGAAAATTTTTCACATGTTCGAACAACTAGTTTTAAGCAAATGTAAACAATTGTAAACACTCTCCAGTCCCTGACAACCTTTATTTATTATAAAACTACGCAAATTTTGTAAACTCTTCTCTCTCGCAACTTTACTTAAGTTTCTTAATTAACAAAAATGATTCTCATTTTTTCTTCCTTCGGGGGGAGTACTGTAGGTATCCCACCAAAAGGTGGCGGCACGTCCGACCACAGAGAGAGAGATTAGATTTAGATTTAGATTTTATGTGTTTATTGCTGTACATTATGTTGTACAAATAATATTATAGAAAATATTTACAGATTAATTATAGGTTTGAGCGAGAGAGAGAGAGAGAGAGAGAGAGAGAGAGAGAGAGATTTTAGATTTAGATAAGTTTTATTTCTGTACATTATGTTGTACAATATTACAGTAATAGTAAAAGTAAAAGATAGAATAATTTAGACTAATGAGATTATGTGTGAGAGAGATGAGTGAAAGCGAGTTTTGAATGGATGAAGGGTGCATGAGTTTATGAATGCTAGGAGTTTTCCTGCGTGAAGAAATACAGCTTGGCTTTAGTTTTAAAATGAGTAATAGATTTAATGTCACGAAGATGAGATGGTAGCGAATTCCAAAGGTATGAGGCGCTGACATGAAATGAATTCCTCAGCGTCTCCGTGGCGAAGGAGGGGATGTCCAGGGGGGTCACCTCACCCCTCACAGAACGGAGTGCGACGTGGAAGTCGAAGAAGGCCAATATGTAAGATGGTATAGCGGTGTTAAAGAGTTTTCTCAGAAAACAGGCCATAAAATACCTCCTACGTCCATGATGAGTGGTGAGCCATTGCAACTCACGTCTGTAGGGGGTGATGTGCTCGTCCCTTCTTATACCATACATGTAACGGATTCCTGTATTTACCAGTCTCTGTAGTTTGGTGTCAAGTTCTTGTGTAAGGTCACATCATACTAGAGAGCAGTAGTCGATAGTGGGAAACAGGAGTGCTTGCACGAAATGCTTGCGCAGTCTTAGGTTGGTGCTCTTCCTGAAGAAATACAGCCTATATATTAGTGAGTGGGCACGCTTACACAGTTGTGTAACGTGCTCTTTCCTACAGGTATTAGCTACAGTTGGTAAAGCGTTTATATAATAGGGGGAACCCAGGACGATCGCCTGTGTTTTACTGACATTTAGTTTTAGATGATTTTGTGCAGCCCAGCCTGTGATCCTTTCGGCGTTAGCTGTCATCTTCACGGAACAAGAGTCAAGCTCCTCAAGGTGGCATTGGCTGTATACTTGCAGGTCATCCGCATAGATGAGATGAGATACGTCAGAGTCCAGGCAGAAGCTGACGTCATTTATGTACAACGAAAATAGCAGGGGACCCAGGACGGATCCCTGTGGTACTCCCGTGTTAAAAAGTCGAAAAGTAGAGTGCTTATTGTTGTCACCAATGACAGCCTGCTCTCTACCTGAGAGGTAAGACGCGAGCCAGCAGATAACCTGCTTAGAGGAGCCGAAAGAGGTTAGCTTTCTGAGTAGCTTGGCGTGACACACAGTGTCAAACGCCTCCTTGCTAAAGTCAAAGAGGAGAAGAATTAGCTGATTAAGCCCGACTGAGTGCTGTGGCCAGTGCGGAAACCAGTTTGTAGATCGTCTAGAAAATGTCTAGGGTACTCAGAGATTTTTCTGTGCACCAGCCACTCCAGCGCCTTGGACAGAAAACATAGGAGGGAGATCGGACGGTAGTCTGTTAAGGCTGTGGGTGAACTGATTTTGTTTAGTGCATGCACCAAAGACTTCTTCCAGTCAGAGGGGAAGCATGACTCGCTCAAGGACAGGTTGAAAATATGACGGAGTATAGGAGCGAGTACTGGCAGTGCCTTGTGAATAACAACCTGGGGTATGCCGTCGTAGCCTCTGGCCTGGGAGTCAAAGTGCATTATTGCAGCTAAAATGTCCGATTCCGTTATCTCCCTGAAGTTGAAGTGTTCGGGGGTGTTCAGACTCTCAAGGTCACGCAGGTAATCCTCAACAGCGGGAGCTAGCGGACCGTAGGAGATACCGCTGAAGTGTATGTTGAGTTCATCAATGGAGAAGCGAGAAGGTGGTTATACTTTGGAGGTGGTAATTCCAAGTTTCTCTAGCTCTCTCCAGATCTCTCCGACATCGGTCAGGGACGACAGGCGTGAATAGTAGTAATTCAGCTTGGCATCCTCGACCTGTCTGTGAGCATCGTCCCTGGCTAGTCTATAAAAGAGTCTATCCCTGGGAAGACGTGATCTGCGTAACCGATGGTAGAGTCTGTCCCGTTCTTTCACGAGGTCACGAAGAGCCGTGGTAAACCACGGGTGACGCTTTGGTCTAGGGGTCACTGTGCGTAATGGGGCGAGATGATCTATGGCATTAGTCAAGTTGGCGTTAAGTAGAGCGATGCATTCGTCAAGAGATAAGATGGCGAGCAGTGACCAGTCACACGCGCCGAGGAAGTCCCTTAGTTTCTCGGCTCAGCTGCCCTTATAGTTTCTGTATGTGTAAGTTTTAGGTATGTGTTGTGGCATCTGTACGTCGAGAGTGGTCGTTATAAGGTCGTGTCTTTTCATGAATGGAGTGTCAGTCTTCTAGTGCGCGAGCAGGCGATCCTGCTCGTCTATTAAGCAGAGGTCAAGCCATGTGTCGGATTTCGATTTGTGATGCGTAGCACCATATGGAACCGACTGAAGGAAGTTCTCATCTATGAAGGCCTTGATGAACTTGGCATCTTCAGTAGAGGAGAGTTTATCGGCATTGAAATCGCCCATGATCAACTTGGTGGAGTAGTTGTGCATGCAGGTCGTAATACTTTGTATGAAGTCACTGCCCTGCATGAAAGGAGCATGACGAGGACGATAAACAACGCCGACAAAAATAGCTGTCATGCCCTTGGCAGAGATCTCGCAGAAGAGATACTCTGGCTTCCCTGGCTTGCCCGACCAAATGCCGTCAGATGAAGAGATGATTGTAGCAGTGAGTGTGTTCTGGATGTAGAGAGCTACACCACCACCGTTTCGGTTTCTGTCCCGTCTGTACAGTATGTAGTCATCTAGTAAAGGGATAGTTTGAATCTTGTCGTCAAGCCAGGTCGCGGTCACAGCTATTACGTGAAAAAAGGGACGAGTAGACAAAAAGAGCCTAACCGCCTCAATGTGACCCGTAAGAGAGTTGGCATTGAAGTGGCAGGCCCTTAAGCCTTCGGGCAGAGTTACCTTGGAACCAGTTGAAGATGAGGTCGATGATGAAGTTGATGGTGGTGTAGGTGGAATGAGGTGAATCTTCAGTGTTTGATGTCGCTGCTGTTGTTGCTGTTGTTCGGTGGTGGTGGTGGTGGGATCCTGGCTAAAAAAAACAGCCAGGTCTTCCTCGCTGCTGATGATGGTGGCCTTGTCCGAGTCGTCTGTGGACCAGATGAAGATATTGCCATCCCTGACGTAGGACCTGCATCCTGGTCTTCTCTTGACCTCCTGCCTCGCCCTGACGCGTAGCTTGTGTATTTCTGGGGGAAGCAGCTCGTTGACATTGATAAGGCCATGATGGATAGGGGCCCTTGCTTCCTCCAGGATGCTCGCGTCGAGCTCGGCCGTGTGTAACTTGCCCTTCCTTATCTTCGCCCTGATGGTTGAGCGGGCAAGGGCGTGGGAAGAGAGTGTGACGGCAATGGGTGGTGGTCTGCCGACAGCGGTCTGCATGTCAGAGGCCGCATTTATTCTCCCCATGACCCTCACTCCAGCGATGTCCCTTTCGAGAACAGTAGGGTCTAGGGCGAACACGACCGAGTAGGCCAGCAGGTCAATCCTGGTCTCCCTCGTATAGCGCAGCCCCGTTAAGACAATGACGTTGTTGGTGGCGGTCCCCTGATGCTGCTGGATCTTAAGCAGCTCCCTTCGGAGACTTGCAATTTACGAAGAGACTGTGGAGGCAGGGGGAGCGCTGTTGCCCGAGTTGTTGTGTGGGGTCTGCGTGGAGGGTGGCTTCGATGACAGGTCCGTGACCTGTGCCCTCAGCTCCGCGATGCTCTGCTCAGCATTTTCCATGCGAGCTTGGAGCTGGGGCAGAACGTCCAGGGCGTCGAGACGATGTTCAAGCAGGGCCAGCCTCTTCTCGAGGGCAGTAATGCTGTTGGAAGCTACCCTCATTGTCTCAGCGGCCTCCTCCTGCCTCTTGCGGACGTCCCTAACTGCCTCTAAGACGTCATGTAACGTGACGTCCCCACTATTCGTTGTTGTTGGGGCAGCTGGGGATTGTGAGCGAGAGGGATTGGTCGATGGGGGCGCAGAGAAGGACTTCTTGTTGTTTTGGCCCTTCTGCGTGCTTCCCCCACCGAGGGACGCCCTGGTGTTGACGTTGGTGTTGGCGTCTGCACATGTTGCACAGGCTAGTGTGACGCGACCCTTGACTTGCACCGAACGAAACGTTATNAGTAATGCAGTGAGTGTGAAAAAATTTAAGGCAGATTTCATACTGCTTAGGGTCCCTTGTATGGATGGTTTTGCCGCACCGTGAAAAACCACAGATTTGGTACACCTCACCTAACTTCTCTCCAAGTGCGCTCATTTTGCCGGCAACTTACTGGCAGTCGATAAAGTAGGACTTCGCAGTTACCGACAGATCCTGATGTTGAAATTGTCGTCGCTAGGTGGTGTGCGGAGGGAGAGAAAACAGAAAGAGAGAGGTGTACCTACCTGTGCAACGGTGCTGATGATGGATGTTGTTCCGCGTCTCGCGAGATGCCGTCACGTATGCTGTTGAAGAGCCAGGAAGCATGCGAGAACAAGATGGAGTCGAAGCCAAGCCAAGCCTAGCAGTTTGAGGTTAGGAAGAGAGCAGATTGTTTGCAGAGATAACAGTTCAAGCAGAATGCAGCCTCCAGCGACTAATATATCAGCATGAAGGTTGCAAAAAAGGCGTGCAACAAACTATAAAAAAAGAAAGCCCGAAAGCCCGAAGGCAAGATGCGGCAGAAATAGTGCTTGTAAGAGAGGTAGTGCAAGAAAGCGTCTTTCACTTACCGCTAGCAGACGACAGAGAGAGAGAGAGAGAGAGAGAGAGAGAGAGAGAGAGAGAGAGAGAGAGAGAGAGAGAGAGAGCGGCTTACGCCGCGAGCGAGCGCTTCCCTCAGTTCCGCACTGACCACCACCCAGACCAGTCAGGCTGGAGAGAGATAGATCAGAGAATAAAGTTTAGGATAGGCAAGAGAACTTTCTCCTCCCGACCGCCTCATCCCGACATGCTCTTCATATCAAGAAACGTTGTTATTCGAGGCATCAATTTTAAACGATCCACAAGAATATAACTATGAGAATTAATTTGTACAATTCGTCTACGACAATGCTGATCACAGTACTAATACCATAGATGGATTGAATACTTTTCATTCAATAGGTGGCATTATGTGCGTGACTCCGAGCTCATCGATTAGCATTAAGAAAAAAATTTAACGACTCCGAAACATTCCAAACTTCCAATTACATTGAACAGTTTGTCGACGTTAAAACTTTCGATCGAGGCAGCTCTGCAGGTCTAAAGAATATTGTTATTGAGGATTTAAATGGTATAAATGATATTTTAAACAAGATTGAAATAACAGAAATGGATTTCATTTGGAACTATGAAAAAATAAGTAATTCTCAGATGATTCCCAGTTAGAGTGGATTTATGGAGCAGTGCACGAAATTTTGTGACATCAAGAAGTGTACCATTAACTTTCGTAAATACCCCTCCAAGTCAATATGATACCATCTTTACAATATTATTACAAGCCGATCGAGTGTAAATCTTAAGTCCAAAAACATTTCTTTGTGACCTTTGATCAGCCACTGTATTTTAAAGCCCGTGAAATATTGGCTTGTAGGAATTCTAATCACAGTGATTACAATTTAAGTTTTTTTATTGTTAGATTAGGGGGTTTCCATACTGTGATGTCGTATATTGGTGCCGTAGGATATATTATGGAGGGAAGCGGCTTACAAGAAATATTGTCCGAAATCTATGCTGAATCATCCGAAAATTTTATCCGGGTATGCATACTCAAGGTCATTTTCTTGTTCAATCTGTTTTAATTGAACATATTTTATCATCCATAATTTTCCTACCGAGGAGACAAATTTTTTAAATAATCTATTAAGTGAATATCATGATGGTTGTCAAGATTGAATTACAAAAATAACTGATGAAATTAAAATGATTATTTCAAACAAATGTTCGACTCGTCTCGAGGATTTAAAAAAAGAATGGTCCTACTAGTCCTACAGCCAAATTGTGGATTCAATACATAGAAATGATTCTTATTTTAAAACAGTTTATTGACGCAGACAGAAGTGAAAATTGGAGGTTATATTTACATAGTTTACAGCAAATGATGCCTATTTTTCATGCTAGTGGATACTTGTTATATGCTAAAAGTGCTCACTTAAATCTGCAAGGCATGTTTGACCTTGAAACCAAAATGGATGTGCACGCGTACCAGAAATTTACTGAGTTAGGCTATTTTACTATTAGAAGATCGGAGAAGTATTGGTCTGGAATTTCGTCAGACATGACCATAGAGCAAGTACTCATAAGATCCATGAAAATAGTTGGTGGATTAACACATGGCAGAGGAATTACGCAAAGCGTATTAGCCAAATGGATTCTATCTATGCTTGTACTTGTTGAAGTTTCCGAAGCTATGGAAAATTTTTGCAATACTCTCTCAGCTACTTCTGAACAACATGTTGATTTACGCTCTTTTTGAGTTAATAGGGATAATAATGACCGAGTAAAACTTTTGAGATTCTTAGAAACACACGAGCCATTCCCGGAATCCGACTTTTTAATGTCGATTACTACGGGTCTGAAAGCAACTTAAAATATCAATTATCACGAAGCTTTTGAAAAAGGTCGTTTGGGACTTGTATTTGTAATCGGAAAAACGTTCGGCAATGTTAAATTTCAAAGGAAAAATAGAGTTTTATCGCTTCGAGCTGTGAATTATTCAATTCAACTTGTAAATTATTTTATTTTATTCTTCAATTCAAGTTGGTAGTGACGTTATAGCTATAGATCCTACTTTCCTTTTTTGTTGAGAATAAGCGAGCAGAATTCTGGCAACCGCAGAGACGATATGCACGTGAAGCATGATGGGACTGCTTCCCTCTCTCTCCGTCTCCTGCGGCCAGCGTCGACGTCGCGGCTGCGGTGGCAGCGCTCACTTCTCTGTGTGCTCTTGCCCGAGATAGACGCGTCTGCGCTAGATAAAACCTTTTTATATAGTTTGTTATTTAGTTCGATCCATAGTTCGTATATTTGTATTAAGTAAGCTTGAAGGTAAGCTCGAAAGAATAAAGTGTAACATAACCAGAAACAGTGTTCTATTTATTATCCTAGCCTGGCGTGACTTGGAAAAGTCACGCCAGGCTAGTTTAAGCTCAACAGGTTATGGGCCCAGCACGCTTCCACTGCGCTGCTTGGGATTTTCTAGACCTGCGCGTGCACTTGAGAATAACTGGCGAATGAAGTGCCAAATTACGGGTTTGCCTTGAAGGGGATAAAACCATCGAAGGTGCATAGCTGAAAGGAAAGCTCGAAAACAAAGTTCGATGTGCTCCCGTTTCCGATCAGCAACGGTCGACACCTGCGGCAGAGGAGAGGACCAAGGAGACGACCCGCAGCCTTTGGTTTGCCGAAAGCGACTTCTCAGCACGAGTGCCATGTCCGATCAGGCAAGAAAAATATCCTTGCAGATGCCGAAAACACGAGGTAAGTCACAGTATTTCGGTCACGAAGTGCGCGAGTGAAAATTTTGCGAGAAGACGGTAGAATCTTCATGACGCAAAATTCGTAGCGCGGCATGCGATGCAGGCGATTCCGAGAATCAGCCCGAAGCCGGTAACGTATTTGAGCATGCCTGTGCGCGCGCGGCGGATCAAAATGGCGGCGAATCAAAATGGCGGCTCCCGGCAACGCGGGAAAAAGAAGCTGTTGGCGCGGGAAAGAGAAGTCGTTGACGCGGTCAAGTGCGAGCGCCATCTTGCTTTCAGTGTACATAAGAGCGCCGGGGCGAGTTAGTTCCTCGTGCGCGCAAACGATGGCGCTAGTTCGGCTAATCAAAGTTTGACCGCACATACGTAAGCAAACGTAAATGCTCGAAAATACAATGTTGCAAACTGAGAACAAAGGCTCAAATTTTTGATTGAAAATTCATTCTCGAACAAAGCTTTAAACTATATCACGACGCGTTGATCGAATCGGGAAGCAGATATGTTTATTAAAATTAGACTCAAGTTCGACTAACATTTTTAAATAAAAAATTGCAATTTTTAAGTCCGATTAAAATATAATGAAACAGTTAACTGACTAGCTTGAATTTAACAAATGAGAAAAACGTGCAGCTGTTTCTGCTGCTCCAAGACCAGGAGCTGGGAATTTTAGAAACATACCCAGATGACTCCTTTTATGCGGAGATGGATACTGATGGAGATATCTATATAATTACGTCAAGTGGTAAAAGATTCGATTTAGGTAAAGTTTGAATTTGTCTGATAAGCTCGAAAATTAAAACTCGATCTTCCACAACAAAATATGTACATATTAAATTTATTTTTTTTTAATAAAAAATAGCATGCTGTTCATTTCCAAAATTTAAATGTTGGCCAGTACATGTAGAGTAGTGTATGTTGTTACTGCTACACTGTGTGTGCTGAAGAATCACAGTTTTCAAAACAAACAGGCAATTAGCATTGCTTTCTTGATTGTTGTTCGTCAACTAAGCACATGCTTAATAAATTGCTGTCAAAACAAACAACTCATTTACAAAATGTTCCTATATAACTCTCTCGTCGAGGAACGATTACTGGAATCCGTGGAGAAGGAGATCAATAGGATTCGAACTGAAGCGGTGGATTCAGTTGAAGCGGTTGAACCAAGCCAACGTGGGAATACCTCGTCCTCAAAGCTGGATGTTGACGAAGTGACTGTTGACGGTGGGCTGGCCAATAAGCTCGAAGAGGAAAAAGATAAAAAGTTCGATTCTGCGGATGACAGCTGGAAAAATAAGTTTGAAATAAGCTTGAGAGGTAAATACACCCCAGTTGTTAAATCAAATATACCGATAAAACTGGATTTGGGACTGAACAAAATCCGTCAGGAAGAGGGGACAGCTAAGCTTGAAAAGTGTTCTTTTAACACTACTAATGAAACTGTTGAAATTTCAGAAGGAATGGCCAAGCTGGATAAGCTGGAAAAAGAAAACAAAGAATTGAAAGGGATGATCGAAACCAAGTGTAATCAAGTACACGATGACATAGCCCAGGACTTGATTAGACATAAGTTTGATGTGCAAGAAAATTACAGCTGGATGGAAGAAAAGGTACAGTTATGGGCAGAACAAGATCGACTGTACGAGGAGAAACAGATTCTATCAGCTGGAGAAACTGCACAAAATCGCAGCAAACCATCGAATCAGAACACTACAGCTGGGACAGTCACGAATACCCACGTGAGTAGAGAATTCTTAGCAAAACTAGTTCAAGATAAGGTTAATAAAATTGATTCGAATAAAAGCACTAGTGTAAATGAAAAGATTGAAGTAACTAATAGAGATAGTACTTTTCGTAGAGAATATAAATTAACGCAAAACTTGAATACATTCTTAGACTTCTTAACTTCGGAATTAATTCTTGCTAATTTGCTGTATGTAATTGATTCGACGGTTCAGCCAGCAGGCATGCCTGATCAAACAAAGCTGGAAAAAGATAAAGTTAGAGTTCGAGATATTATTATAAATAGAATTGATATATCTTCTTACGAAAAGGTATCGGAGATCCGGGATCCTATTGAATTGCTTCGATGAAATTAAACGCATTAAAGAGAATGAATTAAACGTTTCTACTAGAAGCATAAGAAAAGAGTTGCATAATATTCGATATAATCCACATAAAGAGAAAGCATCCGCTTTCTGGGACAGATTTGACAGATTAGTTCGATTATATAATAAGTTGCCCGACACACCTTCCTTATCTGAGGAAGAAATATGCGATGCATTTTTTGAAGCCATTGTCGTACACTTATCTCAAGTCAAAGAGTCCGAGTTTTTGAATAATAATACGACTGGCAAACTTTTAACTTTGAACCAACTTAAAGATTATATTGTGCGACAGGAAACAGCTCGAATTGGATCAAATGAATTAGCTGGAAAGACTACAGAAGCTGGAGCTAAGGCCTATTACGTGTCTGATCCTGCGGCACTTTGCTACAAATGCGGTAACAAAGGCCACCGCCAGGACGAATGCACAAGGTCAGGAAAGATGTACTTCAGATGCAAGAGATATGAAGGGTATATGCGTGCAAACTGCCCATACACGGAGAATCAGCTGGAAAAGATTTTGAAGGAGAATGAAAGCCAGAGAAGGTATGAATCCTCAAATTCTAATAGGGCTAACAACGAAGCGCCTAAGGGTAGCAACCCTAAGAAAAACAAGTCCAATAGAGGTCATGCCCGGGGCAGATCACGGGGGAGAGGTAGACAAAACAGACAAAACAATAGTAGCTCTACCAAAGCCTCCAAATCTGGTGAGTGTACAGGTCTGTATGTAGGCAGTACGCCTCTCAACGCGGAAGAAAGTGATAAAAACCAACTGATTAGATTTCTGGCGGACTCTGGTGCTACGGAGCACATGACTAATTCTAAATTAATTTTCAAAACGTTTCATAATACTAAAAAGCTTGATATTAAATGTGCAAATGACAATGATTCAGCGATTATAAAATCGGAGAGAGTAGGTAATATCTCTGGTTACACCAAAAATGATGATTTTTTAAGCTTGAATAATGTAATCTATACTAAGTCATTGTCGTAAAATTTGCTATCATTGAGAAAATTTGTTGATAAGGGTTTAGTTATTTACTTAGATAACAAGAAGATCGACGAACTCTGGGATATATGAGCAACCTTATTAGGTAATAGAGTTAGAGACAAATAACTCGGATAAAAATGAAAGTGATAAGGTAAATAAGGTTGTTGCATATATAACCACAAGGTGTCGTGAATATCCAACCGTAAGTGTTGTGCCCAATAAGGACAACGGATCTGCAATTAAAGAGATAACTCGTGAACAAGACAAGCTTGAAAATACTGAGACGGATACAAATAAGAAGTATGATGAACCAATGCAAATTGACACTGAACTAGATGTAGAAGTAAACAAAGATAGCAACGAGCTATGCTCTAGCTATTCAAATTTTGAGAACACACTGAAAGACAGAAAAATAATGTAATAAGTAACTTAACTGAATTAATTGCTTCAGAAGATATTAGATTGCGAATCTAATATCAGTAAAATCAATAACTTGTTTTACACTAATAAAGCTATGATATGGCATATCAGATTGGGACACGCTTCGTTGAAAAAATTGAAAGAATTCCAAAGAAAGTTTCCAGATTGGAAAAACTTGCAGGAAATTAAGTTCGATGAGTCTGTACTTGATTGCGAAGTTTGTATTGTGTCAAAATTTAATAAGCTACCTTTCAGTCCGACTAGACAGAGAGCGAGTAAACTTCTGCAAATTGTTCACGCAGACACAATGGGACCGATCAGTCCAGTAACACATCCGAAGAAATACGAATTTATATCTGTATTTATTGACGACTATTCACGACTTGCGATGGCGTATCTAATGAAACACAAGAGCGAGACGGGTTATTGTCTTGAATCTTTCGTTAAAAGCTCGAGAAATTTATTAGGATATGACGCTGAGTTCTGTTACCTTAGATGCGATCAAGGTACAGAATTTACAGAAGGGTATACACAGGAAGTTCTCGATAAGTTTGAAGCAGAGTTACAGTTGACTAGCCCAGATACACCTGAGCATAATGGAGTGGCTGAACGTTTTAATCAGACCATTCAAAAACTCACGAGAGTTTTAATGTACGATACTCGCCTACCTGAGAACACGTAGGACCTTGCCCTGAATGCAGCCGTCTATTTCTATAATAGGACTCCTCATAGCTCGAATGAAATTTCTGACATGGAAGAGCCCAAGAGCTTTCTTGACATTGAAATAAATAGGGACAGACAAAATCAAATGATGACTTTGACTCTGGAGAATTACATTGATAAAATGTTGAAACGTTTTGGATATAGTGAAATGCATCCTCAGAGAACGCCAATGGTGACAAACCAAGTGTCAAATCGAGAAATGCGAGAAGAGAGGAAAGCGAGAATCAGCTAGAAAATACAATAAACAAAACGAACGGTCCTTACAGAGAGATAGTAGGTTCTCTCTTGTACCTTGCTAACACTGTACGTCCCGACATAGCATATGCGGTGAACGTGTTAAGTAGACATCAAATAAATCCCACTGATGAAGAGTGGAAAATGGTGAAACGAGTCTGTAGATATTTGAAACACACCAGAAGTCTGGGTCTTAAGTTCGAAGGAAAGCTCGATAATTTACAAGGTTTTTCAGACGCCAGTTTTGCTGATTGCAAAGGCTCGATTACAACGAGTGGTTTTGTCATCAAACTCTATGGTCACACTGTGGCGTGATAAACCCACAAACAGCAATTCGTGGCCTTGTTGACTTGTCAGGCTGAGTACGTTGCGATGAGCGAAGCTTGTCAGGAAATGATATCCCTACATAATTCGTTAAGTTTGATTCTGAAAACCTCCTTTTTACCCATGACTCTTTGGTGCGATAATAAAGCTGCTGAGGCCAGTACTCAAGTAAGCAGTAGAAACAAACTCAGACATGTGACTGTAGTCAGAGAACACTTTGTCCGAGAGTGTGTAGCCTGAAACCTAGTCAAAGTCAGTTGGATTGCTTCGAAAGACCAAATAGCAGATATATTCACAAAGGCGCTGCAGTTTGAATTACATGTTAAATTAACTAAATTGCTCTTAAATTATTATTTAAAATATTAACGTTTATTTGCTTTCTTTCAGACGCTAAACCGTGATGCTGGACGACCTCGTTGAAATCTGCTCGGGAGGGAGTGTTGAGAATAAGCGAGCAGAATTCTGGCAACCGCAGAGACGCTATGCACGTGAAGCATGATGGGACTGCTTCCCCCTCTCTCCGTCTCCTGTGGCCAGCGTCGACGTCGCGGCTGCGGCGGCGGCGCTCACTTCTCTGTGTGCTCTTGCCCGAGATAGACGCGTCCGCGCTAGATAAAACCTTTTTATATAGTTTGTTATTTAGTTCGATCCTTAGTTCTTATATTTGTATTAAGTAAGCTTGAAGGTAAGCTCGAAAGAATAAAGTGTAACATAAGCAGAGACAGTGTTCTATTTATTATCTCAAGTCACGCCAGGTTAATTTAAGCTCAACATTTTTCAAAGAATTTCGCTTCAAATAGAAAAAAAGATGACATGGAAAAGTTCTTAAAGTTTTAACTTGCGCCCTTCCCTCTCTCAATTTTCAATGAGTCAAAAATCTAATTTTGATGGCAATTTCTCACCATTACCAGAAACTATGATTATCATTAGAAAAGGTAGTGCGCGTAATTGATGGGGGTTTTTTATTGCATCGCGTTTTATGGCGACAAGACCAAAGCGTATACTCTATTTTGAAACAGTACGATACATACGTTAAAAACTATTATTCCGAAAATAGTGTTATAGTTTTCGACGGATAACTTGATGTCTCTACAAATTTATACACCAATAGCGCAGAATAAGCCCGAAGAATAACACGACAAATTGGTCGAGAAGTAGCATTTGAATGGACAATGAATATAACGTTTTCACAAGAAACATTTTTATCTAATGAAAAGAATAAAAACAGACTTGTTGCGATGTTCTGTGAAGATTTGACTGCAGTACTGCAGTTGGATTTCAAACGCTGTAAGCTGCAGAAGATGCCGATACTCTTATCGTAGTCACAGCAATTGAAGTAAGTAATACTGCTGCAAACGCAATGATTGTTGGCGAAGATATCGATTTGCTTGTGATTTTAACACAGTTAGCTATGGTTTACAAAACTATTTATTTTTTAAAGCCTGGAAAAGGTCAGGTTCATGAAAAACTTTATAATAATCATAGTTTTAAGTATCCAAATTTAAGACACTGCAACAATTCAGAATTTTGCTCAGGTTACCTAAATATTGAATAAACTCAAATATGCAAAATTCGAGAATAATAATAATTTTTGTTGATGCTAAATATCTTTTAAATAATTTACTTTGTAGCAAAATCTGAACATTAAATTTTATCGTAATATTGATTAATGATTCTGTGCGTCCAGAACGGACGGGTGGATGCCTATCACCACTACACAGCGCGTCCTCAGGTTGCGGATAGAGGAACGGCCCCTGAGAAAGAGGTTAGCTGCGAATAAATCGAATAAGCAGCCGCGGACAGCCGATAGGCCCGGGCGTGGGTGTGATGAGCCCGCACTGGCGATCGAACGCATTCATCTAGAAACACTACGCAAGCACCACAACAACGAACACTCAACAATATTTCTTATTTCACTTTCCCTGTATTACATTTGACAGAACTTTGTAGCAGGTAGCTAAAAGTGAGATTCCCCGATAGTTATTGCAGTCTGGTTATCTCCCTTTTAAAATCGGTATGATGATGGATTCTTTCCAGTTTTCCGGCTTGTTTCATTTTCCAAATAGAGCGTACTAGTTCAAAAATTTTCGATGTCAGCGCAGTGCCCCATATTTAAGTAGTTCCGCTGGTATAGAATCGTTTCCTGCGGCCTTATTGTTTTTAGTTTTTTGATCGCGGTTTCTACTTCTTTGTAGGTCGGTTCTTCCAAATGGAGTTCAGCAGTGTGGATTTCGTCTCCGTTTCCTCGCAGTTTTCATGTACGTTTAGCAGCTTATCAAAATAGCCCTTCACAGCTTTAACAGTTCACCTTCGCTTGTGACGAGATTTCCGCCTTATCTTTCATTAATTGTGACTACTCTGGAAACCCTTCCTAATAGCGTTAATTCCTTTGTACATCTCGCGCGGTTTTTTCCTTACTATTAGTTTCTATTTTTCTAATCTGATTCTTTTGATACTCGCGTTTTTTGTTCCTGTAAATCGTCCCTACTTGCCTTCTGATTTCGTGGTACTCTTCTACGGCCCATTGTGTACGCTGTCTTAATTTGGCCTTTTTGCGCCTTTCAAACCAGAGTTCGCACATTCGTCAAACCATGGTTTGCCTCTTGGCTTTTTTCCTGTATTACATTTGACAGAACTTTGTAGCAGGTAGCTAAAAGTGAGATCCCCGATAGTTATTGCAGTCTGCTTATCTCCCTTTTAAAATCGGTATGATGATGGATTCTTTCCAGTTTTCCGGCTTGTTTCATTTTCCAAATAGAGCGTACTAGTTCAAAAATTTTCGATGTCAGCGCAGTGCCCCATATTTAAGTAGTTCCGCTGGTATAGAATCGTTTCCTGCGGCCTTATTGTTTTTAGTTTTTTGATCGCGGTTTCTACTTCTTTGTAGGTCGGTTCTTCCAAATGGAGTTCAGCAGTGTGGATTTCGTCTCCGTTTCCTCGCAGTTTTCATGTACGTTTAGCAGCTTATCAAAATAGCCCTTCACAGCTTTAACAGTTCCCTTCGCTTGTGACGAGATTTCCGCCTTATCTTTCATTAATTGTGACTACTCTGGAACCCTTCCTAATAGCGTTAATTCCTTTGTACATCTCGCGCGGTTTTTCCTTACTATTAGTTTCTATTTTTCTAATCTGATTCTTTTGATACTCGCGTTTTTTGTTCCTGTAAATCGTCCCTACTTGCCTTCTTATTTCGTGGTACTCTTCTACGGCCCATTGTGTACGCTGTCTTAATTTGGCCTTTTTGCGCCTTTCAAACCAGAGTTCGCACATTCCGTCAAACCATGGTTTGCCTCTTGGCTTTTTT
>CM053168.1:30345525-30356566 GCA_012977825.3 Pteromalus puparum | reverse complement strand
CCAGACTCACACCCTTCGCGGAAGATATAATAGGAGATTATCAGTGTGGATTCCGGCGTAACAGGTCGACGAGCGATCAAATGTTTACTATAAGACAGCTGTTAGAGAAAAAATGGGAATATTGCGAAACAATACACCAGTTATTCATAGATTTTAAAAAAGCGTATGATTCTATCAAGCGAAGCAAAATGTATCAAATCCTTGTGCTCCTCGGCGTGCCAAAAAAACTTGTGAAATTAATACAAATATGTCTGAACGGAAGCACGGGAAAAGTACGAGTAGGCGGTAATGTATATGAATCGTTCATGACACACGACGGTTTGAAACAAGGTGACGGGCTCTCCACGGTACTCCTTAACTTAACGCTAGAGTATGTAGTTAGACAAATGCAGACTAGCGGGCTGGGCGCAACACTTAACGGAAAAACGCAGATTCTATGATATGCAGATGATTTGGACATAGTGGGGGATAATGGCGAAACGGTAGCGAGAAGCGCGGAAATACTCATAAATGCGCCCGAGGAAACGGGGTTAGAGGTGAGCGAATCGAAAACGAAATATATGATTATGGATAAACTGGGCATTTGCGAAGGAGAGGGGGATCTTAGAGTCGGAAATTTTACTTTCGAAAAGGTTAGCGAATTCAGATATTTAGGCACAACTAACTTATACGCGTCACCGAATATAAACAGAATAATTAAATCGCGAAGACTAAGATGGGCAGGGCACGTTGCAAGAATGGGAAATGATCGCACGGCAGCGCGTATAATGAAAGGAAAGCCAAATACGTCACGACCTCTAGGTAGACCTAGACGCAGGTGGGAGGACAATGTAAAAGCGGACTTAACTGAAATCGGGCGGGACGGCGCGAAATGGATAGGGTTAGCACAAAATAGGGATACGTGGAAGGCTTGCGTAGATGAGGCAATGAACTTTCGAGTTCGAAATGCCACTTAAAAAAAAAAAAAAAATTGATTAATGATTTTGAATATGATAGAGAATTTGGGTTCTTAAGGTACTGAACGGTCGTAGCAGGATTGAGGAAAATAAATAATTACTTAATGTATTTATAGTTTGAAATTGTCGAGTGGCGTTGCCTTTAATCACTTTATTATTAGCTGCAGATCAAGATGAAAACTCAGTGTGAGAAAATATTTAAGCAATCAAATCACGAATCGACAATAGAATAAAATAAATTACAAATGATTACAAATATTATGTCGAAGCAACATCAAAAAAATTATTCGAAGCAAAGTATTTCACAGAATATTTTTGTAGACCTTGAAAAATAATTGAATAATATAATTGTATGTGATATTGAGATAATTATAGGATTATAGGAAAGGTTGAGATATTAATATGAATAAGCTATAGTGAATTTATGGTGAATTTATAGCGTATAAATGATTTATCTGATTGAAATGAATATTGTAAGATGAAAAAGATGCAGCAACATTTGTTTGAAAAATAATGTTCGTGAAGACTTGAAAAAAAGTTCAACTTGTTTGCCTATGTCACAAACGCGAGCTTGGAATTTAGCAGGCCTTATAGACTAAACAAGCTGATAAAGAAAAATATTAGAGAAAATTATAATGATATATTATGTCAAGGTTAAACATACACTTGCGTGATGTGAAGTGAGAAAAGACAAGTTATTCATTAAGCTGAAAATATATAAGTTCACTGTCTCGTGTGTATTGAATTATTATTACACGAGAGGTTAGAGTGAATTTTTTAGTTAAGGACCTGAAGACGTTGTGCGTCCATGAGAAAACCGACTGGAGTCCGACGTAGCCAGTCCAGCCGGGCGGCACGAAGCGGCACTTTTAGAACTCGTCGGAGGCGAATTAGTGTTTTGGTTATGTGCAGAGTTTTTTCCAGTGCTGGAAAAAACTCCCCGGTTCAGTTCACTAGGAAGATTCCCAGGCGCAAAGAATTAAATAAAAGATGAGTTAATAAAATAATAAAATACTAGTATCCAGCGGCGAGGCGACTCCGCTGCTCAGTGCACTGGAATATGGCTTCCTTCTCACAAAAATACGTGGCGTTGATATAACGTATCAGTAGATGTGACTTGTAAAAGGATTGGAGCTGTGGAGACGCGAAGAAAGAGAGAGATAGTGTGATGCGCATAAACGCAATTGCGTATACATGTGTACGTAGCGCGTCGATGGTAAATGCGCACGCGCTGCCAAAGACTAACCTATCCTCTCCCGCGGCATCAGACCCGCGAGCGAGAGAGAGATAGATCAAGTGCAGAGACGTATGAAGTCCCGCCGGGGCCCCTGACTAAGCGAAACCTCGTGGTCAACTGCGCCGGATCCCCTGTATCTATCCAGCCACTGGATATGGACGTTGCACATTGTGGCATTTTTACACGCATTTAGTGGCTGCCATACCACCTCAGCATTTTACAGACAGGGAAAAAATAAATTAACAAAACTGTTTATTAAAAACAAGAATCTTGTAGATATAGCGCGCATCTTTTATGATTTTAATTCTGACAATAACAGTATTGCTGAAGCTGGTAATAAAATCATTACATTACTCTACAATAATAAAAATCCAAAAGTTTCATTTAATTCATTAAGATATTTACTGTTCAAGAAATCGACAATCAAAGCATCGTTTAAGCTTGAAGTATTACCTCCGACTGAAGCGTTAAGTGCTTAACATTCATATAGAACACATCTGCAGATTTAGCAATGGTTGGAAAATTCTAAAGAACCTAACAAATGGGGATGAAAAGCAATAACAATGGGCCTACAACCACTTTACACAACGGATGATCTTATTCCACAAAACTTATTACAATATATCTCATGTAAATGCACAACGGGCTGCAGCTCAATGAATTGCAGTTGTAAGAAATACGGTCTTCGATGTTTGGATATCTGTGCTAACTGCCATGGGCAGTCTTGCTCAAACATTGAACAGATTTTAGTAAAGACAGGTAGATTAGAAGACGAAGTATTAAATGATGCAAGCAGCGAGTATGACAATGTTTTTTAACCTATTTATGCTACATTTTTTTTCATAAAAGATTTTCTAAGCATTCAAATCAAAATCCCTTTATTCATACCAAATGTACAAGTTACAAAGCATTTTCCTAAAATTTTAGCCCGATCAAACCATGTGGTCACATGGAATCCTACAGACAGTGCCAAAATGCTATAATATGGATTTACCATGGTAAAAATACAGGTAATATAACCTAATAAAAAAAAAATGGGTGGCTTTTTCGAACTCGAAAGTTTATGGCCTCACAATGCATCGTGTTGTGTTTCTAGATGAATTTTAGCGTTCGAAAGTTTCCAGGGTAGGCTCATCACACCTACGCCTTTCTCAAACCCGGTGTCGTGAGTAAGATTTCCATCGGATCTGAAAAAACTGATCGCCCTGATGGGGGCTCGAACCCACGACCCCTTGACCGGGAGGCAGGTGGTTTACCACGGAGCCATCGCCGGTCTAATATAACCTAATATTAGTATAAAAATTATATAACAATTATAATTTATTTTTTTTATTATTTATAAGAAGTTTATTTTTCAGAGTTTAAAGGTGGTGTGCCCCCTTAAGAGACGCATTGGTTTTTAACGTGGTTAACAGTTCTGTCTCTTACATTACCTATCGGTAGACTCGCAAACTATACGACAATAAGCGCGTGCACGCACGTTGTTGTAAAATACGAAGCGGCGTAACTTTTGCAACGACCGATTTACTGCGACAAATCAATACTGAACAATTAAGACGTGTTTGAGCTCTTGTAGGTAAAATGTTTTCTCCACATACACAGAAAGAAAGAAATGTATTGTTTACAGGTGTCCTATCATTTTAACTCCTTGAAAAGAAAAAACAACACATGCGCCGAAATAATCGTATATCAACTAAAAATCTCGACATTATACAAGCGTTTAGATTACACTAAATTAAGCAGTAGCTCGTAATCAATATAGAATAATAATTGCTTCCTCCTAGAGGAAGCTTTGTAATAGTAAAATTTTCAGTTTCGCTAAAACTTCATAGAAACATGTTTTTATATGTTAGAAGTTCGAATTACGTGTTTTTAGGAAATGTCTGTATGGATGTGTGTATGGGGGGGAATTCGGGAAAAACATTTATTTTTTAATTTTTTCAATTACTTTTTTTTAAGGCCATTTTTTGATTTTTGAAAAACATTATTTTCGTTTCTTCCAATCATTCCATCGTTACAAACAATTCAGCTAAAATGCATTTGAAAGATAATAAAATTACCTACTTTTCCCCGTTTGGTCCTCGGGATTGACCGCTCCGTTCGGCAAATAAATAAAATATTGTTTTAAAATACAGTACTATTTTAATTTTTTCTAAGTTTAATTATTTTGCTGTAGAAGCAATTTTCTTATAGATATATAGAAGATATATAATAATTAGAAAGATCCGATCAAATTCTCTAAAATAGCGAAGTTTCAGAATCGATCATCGTTTAATTTTGAATATATATATATATATATATATTGTCTGATATTTTAATCAATTCGATAATCGACATATCTGTTCCCATAAGCAAGGGCTTCCGATTTTTCTATCTGCCCGGGTGTGACGAATCGTGGATTTACGACTCCCTGAGTTGCAAATAGTACAGCATCCGATAAAATCTCCATATCTATCTCGTACTGTAGTACGTTATCCTCTAGTAACTTTAGGGCTTCTGCGATTTCCTCTTGGTTTTGCAGATTTGCCTGTTTGGCTGTTAACTCTTCCATGGCGCTTTCCAGTTCATCGGCTTTTTCGTGTAATACACCGAACTCTGTGTGTATAAGTTCGGTCTAGTTTGCTAATAATTTTGCTAATTGCCTAGTGTCGTTAGCTGTGGTGCTAATAAGTTGCTTGATTTCTTCTCCGGCTTCCTCATCTAGGGTTTCAAATATTGCACGGCTCATTTTTCCTATTGCAGAAAACCAGGCTCGTTTAATGTTTGGTCTCTGTGTCGTTTCATGGCCTTGTAGCAGTTCTTTTACTTTGTCAGCGCTCCTCATAGTCTCTTTGATCTGCTGACGTATCTTGGTTAGCTGCTGTTCGTATGGGCATGCTGTGCTTCCTTGAGTGCAGAATGCTTTCAAAGTATTCCAGCTTCCTAATACATTATTCCATCTTGAGAAAAATGCCTCAAGATCTATGCGCTGTATCATTTTCCATGTCGTGCTGGAGGTCGCTAATGGGTTTAGCTTTTCGACCAGTAGCCCTGGATTATGGTTGATGGCCCTTATGTCGATCCTTCCATTGATTTCCTTGGGTACGGCGCACCTGTAAGAGAGTGTCCTATAATTTCATTCTATTAAATAACGCGATATCGTTATGATGGCCGCTATATTTTAATTTTTTGTTAGAGTATTATTTCCTCCTCATGTTTCATGTCTATAGCTGTCCCTTCGTTTGTAGGGTTCAGCCCGTGGGTTAGTAATATTAATGCCCATATTCCCGTTTAGCTTTGTTTAAATTATCGGGCTATATGGTGCTAGATGAGGAGCATTATGGAACGCTCTCTTAAGGGGTCCCCTTAATCGGTCAAGGTTTATAATGCTAGCGAATATTTATTCGATTTTAAGTTTCGCCGTGATGAAACTTTTGTCATCTATCCGACTCTTTGTGGCTTTTCTGTGCGCTGTTTCGTGGGCGCTCAGGTTTCGCGAGACGCGATCACTGCGTTTCTTCGTCCGGTAGCTCTTCTCTCTGTGGGGTTTTCTGCCATAGTTGCGTTTTTATTTCCCAGCTCTTCTTGGTTTGCCGGTTATATATTCATTCGCAGTCTGATTGCGACTATCGTCTGAGCTCTATCTACTTGTTTTCTCTCTGATTTTTTTGCTCTTTTTTCTTTTTATTTCTACCTATTGCATTATGGCTGGCTATTTGAGGTTCTGGGGTCTTGACGAGGAGCCCGTGGACGACCCGGAGGAGGTAACATTTCTTATCGATATTTTCTTTTTTTTTTGCAATTAGTGTTAATAATAATTTTCCCCTAAGTGTTGTCTGATGATGAAGGGTTCGAGGAACTCCTATGACCTGATGGTGAAATCTATCCTTGCCATGGAGTGGAAGGCTCCACGCTCTTTATCGACGGGCTTTTGTCGACAACCTCCGGGAGCGCCGTCCTATCTCAGGGTCCAGCAACGGTCCTATGGGGTCGTCGTGTTTTATAGCTTGTACAGCGCGATGATCCCCTTCGTTGCTGAGGGAATGTGGTTTCCCTGTCATGAAGAGGACTGGGGCGTCCCTGCGGATGCGGCGCTGTGCTCCATATGCCGCCGGCTTCTTGATGAATCCCCCGGAATGTTACGGCTCCCTGGGCACTGGTGGATACCAGTTCCCGATGTTAATCATTTTTAATATTAATATTATTATTATGTCCCTAATTTTTTATAATAAAGCGACCTCCTCCTAGCATCCTGATAAACCGATCCTGATAAACCGATCCTGATAACCCAATCCTGGTAACCCAATCCTGATAACCCAAATCAAAAAAAAAAAAAAAAATAAAAAAATAAAAAGTTAAACGAACTGCACTACGCAGAAGCTGTTACGATCGTAATGTAGGCTGGTATTGTGCTCATAAAAAATAAATAAATTAATTAAATAAAATAAAAAATAAAAGCTTGCACGGCTGCATTCCTGGCTTGCACGGCCGTCGTACTTGCTCCGGCCGAGCGGTAGCGCTCCGCGCGTGCCTTTAGTTCCGCGCTCGTGGTTCCGTTGCCGCGCTTATGTGTACTTCGGTTGCGAACTTCACTGCACATGCATTTGGCGGGATGCAGCTGCACCTAGCCTTCCCTGGTCAGTTGCATCGTGCAGCATCCGGCATCAACACGTGGTTTTTTCACATACCTTGTTTTTACGTAGTTTTTTGCGTTGTTTTTTGTGGTTTTTTCTTGTGTTATCCAGTGAGTTAAGTTAATTAAGGCTGTGTGTTATTTTGCCGTGATTTTTGCTATATATAACGAGTGTTTTACTTGCGAAAAGGATCATGTGCCGGAGATTCGTAAGGAATCCAGGCATTCTGGAGCACGTGGTGAGTCATTAATCAGCTAATAAGTTGATTAATGTTCCGTCACATGTCCGCTTTTGTTTTCCGTGCCTTTGTTTTGTCTGCGCGTTTGTGTGCGTTGTCTGCATATAGGTGCTTACTGTTTCTTTTTCAGCTCTTGGTTTGCTCCAGGTCGGCTTATTGCCTTTTCACCTGTGACTGGCGACCGGTGTATACAGGGTGTCCCATTTAAACTTAGACAGCTGAATAACATGACAAATTGCAATCTAATCAAAAAATGTTTCAGACAAAAGTTGTTGGGCATTGAGGGGCTGACCCTTCTGTGACCTTGAATATGTCCTTGAACTTCATTTTCAAGGTCATTTGAAGGTCAACTTTTGTTTTTTGAATATAACTCCCTATTTTTGACCTCGGATTCGAAAAGAGCGCGAAATTTTACATCCAGATGAGCTTTTGCGTTAGGGGTCAAAGTAAACTCTACAAGTCATTTCAGGGTCAAATTTCTGTTTGGGGCATTAAGCTGGTAAATCCGTGTTTTTAAGACCATGCCTCAGACAGAAGTTATTGGGTATCAAAGTGTTGACCCTCCCATGACCTTGAACATATTCTGTGTTTTCAACTTCGGATTCTGAAAGAACGCGAAGTTTCACGACCAGATAAGCTTTCGCTATAGGAGACGATGCGAACTTTTTCTGAGATTGACCATGACCCCGAATGTTAAAATTCCACAGATCGACTTTAAATGAAGCAGCAGTCTTGTGTTTATGTAAAAAATCATAGTAGATTGTTGCATATTGAAATTACAAAATGACACCGAAGTAGTATTTTTTATTTATTTATCGACTTTTGAATACGTGAACTTTTTATTCAAACTCTGACCCCACAGTGTTTTTATTATTCGTCTAGGGTCGCTTTATATACTTAAGGTGCTTACACCTTTTGTTGTTGTATTTCTCCAATATTGTATCCATTTAGTGTAGTATCCTAGTATCCTAATTCACTAGATTTTATGTATTTTTTTTTTGCACATTTGTAATTGAACATTAATTAATCTGATAAAATTCTTGTCATTACAATGGCAAATTATACGCCTAATAAAATAAAGTAGTCGATATTCTTATAACTTTCGGTGAATGTGGTAGGAATTACAGACTTACTGCCCAAGCTTATGCGGAGCGGTTTCCAAATCGCCGCCATCCTACTGCTCAACAAGTGGTAATCATCGAAAGACGATCTCGCAATAATCCACTGCATCGCCAAAGACAGAGAAATAGGCTTCAGAATAATAACGACCCTAGGTTGCTTGCAGTTTTGGCTATGGTTCACCAAAATCCCCATATTAGTACCCGTCAAATAGAACGGGAATTGGGAGTCCCTCGAAATACAGCTCACAGATTGTTACGATCAGTCAATTACCATCCGTATCACATTACTTTGGTACAGGAATTAAGTGAGGCTGATTACTAACTCAGAGTATATTTGTGTAGATGGGCTCTTGAGATGTTGGATCAAACTCCAGATTTTTTTTGGAATGTTTGTTTCAGTGATAAAGCGACATTCATAAGCAATGGTAGTCTGAATAGGCATGATTGCCATTATTGGTCACCAGAAAATCCACATTGGTATCGTGAGGTGCTTAATCAACTTCGTTGGAGTTTACATGTATGGGTCGGTATTTGCAATGGCCAAGTAATTGGACCACATTTTTTGGAACGTACCATTAATGGTCAAATGTATTTAGAATTTTTGGAAAATGATTTGCCAGGATACCTAGAGAATATTCCTCTTGCAATAAGACTAAACTTATGGTATCAACAAGATGGTGCTCCGGCTCATTATGCTCGTATTGTACGGACATTTTTGAATCAACAATTTCCAAATCGATAGATAGGACGAGGTGGACCAGTTTTGTGGCCCCCTAGATCACCAGATCTGAACCCGCTAGATTTTTTTTATGGGGATACGTGAAAGATGTTGTGTATAGTGAAGCTCCAACGACAAGACTGAATATGATGGATAGAAAAAGAAGAGCTTGTGGAGCGATAACCTTCCAAATGCTTAGAAATGTACAACATAATTTTCGCCGTCGATTACTGTTGAAGTAATGGTGCACACTTCGAGCATCTACTTCATGCGGAGAGAGCTGATAACAACGTGATATTGCCTTAAGTGACTGGGTCACTACACGATCTTGCCTTAACTGGCTGGATCACTACACGATCTTGCCTTCACTGGCTGGGTCACTACACGATCTTGCCTTAACTGGCTGGGTTACAACATGATCTTAATTGGCTTCCTCTTTGGAGAGCAACACAACCACAAATCGACCCCTTTTAGGGCCAAAGAAATGGAGCCGGGAGACCCCCTACGTCCTCGTCGTCGGCTCCGGGGGTGCTTACAAGTTTCATGAAAATATGCACTTGTAAGCATCGCGGAAAGCGGGTTTCCTTATCAATAAGTGTTTGACTCTGTGTTGACTTGTACCTAGGGGCAAGGTTTGCATTTCTTCAGTAGATGTATTATGTTGTCCTTTAGTTGTCCACAATAAAAGTACATATTATATCATTGAACATGGTCACTGATGTAGTCTTTGTAAGCTTTATGCCTCAAACAAAAATTTGACCTTGAATTAATTGTATAGTTTACTTTGACCATTAACGCGAAAGCTCATCTGGACGTGAAATTTCGCACTCTTTTCGAATCCGTGGTCAAAAATAGGGAACTTCGTCCAAAAACGAAAGTTGACCTCCAAATTACCTTGAAGAGAAAGGTCAAGGGCATGCTCAAGTTCATGGAAGGGTCAGCACTTAGATACCCAATAACTTCTGTCTGAGGCATGGTATTAAAAACACGGATTTACCAGCTTAATGCCCCAAATTTGACCTTGAAATGACTTGTAGAGTTTACTTTGACCCCTAACGCAAAAGCTCATCTGGATGTAAAATTTCGCGCTCTTTTTGAATCCGAGGTCAAAAATAGGGAGTTATATTCAAAAAAACAAAAGTTGGCCTTCAAATGACCTTGAAAATGAAGTTCAAGGGCATATTCAAGGTCACATAAGGGTCAGCCCCTCAATGCCCAACAACTTTTGTCTGAAACATTTTTTGATTAGATTGCAATTTGTCATGTTATTCAGCTGTCTAAGTTAAAATGGGACACCCTGTATATATATTACTATAGTCTTCCTATATTCATAGTACGATCGTAAGCGTGATTTAAGGCAAAAATCGGCGCGCTCTCACCGGCCCCTCCCCCCCGGACCATCCTCCAGCCCCCTGCCACAGCCCCCACTGCCACCGGCCCTCCAGCGCACCCTCGACAGGCCGCAGCCGCTCCAGTCGCCTGCCCACCTTCATTTTAACGTGAAATTGTTTCAAAAATTTACGTTATGTTAGAAGGGTGCAGAGAATCCGCGCTCCAGCGACGCACCACTCCAACCCCGGACTCCACCGCGCCCTCCACGCCCGATCGCGCCCGCCACTCGCACCCCTCGCTCCATGTTCCCCTCACACACGCGGCCCTCACACCTTTGCCCCGTCGCACCCGGCGCCCTCCACCGGGCCCTCACACTCATTGTCGGCTGGACATGATTAGGTTGTTCTCATGCGGAAAAGATCAATGTAACTACTATTGTACGCTGCTTCATTTGAACAGTTGTTCGGCAAGCACCACCCAAAAGGGGTACTGTCGCAAGAGCACCACTTGTAAATAATTTCTTTGTCTCATCAACAGTGTCAACTTGAACATAAGAATTTTGGGAGTGGGATCGCCATTCCATTGTCAATGATATAATTGTCTAATAAAATAATAAATGTAGACATAAAGGGGTAAAATATCTTGACAAAAAAAAATAACAAACAGTTTCTTTTCGAAAATTAAATTCAAAAGAGTCATGCGTTGTAATAATTATTCAGTGATGCGCTAAAACCAGCCAATGTAGATGCGATGTGCAAGATAACAAAACATAACCAAACTTGTACCAAAATTAAAGCAAAAAACCGCATGAGGAGTATTTTGATGG
>CM053168.1:30276248-30334687 GCA_012977825.3 Pteromalus puparum | reverse complement strand
TGGATGCAAAATTATTTTTCTTAATATGTCGATATTGAAATCACCAAAAATACAATTGAGTTTCTGTCTATTATAATGAGATTCTAAGGAACTTATTTACGCCAATGACGATTCCGTTTTTGGCAAATCATGACATCTTACATTGCGCGAGATGGTGAAAGATTTCTCCTGTTATTAATTTTAAGTGCGAAGCTTACAACTCTCACCTATCAACTACTTCTATTTTTAGGTATTTTCGTAAATATTATTTTAAAACTTATAGTACGACTCCATCTTGCTTTGTTAATTTTTACTTTCATTATAAAACATTTGTAACCTTTGAAGTTGATAGTATTGAGGATGTTGTAAATTCCATGTTTCCGTACATATTATTACTGCAGCGTTTTTTTACAAAATTATCAATAAACATTTCCAGCTTTTCAAGGTTGGCCATTTAACTTCTAATGTTATTACACAAAATAATATTCTTTTTCTTCATGGATGATATTGTTTAGCTTCTTGGTGTCATCACAATTCATTCTTCGTGCGAATCAGATCTGCAAAGTCAGCGTCTTGCATCCATTGCTGCCTGTCTTTGTTGTTTTGGGTTGACGAGCGTATTTGTAACGTGAAAGTTGAGTTCGTTTGACTACGATGCCTATAGATTGCTCCGAAAGTAATCTACCTTACCCATAGCGTTCTGGTATTGGGAAGGTTGTTAGTGGATAATCAGTCATATCTATTAATTTTTTAATTTTCTTTTTGAGTATTTCACACCCTACACTATCCGTAGCCATGTGATTAACCTCAAATTTAGTGTTATAGGTTAAATTGCTATAAAGACAATTAACACACTTATAATGTTTTTATCACTACAATTTCTCACTGAGTGAGAACCTGCACATCTAGTACACTTTTCATCGTTCAAACATTTTTTAGCACTATGTCCAAAACGTCCACACTTGTAGCATCGGCTTCATGTTTATTAAATCATAAGCTCTACACCTTTGAAAACCGACAAAGATTTTGCTATCATTATCTTTTACGTGTTTGTATAATTCAGCGCCATACTTCAATAATTGCACTTAGTTTATTGTTTTATCATTAACATAATTTGTAAAACATTACATTTGGCTCTAGTTTTTGAAATTTCTTTCATTTAGATCATGTTGTATCCTGAGCATCAACTTGAGACAATTCTCTATTCCTACTATTTTATTTCGCGCTTTCAGCAGTTGCGTTCTTTTGAAATCTTGAAATGAGATGCAAGTTTCTTTTTCAATATTTTTTCTGCGTCATCAACGCTCTCCTCATTCATGCACGTAATGACCAATTCATCTTTGTCTTTACTAATACTTATATTTTTAGTTAAAATAGTTTTCTCTTTAGTTAAGTAATGTGTCACAAACTCTTTTATATCAGCTTTGTCTTCTTTATTGTTTTTTTTAACGATAATTCTTGGCATACGTTTTGGTTTAGGTTTAAGGTTTTGCGCTACTTGCGAGTACGTGTTTTTATTTTATTTTTTAGATTCTTTTTATTTGTTTAGAAGTTCTTTCATAAGATCATTTTTTTCATACAGCTCCGTATTAAGTTGTTTTAATAAAGTTTTTTCAATTTTCATATTTTCGGCCACAACACTTAATTCATCCATCGTTTTTTCATGAATAGAACTATCTTTTTCAATATCACTCAAAATTTCACTTCTCACTTTATTTTTCATTGTCATTTTCACTTCAGCTATTATCAATCTTGCTTCGTCACTAAGAGTGTCTCCACTCACTTTTGAGGTTAGTTTCAGCTGCTCATGTTCGTCACAGATTCCTAGATATCTGCTCACTAAACGGGCACCTTGTAATTGAATGAATTCATCTATGTGATATACACTTTCACATATGATGCAAATAACTGTAGATGCTCTTTGTGTCGGATGACATTTATAAAACTTATTCTTAGCCTTATCAGGCGGCTGCTTACCGCCCGACGACATGTTGCTATATGACTTTCGAGCGAATATATATGTGTACACACAAAGTAGGTTTTCGGGACCCACTATTTTAACTACGAAAATCGATAATTTGTGACAAAACAAGTCTATGTATACCATATATTGTGTATATATAAGCCATAATTCAATTCAAATCGATTTCCAAACACTTTTTACTAACGAGGACGTCCCGAGATTTCGAAGACTTATTCATGAGAAAACGAGGACCCCCTTTGAGACAATGAGGACCCCCTTTGAGACAATGAGGTCCTCCTTGAGAAATTGAGGACTTTTTATCAAATTATGAAGTTGCTGTATTATACATAAGAGAACGAGGACCCCCTTTAAGACAATAAAAAACAATGTGAGACATTAAAGACATTTTATCAAATTATGAAGTTGCTGTATTAGATTTCTTGAAATAACATAAGCACGATTACTGAATCGTCTACAGGGTAACCGAATAAAAAGGCTAAAATAGAAACTTTTTATTTCTGGACTTGTGATTTATTCAGCAAAATATTTTTTATTTATGATTGACCGGATGTCAACGACATGTTACTCTTCAGGCAAAATAGTATTTAAAAAGTAAATGGCCCGGATAAATAAGACATATTAGTGTTTTCCAACATTTTGTTTACTAGCCTATCGACTAAGACTAATATTCCTATTTTCGTGATATTTCCGTCAGAATACTCTTTATTTCTGTTAGACCGGCTATCGGCGACATGTTATATTTAGGACCAAACTTAAACTAGATAGGTAGATAGGCCGGATAATGAAGACACATCAGCTTCTTTTATGTTACGTTACCGTGCTATTGCGGTATAGCGGAGTAGTGTACTGTGGGTTCTACGTTGGAGTGGGATCCAAGAGCTGGGTAAGTATAACGACACAAGTGCACTGAGACTCTTTATTCGGGTTCCTTAGGCTGCGTGGCATACACTGTCGCTGCCAAGTGCCTTCTGACTAGCTCGCTCTGATACCCCCCTATCACACTCACACACACTCTTGCGTCGCGTTCGGTGAGATACGCGACTCGCGTACACCACATTATCTAACCCTTTGTTCACTATCTTGTCGATATGTAGGGGCTGAGGTACTGCTAATGCAATTATTCCGCAATATTATGGGAGAGAGAGAGAGAGAGACTAAAACAAAGACAGGAAGATAGCAGAGAAGAATTAAGACATTCGATTTAAGTTCTGAAAGTTTTTCAGCGGAATATTTTTTAATTTTGTTGAACCGGATATCGACGACATGTTACTCTTCAAGCCGAAATAGTATTTGTGAAGTAAATGGGACGGATAACGGAGACACACCATTTTTTTCTAGCCGTTTCTTCGCTAGCCTGTCGATCAGGGAAAAACAAAAAAAATTGCTTATTACGCCGCATTAAGAAAAAGAAGGAGACAATAGAATAGAGTTAAGACTTTCATTCCATGTGTTATAAGTATTTTAGAAAAAAATTTTCTTTTTTCTTAGGTCGGATATCGACGACATGTTTTATTCTATTCAATTCTAATTAGAATACACTTTATTTACGCTAGACCAGATATGGACGACATGTTACGGATTAAACCGAAAAGTACTTAATAAGTACATAGACCGGATAATGAAGACACATCAGCTTTTATTCGAACCTTTTGTTCAGTAGTCTGTCGTTCAGAGAACAAGGAAATGGTAATTTAATTATTACGCCGTATTAAGTAAAAGAGGAGGGGAAAAATAGAGTTAAGACTTTCGATCCATGCGTTGTAAGTATTTTAGCAGAAAAGTTATGTTTTAATTCTTAGACCGGATATCGACGACATGTTTTTTAAGATCAAACTAGTACTAGATAAGTAGATAGACCTGATAACGAAGACATATAATAGTCTTTTTTAACATTTTGACAACTTGTTTGTCGATCAGGGGCTTAGGAACTGCCAATTCTATTATTACGCTGCATTGTGAAAGAGAGGTAGTGAATCAAATAGACTTATGACTTACAATCCTAGATATGTGATATTTTAATTAGAATACTTGTTATTTACGCTAGACCGGATATCGACGACATCTTACGGATTAAACCGAAAAGTACTTGATAAGTACATAGACCGGATAATGAAGACTAATCAGTTTTTTTCTATCCATTTGAAGGAAATGCTAATTTAATTATTACGCTGTATTATGAAACAGAGGGAGGGAATAGAAGGGAGTTAAGACTTTCATTCAATGTGTTGTACATACTTTAACTGAACAAGTTTTTAATTGTTAGACCAGATAACGACGACATGTTATTTTTACGACCAAACTAGTACTAGATAAGGTTATAAACCGGTTAACGAAGACACATCAGTTTCTTTTCTAACCTTTTGTTCGGTAGTCCGACGTTCAGAGAACAAGGAAATGCTAATTTAATTATTACGCCGTATTAAGGTAGAGAAGAAGGGAATAGAACAGAGTTTATACTTTCATTCCATGCGTTGTAAGTATTTCACCAATATTTACACCGGGTAATGAAGATACATCAGTTCTTTTCTGACCTTTTGTTCCGTAGTCCGACGTTCAGAGAACAAGGGCATGCTATGTTAATTATTACGCCGTATTATGAAACAGAGGGAGGAAATAGAACAGAGTTAAGACTTTCATTCAATGTGTTGTAAATACATTAACGGAACAAGTTTTTAATTGTTAGACCAGATAACGACGACATGTTATTTTTAAGACCAAACTAGTGCTAGATATGTACATAGACTGGATAAAGAAGACATATAATTTTCATTCCTAAAATATTGTTAACTCGCTTTTCGATCAGGGGCTCAGGTACTGCCAATGCTATTATTACGCTGCATTGTGAAGAAGAGGTAGTGCATCAAATAGACTTAAGACTTCCTATCCTAGATTTGTGATATTTTCATTGGAATAATCTTTATTTACGCAAGACCGGATATCGACGACATGTTACGGATTAAACCGAAAAGAACTGGATAAGTACATAGACCGGATAATGAAAACACATCAGTTTTTTTCTATCCATTTGGAGGAAATGCTACTTTAATTATTACGCTGTATTATGAAACAGAGGGAGGGAATAGAAGGGAGTTAAGACTTTCATTCAATGTGTTGTAAATATTTTAACTGAACAAGTTTTTAATTGTTAGACCAGATAACGACGACATGTTATTTTTACGACCAAAATAGTACTAGATAAGGTTATAAACCGGTTAACGAAGACACATCAGTTTCTTTTCTAACCTTTTGTTCGGTAGTCCGACGTTCAGAGAACAAGGAAATGCTAATTTAATTATTACGCCGTATTAAGGTAGAGAAGAAGGGAATAGAACAGAGTTTATACTTTCATTCCATGCGTTGTAAGTATTTCACCAATATTTACACCGGGTAATGAAGANGATTAAACCGAAAAGTACTTGATAAGTACATAGACCGGATAATGAAGACTAATCAGTTTTTTTCTATCCATTTGAAGGAAATGCTAATTTAATTATTACGCTGTATTATGAAACAGAGGGAGGGAATAGAAGGGAGTTAAGACTTTCATTCAATGTGTTGTACATACTTTAACTGAACAAGTTTTTAATTGTTAGACCAGATAACGACGACATGTTATTTTTACGACCAAACTAGTACTAGATAAGGTTATAAACCGGTTAACGAAGACACATCAGTTTCTTTTCTAACCTTTTGTTCGGTAGTCCGACGTTCAGAGAACAAGGAAATGCTAATTTAATTATTACGCCGTATTAAGGTAGAGAAGAAGGGAATAGAACAGAGTTTATACTTTCATTCCATGCGTTGTAAGTATTTCACCAATATTTACACCGGGTAATGAAGATACATCAGTTCTTTTCTGACCTTTTGTTCCGTAGTCCGACGTTCAGAGAACAAGGGCATGCTATGTTAATTATTACGCCGTATTATGAAACAGAGGGAGGAAATAGAACAGAGTTAAGACTTTCATTCAATGTGTTGTAAATACATTAACGGAACAAGTTTTTAATTGTTAGACCAGATAACGACGACATGTTATTTTTAAGACCAAACTAGTGCTAGATATGTACATAGACTGGATAAAGAAGACATATAATTTTCATTCCTAAAATATTGTTAACTCGCTTTTCGATCAGGGGCTCAGGTACTGCCAATGCTATTATTACGCTGCATTGTGAAGAAGAGGTAGTGCATCAAATAGACTTAAGACTTCCTATCCTAGATTTGTGATATTTTCATTGGAATAATCTTTATTTACGCAAGACCGGATATCGACGACATGTTACGGATTAAACCGAAAAGAACTGGATAAGTACATAGACCGGATAATGAAAACACATCAGTTTTTTTCTATCCATTTGGAGGAAATGCTACTTTAATTATTACGCTGTATTATGAAACAGAGGGAGGGAATAGAAGGGAGTTAAGACTTTCATTCAATGTGTTGTAAATATTTTAACTGAACAAGTTTTTAATTGTTAGACCAGATAACGACGACATGTTATTTTTACGACCAAAATAGTACTAGATAAGGTTATAAACCGGTTAACGAAGACACATCAGTTTCTTTTCTAACCTTTTGTTCGGTAGTCCGACGTTCAGAGAACAAGGAAATGCTAATTTAATTATTACGCCGTATTAAGGTAGAGAAGAAGGGAATAGAACAGAGTTTATACTTTCATTCCATGCGTTGTAAGTATTTCACCAATATTTACACCGGGTAATGAAGACACATCAGTTTTTTTTTCTAACCTTTTGTTCAGTAGTCCGTCGTTCAGAGAGCAAGGAAATGCTAATTCAATTATTACGCCGTATTAAGGTACAGAAGAAGGGAATAGAACAGAGTTTATACTTTCATTCCATGCGTTGTAAGTATTTTAGTAGAACAATTTTGCTTTTTAATTCTTAGACCGGAAATCAATGACATGTTTTTTTTAAGATTAAACTAGTACTAGATAAGTCTGTAGACCTGAGAACGTAGACATATATTTGTTTTTTCTAACCTTCTGTTTACTAGCCTGTCGTTCAGAGAACAAGGGCATGCTAATTTAATTATTACGCCGTATGATGAAAAAGAGGGGGGGAATAGAACAGTGTACTTGATAAGTACATAGACCGGATAATGAAGATCAGTTTTTTTCTAGCCTTTTGTTCGGTACTCTTTACTTACGCTCGACCGGATATCAACGACATGTTACGGATTAAACCGAAAAGTACTTGATAAGTACATAGACCGGATAATGAAGACTAATCAGTTTTTTTCTATCCATTTGGAGGAAATGCTAATTTAATTATTACGCTGTATTATGAAACAGAGGGAGGGAATAGAAGGGAGTTAAGACTTTCATTCAATGTGTTGTACATACTTTAACTGAACAAGTTTTTAATTGTTAGACCAGATAACGACAACATGTTATTTTTAAGACCAACCTAGTACTAGATATGTACATAGACCGGATAACGATGACATATAATAGTCTTTTCTAACATTTTGCCAACTCGTTTGTCGATCACGGGCTCAGGAACTGCCAATGCTATTATTATGCTGCATTGGGAAAGAGAGGTAGTGAATCAAATAGACTTATGACTTCCAATCCTAGATTTGTGATATTTTAATTAGAATACTCTTTATTTACGCAAGACCGGATAACGACGACATGTTATTTTTGAGACCAAACTAGTACTTGATAAGTACATACACCGGGTAATGAAGACACATCAGTTTTTCTTCTAACCATTTGTTCGGTAGTCCGTCGTTCAGAGAACAAGGGCATGCTAATTTCAATTATTATGCCGTATTAAGAAAAAGAGGAAGGGAATAGAACAGAGTCAAGACTTTCATTCAATGTGTTGTAAATTCTTTAACGGAACAAGTATTTAATTGTTAGACCAGATAACGACGACATGTTATTCATAAGACCAAACTATTACTAGATAAGATTATAAACCGGTTAACGAAGACACATCAGTTTCTTTTCTGACCTTTTTTTCGGTAGTCCGACGTTCAGAGAATAAGGAAATGCTAATTTAATTATTACGCCGTATTAAGGTACAGAAGAAGGGAATAGAACAGAGTTTATACTTTCATTCCATGCGTTGTAAGTATTTTAGTAGAACAATTTTGTTTTTTTAATTCTTAGACCGGATATCGACGACATGTTTTTTTTTAAGATCAAACTAGTACTAGATAAGTATGTAGACCTGATAACGAAGACATATATTTGTTTTTTCTAACCCTTTGTTTAATAGCCTGTCGTTCAGAGAACAAGGGCATGCTAATTTAATTATTACGCCGTATTATGAAACAGAGCGAAGGAATAGAACAGAGTTAAGACTTTTATTCAATGTGTTGTAAATACATTAACGGAAGAAGTATTTAATTGTTAGACCAGATAACGACTACATGTTCTTTTTAAGACCAAACTAGTACTAAATAAGTAGATAGACTGTGTAACGAAGACACATCAGTTTCTTTTCTAACCTTTTGTTCAGTAGTCCGTCGTTCAGAGAGCAAGGAAATGCTAATTCAATTATTACGCCGTATTAAGGTACAGAAGAAGGGAATAGAACAGAGTTTATACTTTCATTCCATGCGTTGTAAGTATTTTAGTAGAACAATTTTGCTTTTTAATTCTTAGACCGGATATCAATGACATGTTTTTTTTAAAGATCAAACTTTTGCAGTCTATATTGCGTTACTAAGCGTTAAAGATCAATTTTAATATTTATAATATGTTGAATGAATAACCTACTCATCAGGTACTTTATTAGTCGAAATCGTCATATGTCGTAACTATCCGGTCCATCATGCATATAAAGGAATATGATGAATTGATTACTTGAAATTCATAATTCTTAAGTGTTAACTAGTCGCCAGTGTCAAGCTGTCGCTGTTATCCGGTCATAATTTTAAAGTTGGTTTAATCAAGTTACCTAACATATATCTGGTCTTTAAATATTTGGATCAGAATGTTATTTGAGAAATTATACTCAATTAGATCTCACATATCGTGTAAAATACTAGCCACGACGATCCGTGTCGTCAGTATCCGGTCTTACAAGAATAAAAGAAAATGCTAAGAAGATTACTCAGAATCCCCAATCCTACAGCGTTAATTGTCTACCAACCTTTAATTTGTCTTCAGTAATCAACCTCTGAATCTTTTCATGCCGATTTTGCAGTCTATATTGCGTTAATAAGCGTTAAAGATCAATTTTAATATTTATAATATGTTGAATGAATACCTACTCATCAGGTACTATATTAGTCGAAATCGTCATATGTCGTAACTATCCGGTCCATCATGCATATAAAAGAATATGACGAATTGATTACTTGAAATTCATAATTCTTAAGTGTTAACTAGTCGCCAGTGTCAAGCTGTCGCTGTTATCCGGTCATAATTTTAAAGTTGGTTTAATCAAGTTACCTAACATATATCTGGTCTTTAAATATTTGGATCAGAATGTTATTTGAGAAATTATACTCAATTAGATCTCACATATCGTGTAAAATACTAGCCACGACGATCCGTGTCGTCAGTATCCGGTCTTCAAGAATAAAAGAAAAATGCTAAGAAGATTACTCAGAATCCCCAATCCTACAGCGTTAATTGTCTACCAACCTTTAATTTGTCTTCAGTAATCCACCTCTGAATCTTTTCATGCCGATTTTGCAGTCTATATTGCGTTAATAAGCGTTAAAGATCAAATTTAATATTTATAATATGTTGAATGAATAACCTACTCATCAGGTACTTTATTAGTCGAAATCGTCATATGTCGTAACTATCCGGTCCATCATGCATATAAAGGAATATGATGAATTGATTACTCGAAATTCATAATTCTTAAGTGTTAACTAGTCGCCAGTGTCAAGCTGTCGCTGTTATCCGGTCATAATTTTAAAGTTGGTTTAATCAAGTTACCTAACATATATCTGGTCTTTAAATATTTGGATCAGAATGTTATTTGAGAAATTATACTCAATTAGATCTCACATATCGTGTAAAATACTAGCCACGACGATCCGTGTCGTCAGTATCCGGTCTTACAAGAATAAAAGAAAATGCTAAGAAGATTACTCAGAATCCCCAATCCTACAGCGTTAATTGTCTACCAACCTTTAATTTGTCTTCAGTAATCCACCTCTGAATCTTTTCATGCCGATTTTGCAGTCTATATTGCGTTAATAAGCGTTAAAGATCAAATTTAATATTTATAATATGTTGAATGAATAACCTACTCATCAGGTACTTTATTAGTCGAAATCGTAATATGTCGTAACTATCCGGTCCATCATGCATATAAAAGAATATGATGAATTGATTACTCGAAATTCCTAATTCTTAATTGTTAACTAGTCGCCAGTGTCAAGCTGTCGCTATTATCCGGTCATAATTTTAAAATCTATTTTATTCCGAAATGATACCTTTATCTTGTCTATAATAATTTTGATCAGAAATATATTTGAGTAATTATACTAAATCATATCATAGTTATTATGTGAAATATTGGCCATGACTATTCATGTCGTTAGTGTTTAGTCCTACGCGAATATAAGAACACAAACTTTAAATGTCGTGGTTATCCGGTATCGTATAAATAATAATATTATAATTAATAATTGTTTGATAATATATAATTTAATTGCATGTGTTTCATGATCTTCATACTAAGTATTAAGGTAAGAAGATTATTGTGACTGATTCTGAAAATATATAATCTTGTTATTTCCCTTTATTTTATATTAATTTTCCTTTTTTATTAAATTCATAAAAATGTTAGAGAATGAAAGGTTCTATAAATATGGCAAAATGTTGTAAGGAGTTATACGTATAGAGTTCCGACATTAATGAGGACGGTCCCCAAAACCTACGATACAGTTTTGTGTTTTTGGGGTCGTGTCCTGAGAAACCACAAAAGTCCCCGAAATCTACGATACAACTATCAAATGTCCCCAATCTCTACCATACACGTACATATATATATATATATATATATATATATGTGTGTGTGTATATATATATATATGTATAATATTGATGAATATCTCACACTCTCCCCACCAGATATATCGCTTTTTTCCAAACCTAATATCTTAAGAAAAAATGGAGATATCGATCTGATTTTTTTTTTTAAATTCAACCGTAGGTCATACCAATCGAGGAAAAATTATTAAGAATGCTAGCATCCTCCATTGAGTGGGTGAGATTGAGGGGTTAGAGCGTGAAAAGATGGAAAATAGCAAAAAAATGCTCTAAGGGTTTTCGTGGATGCTGAAAATGATTATGACAATAATTTTATCAATATCCCTCATTTTGAGCATTCATTCCCCACTCTAGGGGTGAGATTGAGGGGGGTTCGAGGGTGAAAACATGTAAAATCGCTGAAAAATGCTGCAAAGGGTTTTCGGGGACGCTGAAAACGATTATGACAATGATTTTATCAACATCCCTCATTTTCAGCATCCATCCCTCAATCTAGGGGTGAGATTGGGGGTTGGAAGGTGAAAACATGTAAAATCGCCGAAAAATGCTTCAAAGGGTTTTCGGGGACGCTGAAAACGATTATGACAATGATTTTATCAACTTTGTTTATGGTTTTCAGTTACCATCCCTTACTTTAAGCGTGAAAGTCGGGGGCAAGAGGGTGAAAATATGAAAAATCGATTATATATTATATTTCATTATATAAAAAACCGCTGCCAAGTCATTGGCACTTAGCTTCCTCCTACTCTGCTAGTGGAAGATAATTACATGGGACAATCAACTCATTCTTTGATTTAAATATTCGCTACTATTCGATACTAAAAGAATAGGTTAGGAAGACACTTGTAGGGGAGGGGTATCAGGGGAGTGGGGGTTAAGGTGGATATCAAAAGGATAGAGCTCCGTGAACTCCTAAAATAACTTACATATATCGTAATAAAAAAAATGCCAGTAATTGCGGAATCGTTAATAACATTAACAACTGCAAATTACAAAATTGCGGGTGGCTTCATTTTTTTGGTTAATTATTTTTCACGATTTCTACATACCCATAGCCGCCTTTCAGACCCTTGACATTGTTTTCTATATTCCCATAATCGCCTATTAATATTTAAAAGCTCATTTCAGTACTCCCGCAGTCGCCTTTTAGACCCTCGTAATATTTTCTGTATTCCATAGCTCCTGGGAGAGAGGTCTCGCCGGAGATCCGCTCGGGACTGAAGCCCCGAGCTCTCTTAAGACGGTAGCAGTCTTTTAGGTACACTATTGTTGAATATATTGTATAAATCATATCATAATTAAACAACAAAAATCTTTCAAAATCGAAAATGGCCTGAAATGGTCATAAAATATTTAAATCTAAAAGAAATTTTATTCAATTCAGATCAGAAGACATATATGCACGTCCAATCTTATTACGATCGATCACTGTCGTTCCAGAAATTATGAACAGTATACGTACGCACGCATCACGGCACAGCACGCACACACACACCACAGACAAAACAATTGCAGACGGACGTTTTATAAAACCATGAAAACTCTCAAAACATACAAAGCTTTAATTATCAAATTATATGGTTTAACAAAAATAATAATGTTCAGTCACACAGAGTATACAGGGTGAGAGTTGAAGAATTTGAATCTTAATATCTTTTAAACTAAAAGGTTTCATAAGCTACAAAAAGAACCTAGCCGAAGTGATCAAAAGATCAATCTTTTCCTAAAATTTCAACTCAATTTAAACCTTTTTACTCACGTAATCGTACGACATAAAAAAAAACATTTTTTTTAGTTTTTGATTTTTATCTCAAAAACTAGTCGCCAAAATTGCTTAAAATTTTTACAACTAGTAGATATCGTTGTTTTTTATTGTCATGAATTTTTTAAAAACACTTAACTATTTATTTTTTAAGATATATATGTTTTTCGAAAAATTACTTTTTATATCATAAAACATGAACAGATCAGTCAATCTAGAAAATCTTGCGGGTAAAAGTAGACAAATTTATGTTCTTTTAGATACACTATTGTTGAATATATTGTATAAATCATATCATAATAAAAAGCAAAAATATTTTTTCAAAAATCGAAAAATGGCCATTAAAACAAAAAATGACTTAAATTCAGATAGAAACTATACGCATGTCAAATTTTATCGATCCGTCGCATGGTTCCAAAATTATGGCGGTATACGCACACACACACACACACACACACGTACATACACACACACACACACACACACACACACAGCCATCCGCACGGACATTTTCTAAAAACGTATGATTCGTACTCCAAACACCTCCAAATGCGTTTCCACGAAGTATTAGCAAAACTGAAAATTTTACTATTACAAAGCTTCCTCTTGAGGAGGAAGCAATACATATATACATATTTATATTGGATTTAAAATAGTTTTATTCAGTGTCTGAATTGTCTGTGTTGTCATCATCTGCTGACTCTGTATAATCTAATAATAGATTTTTCATCTCCTGAGTCATTTTTGTCTTTTACGAAGTCTGATAGCGAAAGGTAAGGATCAGAATTTAAAAATAAGCGACGAAGCATATCTGCGTTTGTTAAAAAAAGTATTCTTAACATTTTATGTTATTTTGCTTCCTGGCCGAGTTAAAAATCGACTTCGAAAAATGCTGAGTTTACCTACTTTATTAAAACAAATTTTAGGTCATGATAGTTAAGGGCAAAGATCTTTTCATTGACCTTTTAAAACAATTTTAAAATTTTCTTTTAAATTTTCTAATAATTTAAAAATTGCTAAAAACATAAAAAATTTTGATTTGCGGGAATAAAGTAACTTTATTGCCGCAAACGTAGGGAAAAATATACGAGGAAATAAAAAACTACTTTAGTCCCGCTTTTCAATGAATAAATTGGCTATTATAGTTAAACCGTGAATAAAACTATTTTAACCCTCTTGCCCCCCTCTCTCTCACGGTTAAAGTAAGGATGGTAACGGGAAAACGTAAAAACAAAGTGGGAGATGTTGATAAATCATTGTTATAACCATTTTCAGCGTCCACGAAAACCCTTTGCGGCACTTTTCGGCGATTTTCCATGTTTTCTCCCACCAGCCCCCCAATCTCACCCCTAGAGTGAGGGATGTTGAAAATGAGGGATGTTGATAAAATCATTGTCATAATCATTTTCAGCGTCTTCGAAAACCCTTAGAGCATTTTTTTGCTATTTTCCATGTTTTCACGCTCTAACCCCCCAATCTCACCCCCTCAGTGGGGGATGCTAGCATTCTTAATAATTTTTCCTCAATTGGTATGACCTACGGTTGAATTTAAAAAAAAGATCAGATCGATATCTCCATTTTTTCTTAAGATATTAGGTTTGGAAAAAAGCGATATTGCTGGTGGGGAGAGTGTGATATATTCATCAATATTATACATATATATATTCGCTCGAAAATTCATCCAGACACTTTTTTTGGTTCCCTATCACACAACGAACAAAATGAGCCTTTATAGAGTCATTTTGGCCGTAAATTCGAGTGAATCAAGAATTTTGATCACTTTTTCTGCTTTTTCGCCCACTGTGCGCCTCGTTCTCGTGTGAGTAATGATCCTTGTGTTTTACTGTTTATTAATTGTCCGGTTGTCGCGTTATTATTATTATTTTCTTTTACTGTTCTCTGTTCTTTTTTTTTGCCATTGATTTATAGTCTTTTCGAGGCGCGATAAATGCAAGATATCCTAGGCGTAGTCGGACGCTTATTCGTGGTTTTGTCGAGACGACGTCACCAATTTCGTGTTTATCCGGTGTGGTCGTGCAGGGCGTATCCCAATTCCCGTATGATCCCTCTACAGCATCCGCTCCTTATGCACCATTGCCCCCAACAACGAATGCCTTCTCGACCTTCCTTTCGGTTCGGTCTAACGAGGAGCACTCCGGCGGTCCTGGAGTGTTCCCAGCACTCGTTCAGCCTCCGCGCGCTTCTACTCGTGATTCGGTAGCTACGTTTGTTTACAATGGTGGGTCGGATTCACCGCGAGAGAATATAACTGGGTGGGCCGGTTATTGGTATAATAGCACTACGATTTCTGTTCCCGAGTCAAACCCCGTGTCGACTACTGGGAATAATTTTTACGAAAGTAGCTTTGCTTATTCCGGGTACTCTCTACGCAGTTCTATCTGATTCGCGTCCGGCGAGTCCCGATACGTCCACTAGTGCCTTGTATGCGGAGCTGGAAAATCGCGAGCCTGCGCTTATGTCCGCTTGGGTTCCGCGCCTCAAGATAGTGCCGTCCCTTAACGTCCCCCGCGCGGTGCCTCTACGCGAATCTTTATCTAGGGACGGAAACATGAATTCGTCACCGATGTCGCTTGCGCGACCAACAGAGCCGTCTATGATCGAGATCAATTTATCAAGTGATTCGTCGGATTCCGTGCTGGACGATCTACTGGGCAATCGGTTCTTGGATTCGGATGACAGTGGTGTCTCTGACGGTGCTCCCGAAGCTGCTGAGGTTGCCGAATCGAGCGAACTTGCTGCTGCGGCGCCTGCTCCCACGACTTCTTCGGCGGAGAATCCTGATGAAGCGGAGGTTCTGCTTCGTGATCTTTTCACCTGCCCCATCTGTGATGATTTTATTTATCCAGAGTTTCGGCAGTGTGATAATGGTCTGTTAGAAAAAATGAGGTAAGGCAGAGGATTAATATTTAATAACGATGTGGATTTATTCGTCTTCTATGTACAGCTATGCGTCGCACACACCTTGTGTATTCGGCGACGGCTCGTTCCCAAGAGAGCGATGTGCGAGACTCGTTTAGTCTCGACACCGCAAGTAGTCATGTGACTCACACTCATACGCGAGAGGGGATACTTGCATGTGTGCGTTCCCTCACACACTCGTTAACGCGCTCACTCATTCTAGCACGAACTATACTGTACATACAGTCAAATGTACTATATTCTCAATATGGTCACGCCGTGTGTTCCCGCTGCTTGTTCCGCTGCAGGAGCTGCCTTATATGTCGGGCATCAACTCCGGTCTGCGGAAACCGTCTGCTTCAAGGAATCGGGTCGAGGATGCGCTTTCCTTGTCGCCATCACCATCTGGGTTGCCCTGAGGTGCCATAGGCTTCCGCCTGGCTTGAGCATAGCGATGCCTGCTCTTACGGTCCACGACCTATGTTTCCGAGGACCCGTCGTCATATTGAATGGCGTGCATCCGACGATCGCGATTTCCCGTGGTGAAACGCTTTATTTTGTCATTCATAATTTAAGCTTTAATAATTTGTTGTGATTATATGTGGTTAATATAATTTCAATTTTTCTGGGAATTCCAGTGCCGAGTCATTTATAAGACCTGCTTCGTTCCAGTCGTTATCCTACTTGTTTTCTCACATGAATTTCCTTCTATTTTTTTTTTTTTGTTCTCATTGTATCATTAAATTACTTGGACTTTGCGGCGTCCGGGGTTCACTAGATGTTCGACTGAATGCCCTCTCTATTATACATTGTTTTATGCGGCATCAGGGGGTCGCTAGATGTTCAATTTTTTCTCCCTCTTTCATATTATTAAATCCGAGTTGATTTTAGCCTCAAATCATATCAATTATAGACCTCTTAAACTCAATTATTAAAATATTATACTTAAAACTATTTATTCATGTCTCCTTATCCCGATTCCATTATAATGTGACTATATTATGTTTATAGTTCCCGTAACCATTATTACTGTTTATTTACTATTATTATTATTTTTGTTATTTTATCCCAATGTTTTTTTACGTCTTTTAATCTATATCATCGACGTTTATACTATTCTCTTGTTCAATTCCCTTTCTATGTCGTTTAAGCTTATTTATGTTAACTATCCGCGTTTTATCCCCTTTTTGAATTTTTGCATTATGCGTAGAATAATTTATAGCTATTATTTCGCATGGGCCCTTGTATTCGGGTTTAAATTGGCCTACCTTGGGTTCTTTCAGAACATAAACCATTTCTCCCTCCCTAAAGTGTTTCACATTTAACTTCTTATCATAATAGTATTTTGAGCGGTATTTCAATTGTACTAGATTCATCGCGGCCATAGTTCTAAGTTGGGCGTAAGCTTCTGTTGTGTCAGCAAGATAGTCGTCATATGTCTTTAAATGCTCGCGTGGTGGAAAACTTGACGGTGTTCGCGCGCGTCGGCCGAAAACTAATTCGTGCGGTGAATATCCTAGTCCATTGTGTGCTGTGGAGTTATATGCGTGCTGTACTAATGGTACGATTTCATCCCACTGGTCATTGCCATCAATGTACATTTTAATATACTCTTTGAGCGTATGATGCATTCGTTCTATACCTCCGTTGGACTGTGGATAGTACGCGGTTGTCGAGTACTTGTTTACTTTAAATATGCGCGCGAATTCTTCTAGCACTCGGTTCATGAAATGTGCTCCTTGATCAGATATTAGGGTTACCGGTGAGCCAAAGTAACAGATTAATTTTTCCGTAAGTGCTCGTGTCACTTCCCTTGCCGTTGCGTGCTCGACTGGTACTAATATGCAGAATTTCGTAAAGTTATCTTATATGGTCAATATGTAGCGGTTTCCTCTCTCTGAGCTACATGTCTGAGGCATTGGTCCACAGAAGTCGATCGATACCTTGTCGAAGGGATGGAACGGGGTGTCTGTTATGAGCATTGGTAATTTTGTTTTGACTCGAACTAGTTTCTTCTCCTGGCATCCCGCGCATCCTCGAACAAATTGCCTAACACCTGCTTGCATGTTTCGCCAATAGTACTCGCCGGCTATCCGGTTGTATGTTTTATTCGTTCCCTTGTGGCCGCCGATTGATGACTCGTGATATTCTTTGATAAGCCTGTATCTATCCTCGACTTTTGGTACTGGCAGGTTATTTTTGAATAGAACAATCGATATTGCTTTCCCTTTGAAAATTTTATTACTCTGTTCAATTACGTGTTCCCAATCTGCGAGTGTAATTATCCCTAAGTCTCTGATAAAACCACACGTCGTTATTCCGTGTTTTTCGATAAGTAATTGTAGTGTCTTTATACACCCCGTAATGTCCAGTCTTAAGGGATTGTCGTGCCGGTGTTTTTTTAAAACTATGCCGAACATATACGTATCTCTATGTTTTGTTACTATTATCTCGCCGACTGATCGTTGCGCTTCTAGTAGATCTTCTACGTGTATGTAACGTCTTTCTATCAAGGCATTCAGCACCTCTGTGTCGAGGACTAAGTCCTCTGCTAATATGTAAACGAGATTGCATCTATACGAAAACGGATGATCGTTTAAACCTTGTACTCCGGTAGAAAGACCACTGTCGTCGGGACCTCTCTCCCACGCCGGTGCGCGTTGTTCTGGCCGTGCCTTAGCTATTAAATAGCGCGCCATTGCTTCTCTAACGTGCGGGTTTCGTTGTCTATTTGAAGGTTCTTTTCCTGGTTCTGATTCCGACTCGGATTCTGAATCTTTATCAGATTCATCTGCTGTCTGTATATATGGCGTAAAGTGATTGCCGGCTAGACGTAGATGTATGAACTCTTTCTCTTTGTCTAGGTTGAAGTGGCAGTAATTATTGCGGTTGTCTGTTTGGAAGTATACGCACCCATTGTGCCCGAACTCCCTTGCGAACACGTATATGCAATCCGCATCTCTATTCTATTTCTGATAGCATATTCTACTGATACATATTTCTGATTCATATTCTACTTCTGATAGCAAGATCCGGCGTGCCTCTTCTGTATCGCCGCAGGTCTCTACGTGCGGGCTGCACAAAAGTTGATACCTGAGCTGACGCACTGTCAATTGCAGATTCAAGATTTTTATTATTAAATTAAACAGGCAGTTTCCAGGTGGATCCGTCAGTATATTTCTATCGTGCATTAGTCGCTTGAGTGGTTCTGCACAATCGTCTTGCTGCGAGTATACATAAAATCGCTGAGCCATTTCGTCTAGGGCTGTACCCGAATAAGGTCTTGGGGTGCGCTGAGCCCCAGGTGTTGTGCCCATAGTCGCGCCCGTTTGGTCCGTCGCTGGCTGGTTATTGAACGAGCCCTCCATCTGATCCATAGATTTGTAGCTGTCTATCTTCTTTGCAGGGCTATATCTATTGTGATGGTTCGTATCGTGAGGGTGTGGATAAGCGTCTTCTATCTGTGCATCCGACGCACTGCTGACGGGTAACGGTTTTGCACTGGCTCGATCGTCTATTTGCGAAGTAATGTGATAGAAATCCTTCCATGGCTTACACGGGGGAAGAGTGTGTTTTAGAATGCTAGGGTGGCTGTTGTGTGTAGCTAATGGAACATGTGTGAGAAGTATCGATTGTGCAGAATCTATACTCTCGTAAGGTGTTTCCGTGCTAGGATTTCTTCTGTTGGTGTTTCTCTCATCGGGCAAGTCGTTGTTGCTCTGAGTACCGGTTTCCCATATTTTTATTTGAACACTAGACTTGTCTTGTTTACTTATCTCCTCTATATCTACGGTGAGACGAGTTTTACATTTGTTTTGTTTGTCGAATATTGTTTGTCGAAGATTTGCTAGCGGTGATTCTGCGCTCGTTGGTTTAACGTTGGAGTTCATGTTACTCGGCGCGCTGTCCCTTTTTGGAGGGATTGTTCTCGGTGTCTTGTGGCTAGTTTCAGTGCCGGGCATATTTTTCGGTGTTTGTGATGGGTGATAAGTTATGGTGTCCCAGAAAGGGTTTTCTCTCGAAATTATTATTTGATATTTCTTTCTCCGGTTCCGGTATTATCTGCCTGTTCAGCAGTTCATCCTTGGCGTCGTTGCCTAGACTGCTATCGCTTTCCTCGCTGATCTCCATGTCGTCTCGGTGAAACTTTGGTGAACTTCTATTGAGGGTGTGCTTTTGTATAGGTTTAGAATTGGACAAGTTCTAATAATTATGCTTCACGTTCGCGAGTCAGGAAGGCACGGGATCGAGGTGAAATAACACTCTCCGATTTAATCAAAATCACTTTCGACGACTTTATTCTGTAGAAAAATAATACTGAGGTAAAGAGCACGAGCGGGTGCTCTATTCGACGGCCAAACCCAGAATGGCGACCGGGAGCGCGCTCCCCGCTCGCCACGGCGCGCCGTGGGACGAAACGCCAAACGGTGTTTCAAAATTCTGGATTCAACTGGTTTTTTGAGCTAAACGTCTGAAAATTTTTTTGGAGTTACGTTTCAACATATAGAATTCGAATCCGTTTCCCTCGCAATGGTGTGCGGTATATATATATATATATGTAAAAAATGGCTGAATATGAGCTACTTTTAGGCTTAAAATCTGCAGCATGGAAATAAAATATTAATGCCGATAAAAATCGCCATTTTTTGGCTATCTTAAAAAATCTTTTTTCTACTTGTAATATACATGTAATATATCATTTTTATCAATTAAAATGATGTATATATCCGATAAACAAGCCCAAGCTTTATTAATGCAATTTCAGTACATNCACGGCGTGGCGTCGGTCGGAAGACATCTTGAGGCTGACTCCGGCGGCGCTGTGCTAGTCAAAGTCAGGTCTCGGCTGCAGCGTCTGCTTGCGCTGTCGGCAACGCTGCCCAGCGCGTGGCGCCACAGCTACTCCCCCACCAGTGCCGGACGTGGCCTGCGTCCGGAACGATACTTTCTTCTTCTTGGGTTGCCTGTTGAGGGTTGAGCTGGCCGGGGGAGGCGGGGGCATGGTGACGGGCAGCTGGTGAGTCTGGCGAATGCGTTGAGACGCGAAAGGCGCTGGCTGGATGGCGCCAGTCGATGGCCCTGGCGACTGCCCTGCCTCGGACGAGTGGTGGTGCTGGGCCTGGTCGGCCTGATGGCGCGGACTGATGGCAGGGTCGGGGCCGCTGCAGATGGAGAGGCGCCGCGCGGGACGGGGCGTCTGCTGTGCGTGTGGTACCTCCAGGTACGGCGGCTGAGGGAGCTCGTCGACAGGGTCTTGGCCTTGCCATTGACCTCGACCAAGCGTACCGCTGGTCTCGTCTCGCCGGATGCCCTTGTAGGCGCCCGGTGTAAGGGCGGCTGCAGGTCGCGGACGGTCGACACTCCTGAGAGTGCGCAGTGCGCAGGTCAGCGGTAAAAAATAGGCGTGCCGAGGCGGTAAATGCTGACCCCTGGAAGCGGCTGCAACCTGTTGATAAGGCGGTGCACTCCACGTCAAAGGCCGGTGCAGTTGACGTCCTGGGTGCTAGCTGTAAAAGGAAATCGCCTGGTGACCGCGAGAGTTGTACCAACAACTCGTCCGCGCGAGAGCCGCAGGTCTTCTTGTGTCGTTCTGAGCCCAACAGGAGCGGCTGGGGCGCCTGCGCCCGGTGTGGGGCCCCAGCACTTATGAGGGCAGCCTTGCGATGCAATGCATCTAATTTCACACCCATTGGCTGCCGGAGTGGTAAGTGTTGTGTGCGACCGAGCTGTGCGATGATGTGTGGCGAGGGGCGGCGAACAGAATGCCCCGTCAACTGTTGGCCTTGGTCACTGGTGTGTAAGCGGCGTGGCCGAAGCAGGTAATCCACTGCTGAGAGAGGCGTCGCGCGATCGTTCTCCGCTTGCTTGGTCCGGGAGAGGTATGTGCGGTGCGCACTGGAGACTCGTCGGCATTTAGACGGTATGGGCCATGCATGACGGGAAGCTTGATGAGGTCAGGTGCAGGTGGTCGAAACGCGCATCCGGGGCCGCGAAGTCTCCTAGAGCTGCTCGGTTGTGCCGGTGGACCTTGGTTTGCTGGCAAGGCACGCAGGAGCGCGCCCAGCGTGTGATCTCCTTCCGCATCCGTGGCCAGAAATATTTCTGGGTGATGGATTTGGTCGTAGAGCGGACGCCTGGGTGCGACAGTCCGTGTAGAGCCTCGAAAACAGTTCTCCTCAAGTCCTTCGGGATATACGGCCGGATAACGTTTCCATCCACCGTACAGAACAAGGAGGCGCCCTCGAGGTCGAGAGACTGGAGTTTTCCTTCACCAGCTTCAAGTAAGTGAGGCAGTTTTGCGTCCTGTGCCTGCTTCTGTGCGAGTATGGCCAGGTCTAAGCACGCTGGCATCTTGATTGAGTTGATTCGAGATAAGGCATCCGCAGCAACGTTGTTGGGACCCTTGACGTAGGCTAAACTGATCGGAAACTGGTACAAAAAATCAAGTTGTCTGGTTTGACGAGGCGACGCCTTCTCTGGAGGCTGCTGAGCTGCAAAAGATAGCGGTTTATGATCCGTGTACAGCGTAAAAGGACGCCCCTCAAGGATACTGGAAAAATGTTTCACCGACGCGAATGCGGCGAGAAGCTCCCTGTCGTAGGTGCTATAACGCCTCTCTGCATCCGAAAGCTTCCTGGAGAAGAAACCCAAGGGTCTCCAGATGTCATCATGGTCGTGCTGTTCAAGTGTAGATCTGATGGCGACGTCGGAGGCATCGGTATACAGCCGTAAACGGGCGTCGTGGTGCAGAAACGTCGTCGTAACGGCGTCAGCGAGCGCCTGCTTCGAATTCTTGAAAGCAACCAGGGCTTGACTTGTCCAGGTGAGAGGCTGTGGTTTCTTGCGTTGCGGTGTCATCTTGAGCAGGTCGTTGAGGGGTGCGAGGAGGCGTGCAGCTCCAGGGATGCAGCGCCTGTAGTAGTTCACCAGCCCCAGGAATCTGCGAAGTTGCGTTGAGTCAGCTGGCTGCGGAAATGCCAGAATTGCCTCGACCTTGCCCGGCGGTGGACTACAGCCTTCCTTGGAGATACGATATCCAAGATAAGTTACTTCTTCCTTGGCCAACACGCACTTGTCTTGGTTAATCCTGATCTTGGCGCTGCGTAGCGTGGCGTAAAGAGCCCTGAGATGTTCCAGGTGTTGCTCTCGGCCCCAGGATCCGACGATTATATCGTCCAGGTACGCTCGTGCAAACGGCAGGTCGCGTAGAAGATGATCCATTGCGCGTTGAAGCGATTGCGCAGCGTTGCGGAGCCCCATCGAGGAGCGAGTAAACTCGTAGAGGCCGAAAGGTGTAATAATCGCCGTCTTCTGTGCGTCTTCTGGTGCGATAGGGACTTGATAGAAAGCTTTCTTCAAGTCTATAACTGAGAACGTGTTGCCTTGTAGTTCTAATAAAAGATCCTCTATGACTGGAAGCGGGTATCTGTCCGGGACGGTGCGACTGTTGAGTTGACGATAGTCGCCCGTGATGCGATACGAGCCGTCGGTTTTCTTGACAAGTTGCAGAGGGCTCGCCCAGGAGCTGTCTGATAGACGAACGATGCCCATCTCCAAAAGTGAGCGAAATACTGCGCGTGCCGCCTCGAGACGCTCTCCGTGTAGACGGCGCGGCCGTGCCGCCGCTGGTGGTCCATTCGTGACGATGTGGTGGTAAACGGAGAGATCTGGTAGAGAGATGGTGGTGCTGCCTGGAGTCGCTAGATCTTGATAGTCTCTCAACAGATCAGCAAACACACCCTTAGCGACGTCGCCGGAGATATTTACTGCGACAGAGAAGACTCGAGCTGGAAGCATAGCACCGGTGGTGTGGTGTGAGTGGTCCGCATCGAGTAGCTGTCTGTGGTGGAGGTCGACAGCTAGGCCGAAATGTGCCAGAAAATCCGCGCCTAGGATGGGATCGCTGACATCGGCTACGATGAACTTCCAGCTGAGTAGTTTGTCGAGAGCGAGGTCCAGCGTCAACGAATGTGCGCCGTAGGTGGAGATTGCTAAAGCGTTGGCTGCGCTGAGTGTGAGCGGACTGCGCATCCTTACGTTCTTGAAGAAAGAGAGCGGCAGCAGCGAAACGGCCGAACCGGTATCAATCAGGAACCTGAGTTTGGAGGCCCGGTCGGTGATGTGCAAGCGTGTCTCGGTGCCTGCGCCAACCGCCTTAGCTTGCAGGGGCGGGGGCGCCTCTAGTTTCCCTGTGCTGGCACGAAGGAGCATGGCTGCTTGCAGTTCGTGGCCGCCTGGCCGTGTTTACGGTGATACCAGCACACGATGTCAGCCTCTGCTGGAGTATTGCCTGGACGGGAGCGTGACCGCGAGCGCGCGCGACCTCTACGGATGTTGCTGCTGTTGTTGTTGCTACTGCTGTTGTTGCCGCTGCTGTTGCTCTTGCTGTTGTTCACGAGCGTCTCGAGCAACTTGCTCTGCTTCTGTGAGGTGGTGAGGAGCTGCGTCAGCGTGGACTGCAGCGTGGCCATGGTGGTGTCTGGCTGCGGCGATGCTGACCGAGACGAGACTCCGCTCGACGAAGGTGTTGACTGTCGAGCGGAGACAGCGTGGACCTGATGATCTGGAGCGTTGGCGAGGTCGGCCATGCGGGCCAGCTCGTCCAGCGAGGCGGCTGGCAGCACTCTGCACAGGCGGCTGATGCTGGGTGGCAGCAGGTCGAGCCACTTAATTCTTAGAGCCTCGTCGAAGATGGCGTTGTGCGACATGCGTCGCATGTATCTGAGAAGCTGCGATGGCGTGCGGTCGTCCAGCCGCAGCTCGTTGAGCACCTGGTGAAGCTGGATCTCCGCTGAGGTAGCCAGGCGTTCCAGTAGTGCAGCTCGAAGGGTACCATAGCGGTTGACAGCTGGCGGATTCAGGATGACGTCTGAGAGTTCCTGGGCGACGTCCTGGGGGAGGCGAGACACCACGAGATTGAACTTGTGGCCGTCGCTCTGCACCCCGTGGGACTCGAGTACTGCATCTACCTGTGCGAACCACAAAGCTGGATTAGTATTCCAATAGGACGGTAATTCGCAGCGCGTGACCTCATTCGTTGGTCGTGAAAACGGAGGACGCCCCTCGATGGGCATAGACGGAGGAGGCGGGATGCCGTTCGCGTTCTCCGCATTAGCCGGATTGGCTTGATTTAGCTGCGGAGGCGTGTTGAACACCATGTCGGAATTTTCCGGAAAGTCGATGTGGATAAAATTGAGAGCGCGGCGCGCGGCGATGCGCTGCGAAATTCGGGATCCCAGGCGCGGCACGCTGTGTGCGCGGCGTACCGCCGAAGCTTGGCGGGTGGCGCCTGTGCGCGGCACGCGTGAAGGTAGCGGAGCCAGCGGAACGCGCGCGAAAACGGAGCGCCGGCTCTACCCGGCGCGCAACGCTACAAAGATGGCCGCTCGCGCGGGAGGGCCGGGGCGGAAATGCGAGAAACGCGGGAGACGACGCGAGTCGGCAAGATGGCCGACTGCGTGGGCGCGGCGTCGGCGCCGGCGACACGCAACAGGTATGGCGCGACACTTGAAAGAAAGAGCGACTCAAGGCCGCGAAAAGACCATACCTGCTACGTTGAGGAAAAACCTGCTGATGATGATGCTGCCGCCGGCGCTGCCGATGTCGTTGGCACGATGGTGGGTGACGCCGCGCTGCCGATGTTGCTGCTGGCGCGCTGCTCGACCGCGCTGCTCCGCCGCTGTTGCTGGCTCCTCCGTGCGGTGTAGCTGCGCTGGACTGCCGCTACTCGGTGCGAGCTGCTGGTGATGCTGTCGGCTGCTCTCTCTCGTCACTTGGACCTCGCTAGCGGGGAGACGACCGACGGGGCCGCTCCGCGCGCACTCCAGCTGTAAAGGGGCTGGAGGCAGACTCCCCGCTGCTGGCGTTGCTGGTGACGAGGGCTGCTGGGACTCGCCTGGTGTTGCTGGGTAGAGGAGGCGGACGACGGGCCGCACCGCGTGCTCAATGAGAAACTCCTCCCCCAGGGGCGAGACACACCGAACTTGCGCCTGTGCGCGCCACTGCACTGATGCTCTCGAGAGCGAACGAGAAAAATGGCCGCCGCGAGCAGCGTACGGGCTGCGGCGCCGTGTCGTGGCAATAAAAATTCCCTTCTTGGCCCCGCACGGAATGCCGAGAGAGAAAGATGGGTTGGCCGCCGAGAGAATGCGAAAGGAGCGAAGCGTCAAGAAGATGGCGTCTGTACTTCGCGTGGTGCCTGACTCCGAAGCGTGCTGTAGTACGGGGTCACCACTTTAGAATTGGACAAGTTTCTAATAATTAAGCTTCGCGTACGCGAGTCAGGAAGGCACAGGATAGAGGTGAAATAACACTCTGCGACTTAATCAAAATCACTTTCGACGACTTTATTCTCTAGGCAAATAATACTGAGATACAGAGCACGAGCGGGTGCTCTGCTCGACGGCCAAACCCAGAATGGCGACCGGGGGCGCGCTCCCCGCTCGCCACGGCGTGGCGTCGGTCGGAAGACATCTTGAGGCTGACTCCAGCGGCGCTGCGCTAGTCAAAGTCAGGTCTCGGCTGCAGCGTCTGCTTGCGCTGTCGGCAACGCTGCCCAGCGCGTGGCGCCACATAGGCCTCTTAGGGTCATTACTACACTCCATTACCTGATGTTGCGGTGTACTTGCTGCTTGTACTCCGAGTTTAATGTTTTCTTCTATGCATAGTTTTTCTAAATCTTTGTTCGGGTCCGCTTGACTAAGAATAGGCTCGGATGTTTCCCCTGAATCTGGCAGCTTGTTGCATATGGGGTATGTTTTTCCCGTTTTCTCGCCATGAACTTTCTTGTAGACTCTCTTCTTTCCAGCCCGAGCTGCCGTCCTCGGTTGCCATTGCTCATCCGAAGAATGATCTGGGCCCGTACTCTCGGTGTATACTACGATTCGGCGTTTTCTTTCTCTTGGATTTCCAGAGGTTTTAGATTCTGTCGATATTCTCTCCTTATCCGCGGTTTCAGCTGAGTCTGGAAGCGTTTTGGACTTCCCTTGCTTTTTGGTTATCCTAAACCGTAGTATCGTAGCTTCCTTTTTCTGTTTGTCTGCCAACTCGTATAATTCTGCCTTGGGTCTCTCTGGGTTATCTTCTCCTTCTTCGAGGATAGGATTCCTTGAAAGTTCGTCTACGTTTTCATTTCGAGTTCAGAGTCTGTATACAATGTCGAACTCGTAGCCTCTGAGTTCGGCCTTTAGTCTGTTGAACCTTAGATCGGGTTTCTTGGTCGTGATGAAATGCTTTAAGGGCTCGTGATCCGTTACTACTGTAAACTTGCGTCCTGCGAGGTAGTGTCTAAATTGATCTTTTGCATATACTACAGCTAGTAACTCCCTATCGTGGAGTATCTTAGCTCCGGTCCCTTGAGAACTCGTGACGCGTAGGCGCAAGGTTGGTCGCTGCCTAGGCGTCCTTGACTCAGGATGGCTCTAACTTCTCGCGTGTAAGTTCTACTATCGGTGGTTTACGTCCTGCTGTCGCAAATCTTATTAAGTACTTCCTATTGTTTATTTTCTCCTGCACATGGGCCTCCTTCTCTCGTCTCGATTGTTATTTTAATTTATTAAACTGCACTGCTATCTCCTTTATTTGCTTCTTTGAATCTTCAATTTTATCCTGCTTCTTACTGACTTGCCCCTCTACTTTCTTCGCCTCTTCTAATGTCGGTTCCGGTTTTGGTGGATTATTATCTATTGATTGCCCGATACCCCCCGACTAGTAACGAGCATCCTAGTAGTTTAAAGAATTATTATTGTTGTTATTGCCGTAGTAGTTGTTGCTTCTACCGTCGTTGTGCCTGTTATCATAACCTCTATCATTTTGCCAGTTATCAAAATTTCGGTCGTTTCTGCGATTTTCGAACCCGCGGTCATTGCGCCTGTTGTCGTATCCACCGTCTTCACGTCGGTTATTATAATTCCGATTATTATCTCGGTTATTATTATATCGATTGTTGTTGTTGCAATTTCTATCACCATCTCGATTGTTGTATCCGCCATTGCGTTCTCCAGAATATCTGCGTACGTTGTTCTTTCGATAACCGCCGTTCTGTCTTCCACTATTTTCTTGTGGAGCGCTATTATTTTGCGTCGCATTATTTGCTTGCGGTGCAGGCACGATGTATGGCACAGGGCCCGGGGTGGGTACGGGGAAGGGAGTGTACAATACTGGCAGGGCACTGGCAGCAGGTGCTGACGCAAGCTTTTCAAGTTTTTCCTGGTTAAGTTTTCCGTTATTTATCGCGTTTTGTAACGAGAAGCATTCAACGTAGGTGTGGCCCACGATATTACAGTATTAGCATATCTTTGCCTTGCAATCTTTTTCTAAGTGTCCCTGTTGTCGACAATAATTACATACGCTCATACCCATAGTATATCTATATACGGCTTCGCTAGCTACTGGCTTGGCCTTCGGCTCATATGCTGCCTTTGCAATACTCATGAGTTCGGCTGCCCACGATACAATTTTAGAAGTGTCTTCGCGAATAGGATCCGGTTGCTGGCTATATGCGCGGTGCGCGCTCGCGCGATGTTCGAATGCTACGGCCTCTGTAATGGCTTCTCTGAGACATAATGGATTGATTTTTAGAACGAACTTGGTGTTGCAGTTCTCCGTTTAGACCAAATAAAAATTGTTCAAGGGCCACTTTAACGTCATTGTTCTTATACGTGCTTATTTCCCAATCGCGCATGTCGCGGCTCACGTCGTCAATGTTTAACAATCGATTGTGTAATGTTTGAACGCGCAGCCCATAGTCTCCGGTACTTTCTCCAGCATATTGACGAATTACCTTAAGTAACGGACATGTAACGGTTCGACTTTCCCCGGATGTTAAGTAGTCGGCCGGACGCCAGGATTTGGTTAGGGGAAAGGTTAATTGAAGAGACTATTTATGTAAATTAATAACAAAATAGATATATTCTAGTAAATACGATAACAATTTGTTCGTTCAATTATTAGTCTCCATCTGTAACAGAAATCGAGATCGCGGTTTGTTTAGAATATTTCGCATTTACAATCGGTCTGGTTTAAACTAGTGCGGTTAACGGTACATCAACACGACGTTGCCGGAGTTACGTAGTTTCAGTGCATTCGTTGGTTTTGCGGACGTGGTATCGGAGTTTCGGATGTTGACGTGGGTTCGGGAGATTGTCGGGTTTTCGGAGGTTAGGAATCTCTCGGGTCCATAGAGTCGTGAGCGCACGGCTTTACAGATCGAGGTTGCTCGTCTCGTTCTTCTCCTTGTCCTGTGTGCTCACACTGACCAGGCGAATCTCGAGATATCGGCGTGAGATCGATTCCGCACGTGCAGGAGTCGGCCGCTGCTTCACCAGGACGTGAGCGCACGACCTGGGGAATCGTCGGCGGGGCTTTAGTTATTTCCTCAGCCCCGTGTGCTCACGGTGGCGGAGAAAACGAAAAGTCCCTTGGGACGGGGGTCAGGAGCAGGTGGCGACGTCGGGTAATGGCTACGTGTGTTCACATAGACAAGACTCGGCGCGGTTCGGTTGTTCCTGGTTGTCTCGTGTACTCACGACGACAAACCGGAGTTCGGGGTTCGCTAACTCTGTCGTCACGTGTGCGCACGAGGCGACGTCGTCGGCGTCGGGCTCACGATGCCTGGCGCGTCGCCGCTGAGTTGCGCGCTCCGCGGTCGTGTGGACTGGCCTTTCGGTTGGTGCGCGTGCGCGCTCACTGGCGTCAGCTGATTGACTCGGGGCCGCGTTTGCTTGTTTTACGTGCAAGACTTGCGTCTCGTCACAATCGGCTAAAACTTTATCTGCTCCGCCGACGCCACTATACTGCGTAGTTAAATCGGCTAGCAACCGCTCCACGGTGTCGTATTGCGTCAAGCGCGAAGTGTAGCCGTCAGCAGCACGTCCCCGAAACTTTGATGCCAACGAGCCCCCAGCGTTCGGACTCCGAGCCGAATTCGTGAATCACGTCGCGAACTGCGCGGCAAAATAATGCAAGCATGTCTGGATTTCCGTCATAAGGTTTTAATGTAAAAACTTAAAGTTATACCAATGTTATGGGCAGTTGAGTAAAATATTTTACATTAGATAGCATACAAAAATAATACTTTAAACGCGTTTTTCTCGTAACTTGTTCGTTTGACTTTAAAAAGTTCCTTGCGCAAGGCATTTCTATTAATCCTTTTGAAAATTTTTACGCGTATTCTTTAGAACATTTGGAACAAAACTTAATATTTTAAGTTAAGGTATCTGTTTTAGAAAAATTTGTTTTATTATAAATATTAGTAAATTATAGGGTTTTTTCATAGATTTAGTTGTTTAATAAATTCTTGATTTATTACAGATGAACTATGAGAGTTCCCGTAATAAAAAATATTAACTTTTGTTAAGTACGGGTCAAAATGTATGTCCAAATTTTTTGGATTAATTTAGTCGAAGCCCTGTGCGCAAGCAACTTTTTCAAAAACCTTTAATTTTAATGATTATTTTTGGTTTTTATATCTTAACTTGAGTATATGTGTATAAAAATGGCCCAAAATTGCTATGTAACCTTCTTTTATCACCACAATCAAACCCCTAAAATCTGACAATGGATGGGGCAAAAGGTAAGAAAAATTAAAAATCAGTGGAGTTCCACCTTAACCCGAATGGATCGTCTCCGTTAACTATTTTAGGGATGGTTCCGTTATTCTGTATAATGGAAAGACCGTCTCGTTGCCATGTTTTGTCGTCTGCTTCCGACCGTACCAGTTCGTCTCGGACGTTCAGTAAGTGTTCCTTTGCGACTTTTAATAACTGCAGTTTATCCATTGGAATTAATTTTTCTCGTCGGAATACGTTCTGTATGTGATTTATCGCGGTGTCTATCGTTCCTTTCCATGGATGTGCTACTGCTACGTCCGCGAGTTGAAACGCTATCGTTAATTGCGTGTGTAAAACTAACGCCGGTTCCGCCAACGTCTCAAATTCTTGCAACCGTCTATGAAAAGATTCGGGATCGTCGGCCTCGTGCGCGAATATATTTTGCGATCCCATTTCAGACCGTTCATTAAAGTTGAATGTTTGGTTATCCGATACATTTACCCTTGCCATTTTTTGCAATTTGTTACGGTAGTTAAGACCACAAAATTTAATTTTTGGAATAATTTTGAGTTAGTTTAGTTAGCTTTCCGAACCGAAAAAGTTCTCACTGATATTAGTCCCAGGGTATGTTTGTTAGTTTATAATAACTTGTGTGACTTATCTTAAGGTGGCTGCGGTGACGAGTAGACAGGCGAAGTTCATCCTTCCTTCCTGTCTATTGGATTGAAACAATAACCGAGTAATCTACCACTATCGCGATGTCAAAATTTTCCCGTATATTTTGCGAACAAAATCCCACACCTAGCACTAGAAAATGTTACGTGTGAGGGTCGATGTTTTGATCTCCGTGAGGTGTTAAGCTCACGATTGCTGCGAAAATACCGGGGCGATAGATGAACACGAGAGATTATCGGTGAATGTGTTTGTTTATTAATCATAATTCACAATGAATGATTCGTGTGAAAGAGAAATACTCGTGTTTAAAGTGACCTCGGAGAATGCGCGTCTCTATAATTATGCGATCCTATCTGTCGTCTCCGAGTCAAAACTACCTGTCTAGTGCTGGATCGCGAGTGATGGAGTAGAGGCCGAGCGCCTGTATGCACCCTCTTTTATAGCTTCCCTGGGTGGTGTGATTCCTACCCGCGCGGTCGTCCGAAGTCGTGGAGGGAAAGTCGCGCTGAGTCGGAAGAATCGTGGAGGGAAAGTCGCGCTGAGTCGGAAGAATCGGGCGTCGGGGTGCGTCCGAGCTGTTGCCAGGCACGTGTTATATATATATATATATATATACTAGGGGGGGTACCCCCCTGCTCGCTCCGCTCGCCAACCCCCAAATTTCAATTTACGAATGTACTTCAACGTTCTGTTTATGGCAATGAGATTGAAATAAGAGGTTTTTCCGCTCTATAAAATGTTTATGTCACAGTATATTTAAATAATGTTGAAAGTATTTCTCAACCTTCTGAATTAAAATTATTACTAAGTGGAGAACAAGATTCTGGTCATTTTGACATCATTCTTGAATCTAATAACGATAGTTCAACATCACATATTTTAACGCCTAATAAAAAAACAAATATTCTGAAAAGAAAAGCTTTAGAAAATAATTTAAGTGAAAATATTCCATATAAAAAAGTTAAGTCTCATAGATCTCAAACTAAAATTCGTTGTAGAGTTAAAAAAGGACAAATATCAGTAAAAGATTTCTCAGATTTTGGAGAAATGAGTTTTACATGTAAAATGTGTTCAGCAGTATATTGGCAAGAGGAAAAAAGTAAATCTACTTGTTGCCATAACGGAAAAGTTAGGTTATCTATCACTTTAAGCAAATATAACAAAGATCTCAAAGAGCTTTTACTTAATGATAATCATTCAGACACTTAATAAGAATTACAATAACTTATTCTCTTTCGCAACTTTTAGTGCCAATGTAAAATACGATAAAACAGAGAGCTATTGTATATATTTAAAAATTCAAGTCAAGTTTGTCACACTACACCATCTACATTGATACCTTATAATATGAACCTATATGTGGACAACTTTATATTTATGATGACATAACTTCTATAGAAAAAAAGACTTAAAACTAATGAGAAATTGACTGAACAACATTTACAGATTTTAACAAATATTTTAAATAGAAATCCATACGCCAAGAATTTTAAATGTTTAAATCAAATATCTAACATACAAAACTTACCAAATTACAAATTATTTTTTATTCGTAAACCGATAAACAAAAACACAGATATAATGAACCATTAACTGCAGAATGTGGCGGCTATTATGTCTCCAAATCAACTCCTGAAAACTATGATCTTTGCGTATATCCAAAAATAACTTGAATTGTGAACATAAGAATATTTATTTGAACAAATTGTCACATCACGTAGATCCTATGGTTTTTCCGTTATGTTTCCATCAGGTGATTTGGGATGGAGTAATTGGATGACAATAAAAACCAGATTCCTAAAAGAACGACTTATAATATTGAAGATCTTACTCTAATTCCAAACCAAAACGAAGCCTTAGATAAGGCTTGACCGTCTTTTACAAATATACATTATATGAGCTTTCATATAGACCAATAGTAAAAACTTTTTCTCCAATAATTATTTAGTGGTAGACTAACAACAAATTTTTTACAAGCACTTATAATGGTAGAATGTAATAGAATGAATTTCTTTCGAAGTATCAAAAACAAACTTAGAATCAGAATGTACAGAAGGTTTTATATGACGCACGTTTACAACTCAAGCCGCAAAACAATTCTCGAAATTTTTGAGAAAGAAAGAAAAGATTAAGGAATTTGTTTATTTTACGTGCCCGCAAACATACATAGGTAGTCCGCTGCGATAAATACATGCAACAGCGATTATCAAGATGCTGATGGCACATAGTAGATCCAAAACAAAACGCTGATTTTATTAATTACCATGACGTGTAATCCTAAATGGGTTAGGAGTTAAAAAGTGTTTTAGAACATTTTCCAAAAAGGAGCTTCTCCAAATGATATTCCAAATATTACAGTAAGATTATTTATACAATTCATGTCATTAACTTGACTGAATATAGTAAAAAATGAATATTTGGAAAAGTAATAGGCTTACGTTTAACTACGATGAATTTCAAAAAAGGGGATTACCACACGAACATCATAGTTGTTACACTAGCATCCAAAAAACAAACTCATGACACGCTCAATTAATTGATAAAATATATGTCGCCTGAAATATACGAGATTTAGATATAGATTTTGCAAAAATTAGTAAATTAAACATCATGTTAGCATGGAGCCCACATAATAGATCATGGACGCAAATAAATGCTCTTGCATTGAAACGATGAAACTATTTGTAAAGAAAAAATTTACCAAAACATTTCCGCGATAACGCACAATTTTTAAAGAAAACTGGTATGCCTGATATCGACAGGAGAAGATAATACTTCAGCGAAACCATACTTACAGAGTGAAAAAATTTAACAAGAATTATTCGCAGTCGATAAAGCAGAATGGTTGTTCCAAGTATAATAACTTTCTATAAAAAAGTATAAGTGTCAGCATTAACGTCGATATTGTGCATCAATTCAAAAAGTAATTAAATATATTACTTTAAATATATTCATAAAGGAGGAGAATGGGAGCATTAGCAGGGTAAAAAAAATTGACAATCTTGGAAAAATTCTAAAATGAAAGAACCCGCTTAGTTCAATGATGGACCCTTACTGAATACGTAGATTGGTAGATATTTAAGCCCAATGGAAGCTGGCAATGGCGTCTTCAAGGATATCCTATTTGTGGCAAAAGTTGCCTGCTGTAGAACGTTTAGGAATCATACAAAATAATCAAACAACAATAGTTTTATGAAAGTAAAGCAAAGAAAATTAGAAGCTTGAAGCAAAAAAGAAACTACTTTAACAGGCAGTGGTTTTAATTGAAACAAATTGATGATTTTGGCAAAGACCAGCTTAAATATGTTCAAGATACGCTAGAACAGATATTATAGTTTAAATAGAAAATACACTCTTGATAAAACGTACTACGTAATTGTAAAATTTAGCAACCATTGCTCGTCTCAATATCTATCGCCAAAAGATACTGAAAAGATTTTTTTTTACTTAATAATTGACCCGAGCAAGAGGTCCAACTTCATTTTTAAAAATTCATAAAAGGTATAAAGGGGGCGGCGGTCATCAGCACATAGCAAGATCGCAGCGGCTTAGCCAATGGGCTTGATAGAAGATGATTCACTGTTTTTATTATTTTGAAGAGGTTTGTTCACATTAATGTACCACGATTTCATTACGAAATTTTTTTGCATGGTTTTTTTAGCAGAAAACATACAAGCTACTACCAATTTGAATAAACTTTAAAAATCTCTTTTACAGAAGATTTTAAAACAAATAAAAGAAAATAATTGCTCTATCTCATATTCAAACTATATTTAGAGAACGAGGAAAGATCATGCAAAGATTTCGTTTGACCCAGAACCAAAATGACATCATTGAAAATAATTGAAACATCTACAAATCATGTTTTGCTTTTAGTGCGGTGATACCTCTTAAACGTATGTTCAATCATTAACTACTGAGCACAAAAGTCATTTGTGAAAGAGTTAATGACAACAAAGACAAAATTTACTGTTATGCATGGTCCGGGAGGTTCAGAAAAACATGTTTAATACAAAACATTAATCTTATTGATTACATGTCATTAAACAAAAAGTTTTGTCAATGGCATGGCACTGGAAAAATAGCAGCTATTTTACCTAAAGGTTTAACACAGTCAATCGAATTTTAGATTTACCTTTAAGATTTAAATAAAAGAGTAGCGCTTTTTTTGAAATTAGAGGTCAGACAAAAAGAATTAAGAGAGGCAGATTTTAATAATTTGGGATGAAGCTTCAATTGAATTAACCTAAAAAAGCTTAGAAATTAATTGATTCGTAAACCTTGAGAGATCGTATGTAGTAATATATTCCTTTTGCGAGCAGAATTATAGTATTGGGAGGTGATTTCAGACAAATTTACCAGTAATTAAACCATCGGGTACCGTAACTCAATCGATAGAGGAAACAATGTTAATATTATTTTCTATTGGCTCTTTTTAAAATATTTGAACTTCAATAAAAATATGGTTCAAACAACTGTAGAATTTTCTATCTTTTTTATAGAAGTAGGCAGAAGGCAAAATCATACATTTGAAATACCCCAAATTTGAAAGCTTCTATCAATAGCTGTAATCTTAGCTCTCACAATGAAGATATCAAAAAATTAAATGCATAGAGATTGTTAAAATTATTACATGGTGAGTCAAACATATTATAGTATATTATGCCTACGCATACAGGAGTTAGATCAAACTGAGAGAATTTTCATTTTAAAATTCCATTGAAATGCTTACCGCAATTCGATGATGCGTCTTCCACCACATAAACTAATTTAAAGTAAGATGCAATAGTTATGTTGATTAGAAATTTAAAGTATAACAGATGGTTTATGCAATGGCACTCGTTTAAAGATTACTAAATTGTTAAGTTATAACATCAAGCAGAAATATTATAGGCGCAACATATTAGGCCCAAAAAGTTTTCATACCAGAATAACTACAATACTGAAAATTCGTTCGTCCTTTCCTTTTTACTCTTTTCGAAAACAATTTCCAATCACATTAGCGTTTTGCCCATCTACAATCAATAAATCTCAAGGCCAATAGTTTTGATGTCAATAGGAATATATTTTGAGACGGCCATTGATTTTCTCATGGTTCAAATTATATGTCGCATCTGTCTCGATGTAGAAACCCTAACAATATACACATTCAAACATGATACAGGTGGAATCAATGAAAAATATAGTTTGATAAGAAATTTTAACTTAATACAAAGTTTGTATTAATTTTTTGATTTCTATTTGTTGTTCTTCTTTCGTGATAAATCCATGAATGTACACGACTATACTTGCTCTACGACTCCATATTTTACCTCTCTCAAATCGTTAGTCAAACTGAGTGTTCGTCGAGTTCGAAATCGTACAAGTATAAACCTATTATATTTGTAACAACTGTTGCGAGAATTGGTTTCACTATTGTGATTATATATCAAATAATCTGTAGAAGTGCCCTCAAATCATGCAGTTTTATTTTATATAAATTTGGTGCCTGCAGTTTGCGGTTATGATTTTTTTATTATCTTGCACACGCCTTACAGTGTGTTTTACGCATTCACTAATAATACTATACGCATACTCTCATTTCATTATCAAAAAAACTTTTATTTTTTTTTTTTTGTCAAGAGATGCTTTTACCCTTGTGTCTATACATTATTATTTTATAGACTCTTATAATCATTGACAATGGGAATGGGACCATCTCAAGATTTTATGTTCAAGTTGACACTGAATAACATAGATAATTATTTACAATGCTGCTTCTGACAGTACCCCGTGGGTAGGCTGTGGATAAGAACTGTCAAATGAAGCCGCAGTACAAATAGAGTACATTGATCTTTACGATAACTATCCATGTACCAGCGACATGAAAGTGGACGGGGCCGGTGGAGCCGGAGCCTGGAGCGGAAGTGGAGGGGCGGGTGGAGGGAAATGAGATGCGGGGGTGGAGCGGGAGAGGGGAGGCTGGGGGGGGTGGAACGGGCATTGACCCTCATCAATAACGTAAATTTTGAAACAATTTCACTTTAAAAAGTGGAGGGGACATGGAGGTGCTGGATGGAGCGGGGGAGGGGGTGGAGGGGGGTGGAGGGGATTTTTGCTTAAAATCACGCTTAGATCTATATAATATAGGGTGGATATATATATATATACCGCGAAAACTATCACTTTGTTCTTTTCGCCGCAAAGAGTAGCACGTTCGACGGCTCAAACTAACGCCTTTTGTAGTATAAGAAAATCTTATGATGATTTAATAATTTATTACTAACTGACTCTGCATATAAATGTTACTATATACCACTTTGGCGTTCATGAATATTATTAATTGTTTAAGCATAAAACCCTGAAACCACTAGTGTTTTCGTGAAAAGTGCTAGTCTTTGCGGCAAAAATTCGAAATGTGCCAGTGTTCGCGGCAAAGTTGTGAGATGTGCTAGTCTTCGCGGCAAGGATGCGAAATCTAGTAGTCTTTGCGGGAAGAACGCGAAATCTATTAGTCTTTGCGGCAAGGACGCGAAATTTAGTAGTCTTCGCGGCAAAAAATTAAAAGTAGTTCTCTTTGAGAGGGATTTGAGACGTACTAGTCTTTTTATAGACCGACGATTTTGAGGGATAATACAGCCGCATGCATTGCCGCACGCTACTGCCTGCCGGCTGTTCCCTCTCCGAGCACTATGAAAAAGAGGGAGAAAGAGAGAGGGGCATAGCTTACTATATATATCCGTAAAAACTCCTGCGGTAGCAGTCCCCTTTCCAAGCGCCGAGAGAGAGAGAGAGAGAGAGAGAGAGAGAGAGGAAGAAGCTGCTGCGGACAGCTCCCTCTCCGAGCACTGAGAGAAAGAGTGTACTGTAGCAAAAATATGTCGTAACGATTTTGCTATAGTGTATATGCTACACTTGTCGGCCTAGCCCCTATCCGTTAAGCGTGCGTAACGTGCAATAAGCAACTTCGTTCCAATAGTAATATTAAATTTAGATAAATTAAATGTACGTACCATGAGGATCAAATTCTGCTACAACTTCGGATAATGCACTGCTTCTTATGTCATGACCAAGCATACCCAACATAGTTCCAATCATATCTGTACTTACAATTCCTTTTTTTTTACTATCGAAGGCATCAAAGGCCATCTGTAACTCTAAAATTTACAAAAAATAATAGTTTATTACAAACTTTTCTTTTCGTTATGGCGGAAGTTTGCGCCACGCTGACTGTTGAAAATTTGCATAGAACTACGCGGCTTAAATCCGCTTTTAAATCACCCCTATGCGTATCCTAAGCAAGTTTCTTGCATTAGTACTGTGAAATAGTAGTTTGGCAAGTATTCGGCCCAAAAATTGTTTTCCAATACTTTGTACTCCATGCTTAAAATAAGAAAATATTGATTTTCGTGTGTTTCTTCTGCAAAAATTAGCATTAGAAGCAGCTTTAAAATATATTTAAAAACTCGTTAATTAATTTTTCAATATTTTTTTTCAAAATTTATTCGTCGAATAATTTTTGAATGATTGTAAGGGAACAAAGCGCCGAGGTTGTGAAAAGAGACTCTTCTCCACGGAAATGGACTAGGTTGATTGGTTCGTCTCTCCAGACATCTCACTATAACAGTGTTCAGTGCAAAACTAACTGGTTGCGCTAGTGGCGCTTGCTTGCAGCGAGTTGCTCTCTCCCCTTTTTACATTGGTGGGGTAACTACAGTACTCCCCTCGAAGAAATAAAAAATTAGAAGCATTTTTTTGATGATCGAGAAATTTAAGTCAAGTTGCAAGAAAGACGGATTTACAAAACTTTACGTATTAAACTAGCGCGCCACGCGCGGCCTGCCGCCTTGCATCGCTTTGCGATGCAAGGCATTCAAAACACTTCGCGTTTTGCATAAAAGGCACGACCGCTGACGCTCGCCATACCACCCGACACTCGCGCTTCGCGCTCGCCATACCCCCCGGCACTCGCGCTCCGCGATCGCCATGCCAGGTACTCGCGCTGCGCGCTCGCTGTCTGAAAAAGCATATATTTTTTATCTCTTTTTGGTATACAAGTAAAAATGTCTTGGGCATGAATAACTTGAAAGTTTTATAATTATTTTAGTTTTTGACTCATGATTTTCAATTTTGTTGATTTTGGAATATAGACATTTATACAAATTTTCACGTGTATTCTTTTATCGCAACGATATTTATTTTAAATATAATTGAAAACCCATTATCATTTCGTAAGATTAAACAAAAAATTATCGTTTTATAGTTCTTTAATTCAAATTATACACGTGAAATTCCATAAAGTGGCCAAATTCGGAATTATCCTATTGGTGGAAAATGCATTGATTTATATGTAATCTGTGACATCACGCTTAACAAACCAAATTCCATCCTGTTCCTTAAGTTATGAATTTTGTGCAAAGATAGTTTATTACATAATTTAAGTAGAAAAAGTATTAGTTTTATTATCAGCTAAGCAAAGCCGAACTGCTGTTCGTTGGCTCTCTCGAAGCGAGGCAGCGAGCTCGATCACTGCGCATACATTGTGCGCATCGATCTGGCGACCGGTCGGCGACATGCACACGCTGCAGCCTTCTGCCGTGTATTTTGACGTTTCGATATGGCCTCCCGGCCTCTGCTAACCGCAATGTTTTGCTCTGTTTAGCTGTTTGCCGATATAAGTGAGTGCGTAGTGAAAAACGGAAACGACGACGCGATGCAGCAGTGATATATGTAGTTTTAAAATCAGAACAGAAGTGCTACTATGGTGCCTATATGTATTTACAAGCAACCTCTGCTCACCACGATCCCGCTCGCGGATCAGCTGCTCGCGATTGTTGCTTTGTAAGACGGTGCAAAAAGTATTCAAAAGTGATGCACCCACAATGGCACTGACGATGCAATGTGTGAGTGTTAGTTCATCAAGGAGTGCTACAGTATAGAAAGACATGTAGCTACAATTTCAAGAAATCAAGAAACTTGATTTTTTGTTTGGAGGTTATCTTTTGTTTTTGTAACTACTCCTGCTGCTGCTCCTGCTGATTCTACTGTTGTGCTTGTCAAATGCTGCCTAGGTGACGATTTACTATCACACAGTTTCACAAAAAGTATTGCTGTGTTCTTGTGTTCATCATTTTGAAAACAGATATTTATTGTGTTATGTGTAGTAAAATCAGTGACTATGTGATTGTGTGATCTATTTTTAGAGTTGAACCACTGTGTTGTAATCCTGATGTCTCCTACTCATAGCTATACGGCATTGGTATCAGAGGACAGATAATTTAGTATTTATCGTTGCCAATTTGAACATGTAAGCACTACCATGGTGCTGATTCGCACTATCTGGGTGGTGTAGTTTGGCGTTGCTGGCTACTTCAAAGCCCTCAAGGTGTCTCTGGAACTGATTCATACCATCTAAGTAGTGCAGTCTGGGTTGTTGACTTCTGCCACTACATCAAGATGACCTTGGAGCTAGATTTACTCTCTCTGCAGTGGTGCTGATTGGCGTCTCTGGGTACTTCAACATTATCTGCTCGTGCTGCTTGGTGTTTCTGGCTGATCTAACAATCTTCAAGCTTTATTCGAACTTTCTGGCTGTCCTTGAGACGTTGTTATTTGCTTGAACCACCTGAAATTGACCATGTACCCGTATTCTTGCTTTCTGACAGTCCTGGTTGGCGTAGCTGGCTGCTTAAACCATGTCGAGATGATCTTGGAGCTGGATTCATGATTGCTGGGAGTATTGATTAATGTTCTTGGATACTTAAACCACTTTAATACGGCTCTGGAGATAGGGTTGTACTATTCTACATGGTAATATCCAAAAATTACAATGACTCGAACTGTATGTTTAATTAATATTGAATCTTTAATAGGTTTTGATATAAAATACTTTATACATGTTCTAAGTTTTCTAAAGAGATATCTTTTATTGCTTACGGATATCTTAACAGTGATTATTATCAATATACTGCTAAGTTTTTTATTTGTAAATAGAAACTATGCGAACAAAGTTTGTAACATATTTTCCTGTATGTCTAGGTGTACGAGTAATGCTGAATTTTTTGGCATCATAGTCTACTGCATACACAGGAGTACGACTGAAGATATTAGTTGAGAGAGTTAGAAGAACGCTCCATCAAGACTCTGGCAATACTGCTTACTACTATTAACGGATCAGTGTTTTTATCAGGTGAGATCAGTGAGTTGAATAATTGTTTGTTGATATGAGTTTATAATATGATTTCTCTTGTTTTTTAGTGTTTAAATCATACTGCAACTGGAGATATCATGGTCTGCTGGATGAGGAGCAGTAGCATCAAGGGCATTGGTCATATGCCTGATCATCGATAATAATGGAGCTTCGTTAGTGTGTAACGTTCAGGTACAATATTTTCTATATAATTTGAATGATTTCATGTAATTAATGTAATTTATATTTTTGCAGATGCAGTGCTTCTAAGATGCAGATCATAAATAGTTTTAAAACATATAGTTTTTGGGAAAACAAAGGTGGGAGGATAACCCAGGTTTTTTAATAATAAACACAGTCCAAATAGAATTAACTGGCGACGTTTCGTCTCCGGTGAGATACCTCTTCAAGCCTTTATTAAAATAAAAACAAAAATCATACATATAGAAAATTTTGAAAAAATATAGAACATCTTATTGCGAAAAAATATACATTTCATAGTCCTCACCATAGAAAAAATTAAATTTAAATAAAACATCAAATGAGAGACGTAAATACGTCTCTCTTGTCGTAAGAACAATCAGTCAGTGGCAATAGCATATGTCTAAGTATGTATAGTATGCGCGGAAACGGAAAGCACGAGATACCCGAGCTCAACTTATTCTCACACAAATACAGCATCAATACGTATACATATAAAAGTACGGGCGCGTACATGAACTTAGATAAATTTGAAAAGGAGAACGTTTATAAAGTAGAAAATTCTTAGTTTTTGTAAATAATTGTTAATTTATTGTATTGTTTACTAATAGTATTAACTCTTCCTTGTTTTTAAGTATTATTCTTATTGATATTGATATAATATACTTTCTGAAGATTAATCTGTTTAAAAATGTTTGGCGTTCTTTATCTAAAAGTTTTAACATTCATCAAAATAAAGTTGCTGTGAAAAATCCTTTTAATATGAGTAGCGAATAGCTATTATTTTTTCTAAATGGAGTTTTTTTATGTTCATCTATTCTCCTTTTCAAACCTCTCTTAAGTTTGGACCTACATAAGTTAGGCATTCCAATCATTGCAGCAAAATTTCATGATACGACATTCGGTCTCACACCGGACTTTGTCAAGTTTATCTTGCCTAATTAACAATATTATTTAATTTGTTTGACATAAGAGGAACTATGGAGAAACCATACCTTTTTAAGGAAGATTTACATGAAAAAATAACTTATCATTAAACGGAATAGAGATAAACATTTTTAAAAGTAAGAACTCTCATTTCTATTTTGAATTGCCCAAAGTGAGTAAATCTAACAACGAATTAACGAAATTACTATCAATAAAATTATGCCGGATAACTATTTTCTTTTAGAATTTTTTACTATATGTTAAATTTTCATTGTGAAAATTGTTTTTGTGAGAGGAGAGAGCTCTATCTACTAAAGTTGTAAACAATATTTCGTTTAATGGATAGTGTGATTAGAGTTAAAATTTAAAACTCTAATTGGTGTTTGGTAAGGTTTTGGTACCATTTGTAATAATAATTGTTAGTTATTATTGTTAATGTTACGTTCTAGAAAAAGGAATTAAATATATTGTTTTGTAATTCATATGTAAATTGTAAGTATTTATTGTAACTATTAAATTTGTAACAAAATAGTATCTAAACTCATCTTCTCTCAGCACACAATTGAGTATCGTCGACATATCTAAAATAAAAAAGAGGAAAATTTTATAGTCATTTTTAATTCATCTTAGAACAGAAAGTTTCTAAGTTTCCATAACAATATCCGGCAAACTAACGGGAGTATCGAGAGGCCAGGGTGTAATCGCAAAGATTTGTCTAATAAACAGTATTATTAAAATTGAAAATATTGTATTATCAAAAAGAAATTTAACTATGGTTCTTATGTTATTAAAAGGAATCTTTGAATGATTTTGATATGCATTGAAACGTTTATCTAAACTGCAATAAAACTAAATTCTAAAGGAAATTAGTAACGAGAAACTAACATCAAGAAACCAATATATACCATGAGGAATATACATATTAGTCAGCTTTTTCTTGTTAGCAAAACATTATCAATGTGAGAAGTGTGAATTACTATAAACAAAGTTTTCAGTTTTTTACAATGACCATTGGCTAGAAAATGTGTAGGACTATTAACAGTTGAGATAATTGGTCTCAAAGGTATATCTTTTTTATGGATCTTAGGTAAATCATACACCCTCGGAGAACAGTATTTGTTTGAGTTAATCTAAGCTTATCATACTTCATGTCTAAACATTCATTATCGTTCAAGTTCAGACAAACTATTATATTACATTTTTTTGTAAAGATAACAAGAGGGTTCTTTTTTACAACTTTATAGGTTTTAGTATCACAAAACAGACTAGACATCTTCTCAATATATCATCACAATTAAGGCATACCGTTAAATTACCTTATCTGCTTTCGTAAAAAATATAGATGGATTCTTAGAAGCAAAATTCTTTGGTTCTTACTAATTTTTCATGAAATCCTTATCAAAACTATTACGGTTACATTATTATTGCACGCAGTTTCTACATTTTTAATGAGAATATCTCTAAGTACATATTTTACAATCAGTCTCTAACATAAAAATACTATTTTCAAAATTTTTTATCGTAGTAATAATATCTTTTTTTGTTAATATCACAGTTCATATTGAAATTATGGCGCCATCGAAACCACATCAATCACTTCAGAAAGGAATTTCAGTGTTAGAAAGGTTTATTACCCATTTTAGTAAGGTTTATTACAAATTTTAGATAAAGAGCAAACTATTTTAAAAGATTAATTTCAGAAAGTATATATATCAATATCATAAGAATAATATAATAAACAAGAAGATTTAATACTATTAGTAAACAATACAATAAATTAAACAAATATTTTACAAAAACAAGAATTTCTACTTTATAACGGTTCTCCTTTTCAAATTATCTAAGTTCATGTACGCGCCGACTTTATATGTATACGTATTGATGCTGTATGTGTGTGTGAGAATAAGTGAGCTCGGGTATCTTCGTGGCTGTTCGCGTTTCGGCGCATACTCATACAACATTAGACATATGCTATTGCCACTGACTGATTGTTCTTACGACGAGAGAGACGTATTTACGTCTCTCATTTGATGTTTTATTTAATTTAATTTTTTCATTATGGTGAGACTATGAAATATATATTTTTTGCAATAAGATGTTCTATATTTTTTCAAAATTTTCTATATGTATGATTTTTGTTTTTATTTTAATAAAGGCTTGAAGAGGTATCTCACCGGAGACGAAACGTCGCCAGTTAATTCTATTTGGACTGTGTTTATTATTAAAAAACCTGGGTTATCCTCCCACCTTTGTTTTCCCAAAAACTATATGTTTTGAAATATGGAGAGGAATAACAATATCATAAATAGTTTTACTTTAAATATTATTTAGGTGCAGAGGATTTTTTTGGTTTTAATTTTATTCTTTTTTTAGGTACATAATAAAACGAAACAATGCCAAGCAGTTGCAGCAAGAAATTATACTTTAAAGAGAATATTATTATTTTGAAACAAAAGAATATTATTAATTAGCATAGCCAAGATTTACATAGCGCGTTTTGATATTTAAAAACCGCTGCCAAGTCATTGGCACTTAGCTTCCTCCTATTCTGCTTGTGGACGATAATTACATGGGACAATCAACTCATTCTTTGATTTAAATATTCACTACTATTCGATACTAAAAGGATAGGTTAGGAAGACACTTGTAGGGGAGGGGTATCAGGGGACTGGGGGTTAAGGTGGATATCAAAAGGATAGAGCTCCGTGAACTCCTTGAAAACCATGAAAACTCTCAAAATATACTAAGCTTTAATTATCAAATTATATGGTTTAACAAAAATAATAATGTTCAGTCACACAGAGTATACAGGGTGAGAGTTGAAGAATTTGAATCTTAATATCTTTTAAACTAAAAGGTTTCATAAGCTACAAAAAGAACCTAGCCGAAGTGATCAAAAGATCAATCTTTTCCTAAAATTTCAACTCAATTTAAACCTTTTTACTCCCGTAATCGTACGACATAAAAAAAACATTTTTTCTAGTTTTTGATTTTTATCTCAAAAACTAGTCGCCAAAATTGCTTAAAATTTTTACAAGTAGTAGATATCATTGTTTTTTATTGTCATGAATTTTTGCAAAACATTTAACTATTAATTTTTTGAGTTATTTATGTTTATCGAAAAATTAGCTTTTATATCATACAAAATGAACATATCAGTCAATCTAGAAAAAGTAGACAAATTTATGTTCTTTTAGATACACTATTGTTGTATATATTGTATAAATCATATCATTATAAAAAAGCAAAAATATTTTTTCAAAAATAGAAAAATGGCTATAATATGGCCATAAAATGGTCAGAATCATAAAACAAAAAATGACCTAAATTCAGAATTAGAAAAAATATATGCATGTCAAATTTTATTACGATCCGTCGCATGGTTCCAAAATTATGGCGGTATACGTAAAAAGGAATAGGGAACAGGAACTGTCACAGGAACAGATATAAGAAAATATCATTGGTTGGTATATCTATATATGTAAGGGGCAGCGCACTGTTCCTGACAGATAGAAGGTACAGCTCGGTGTTACTCACAGATAGAAGGAACAGCTCAGTGTTTCTCACATATATAGATATACTAACTAATGTTATTTCCTTATATCTGTTCCTGTGACTGTTTCTGTTCCCTATTCCTTTTTGCGTGAAACGGGCTTTATCTTCATTTTTTAGTCTTTAAGAAAGCATACTGTTAATTCAGTTAGCAGCGGTTTTTAAATGTTGGAATCATTCAAGCATAGTAGTATATACCTATATGTACCAGATACATAAATATACACTACACTACACTATGCGTTAACGCAAAATAAAGTTTTAGAGTATAAAAGTGTTTACATTGGTTAGCTGACATCTTGCTTTGATTATTGTAACAATTGAGTTACATGAATGCCTCTCCAGCTTACGTAAAAACCATTTCGACTTTACATAGTTTACATATGCTTACATACGAGCCACTATATTATTACTTACCTGTGATGCACTAGGAAACGCCACTTTAACCTTCTATCTCTAATACTTATAGTAGGTGATCCCGAGTCATCCCTACTCTCCACTAGGATAGATGCTGCAATCGTATCGTGTATCGAGGGATGTATGGTGAGATCTAGACAGATCAAAAAGGAAAAGCGGAAGATGACCCTCGAAATAAGAGACATGAACTTGGAATCTATGGAAGAAGAGGTAAGAGCAGCAATAGAAGGAGCCCTCAGGAAGCCAGACGATGGTAGAAGGGTGACTTTACCGAAGCCAAACATGAGAGGCCTTAGAATGGCCATAACGATACTCAGCGAGAGTGAGGCTGAGGAGCTCTTAGAAATAGGACACACCCGCGTGGACCTTGTAAGTTGAGAGATAAGAAAACGGGTAAAGTTAGGACGCTGCCACAAGTGCTTAGGCTTTGGAAACTGGAAGGATGAATGCAATGGAGCAGATAGGTCAACTCTCTGCTTTGAGTGTAGAGGAGCCAAGCACCGCATGGCTCAATGCCAGATGGAAGCGAGCTGTTTACTCTGCAGAGAGAATGAACCAAAGGAAGAAGGCTGCAGACATGCAGCTGGTTCCGGCGGCTGCAACGTATTCAGGCGCGCCCTAGTTACGGCGAACGAAAGAAAATGAAACCAAAATCCTAGGAAGATCGAAGAACAAGTGAAAGAATGACGACCACATCAAATAGAGACGGTTGGGTGTTTTTTCACCTTGCCGTAAGAAGGATGGGTTTAGTCGGTGTGAATCCGACACACGGATGACATTGGAGATGGGGCTGAGATTCGACGACCACATAAACTAAGTCATGCTACGGTTTTTCTGAGTTTTCCTAATACCTCTTTCTCCAAGAGAAAAAAAAACACACAGAGAAGATACAGGGTCCTACAAGGGTCAGTGCTTGGCTTTACTGGACAAAGTTACTAATTTCCTGACTATCTTGTCACCAACATTCGGCTTCCATTCTTTTCGCCGAAGGTTGTAGTGTTTCTGTTGCTTATCGAACTGCCGAGCCATTTGCGCCTTTGCTAATTCGATTGCATCTCGTATATGCTGGATTCTGCTAGACAGAGATGTGTGGTGTGTTGGGAGCCTACTTTCTGGAGAAGGTTTCCTGGCGTTCTAAACTCTCTACCAGTGTTTAGATATGCCGGAGTGTAGCCGGTTGCCGTGCTACAGGCGGTATTGTAAGCGAATTCCAGTTCGCATAAATTCTCGTCCCACTTTTTGTGGTGTTTTCCGACGTACTGGACGATCATCGTCTTTACTACCCTGTTGGTTCGTTCTACTGGGTTGCACTGGGGACTATACAGCGGGGTTTTTCGGTGCTGCACTACGTTTTCTTTCAGGAACCCTGTGAACTCCTTGCTGACAAATTATCGACCATTATCGCTTACCAGTGCGTTCGGACAGCCATGGCGGAAGAAGATTTTCTCCTTTACGTGTCGGATTACGGCTCGGCTATCGGCTTTCTTGAGCGCTACTAACTCCACACACTTGGTGAATCTGTCCTGCATTACCAGTAGCCATATGTTTCCTTTGCTGGACCGTGGCTGTGGTCCGACGAGATCGATCGAGACCATTTCCCATGGTTGTTCGACGTTGGTTGCGTGCATAGTTCCCGCATTCGTTTATTGCTGCGCCTTATATGATTGACAGTTCGGGCAGCTACGTGCATATAGCGCGCCTTCTTGCAACATACCTGGCCAGTAATAGCTTCGTGCTAAACGCTGAAGCGTTTTGGCCACTCCCAAATGTCCTGCGGTCATATTATCGTGACATTCTTTTAGAATGATTTTAGATGGTTCGTTTGTCGGTGAGTATGCAGATTTTCCAATCCTCGGTTAAATCGGTGTCTTTAAAATCTAGCGTGTAAAGGATATGACGGTGTAAGACTCCGTTTTTTATGCAGTATTCCGGGTAACTCTTTGGATCTTGTTGTACGGCGTTCAGTTTTTTTGTGTACCATGTGCACTTCGTTTTAATGTCGATCTTGCACACGGTTACGGGTTGTCTGGAGAGGGCATCTGCGACGGTGTTGTCTTTCCCTTTGCGGTACCTGACTTCATAGTCCCATTGTGCCAGTTCCATGGCCCATCGTGCTAGTCTTCCGGACGGGTTATCGATTTTCTCCAGCCATTTGAGGGATTGGTGGTCTGTCGAACGATGAAATGGTAGCCCTCGAGTTATTTGCGGAATTTTCAGATTCCCCATTTTATGGCTTGACACTCTTTTTCGGTTGCTGAGTAGTTTCGCTCGGCCTGGTTCAATGATCGGCTGGCGTAGGCAATCACTCGTTTCTTTCCGTCTTCTTCCTGCGTCAGTACGGCCCCTAGCCCTTCGTTGCTGGCATCTGTCTGCAGTATAAATGTTTTATTGAAGTCCGGGCATGCCAGCACTGGAGCGCGTACAAGGTCTTTCTTGAGTGCCTCGAATGCTTCCTGCTGGTCGGAGCCCCATTCCCATTTTACTTTCTTTTTTAGGAGCCTATTGAGAGAGGCTGTTTTCTTCGCTACTTGTGGTATAAATCTCATGTACCAGGAGATTAACCCGGAGAATCGACGCAGTTCCTTGAGGTTCGTTGGTGCTTGTAGTTCCGTGATTGCTTTCACTTTTTCTGGATCCGTGTGCAGCCCATCTTCGTTTATCACGTGTCCCAGGTACTTCAGTTGTTTTCGGCAGAAATTGCTTTTCTCCCAGTTCGGTTTCAGTTTGGCTTCTCGTAGACGGCGCAATGTTTCGCTAATCAGTTGCAGGTGGTGCTCGAAATCCTCTGTCACTATTACTTTGTCGTCGAGGTAGCAGAATACATTCGGTTCTAGATCTGGGGTTATAACCGCGTTCATCAAGCGCATGAAGGCTGCTGGTGCCGAATGTAACCCGAACGGTAGTACTTTGAATTGCATCAGACCCCGTCCGGGAACCGTAAAGGCGGTGTACTGTTTGCTCTCTTCCGCTAGAGGTATTTGCCAGTACGTATTATTCAAATCGATGGTGGTCAGATACTTCGCTTCTCGAAGTTTGTTCAATGTTGCGTGGACCTGTGGTAGCGGGTGTGCGTCTTTAATACTGATTTTATTGATGCCTTGAAAATTTATGCAGAAGCGTCGTTTCCCATCTTTTTTCTTTGCAAGAACTATATTGGAGCTCCAGGCGCTATCCGATGGCTCAATCACGTCCTCTTGCAACATCTCCTCGACCGCGTCATCGATAATTTGCTGCATAGCGGGGTTTTGTGGCCAGTAACGCTGCTTAATTGGATTTGAATCCACCAGTTTTATCTGGTACTTAATCAGTGGTGTGGGGCCCTGTATGTCCGTGAATAAATCCTTCTCGTACCGGATGAGCTCATCCACCCGTGTTTGTTGTTTTTCGGTGATTTCTCGGATACCGGTGTCGCTTATTGACAATATTGAAGTTTGAGTTTGGCTCGGTTGGAGTTTCCTTCCTGCTATGAACAGCCGGATGTTCAGTTTCCTTAACGTGTCCATTCCCAGTAGCATTTCGTGGCGTAGTCCCTTCATGATTATAAACCTATTCCTGAAATTATTGCAGAGGATTGTCACTTCACCCTCCACGTAGTCCGTTAGTTCGGTGGTTGAGCCGTCCGCTAGTGTGGCGATAGTCTCCTGCTTTTCGTGCCGCCAACAACTGTTTTATGGCTGTTTCTGGGGTCACAAAGGAACTCCCCCGGGTCGACCAAGGCTAGCACCGTGTTTCGATCTATTTGTACCTCTATAAGGTATCGGCCGTCCTGGGACGGCCTCCCGCCACCTTGAGGCCGTCCCTTCGCGCGTTTCCCGAGCGGTCCCGGGATCCATGGTAGTTACGGGTTAGAACGCCATCTTTTCCGCAAACTGAGCAGAATTTTCGTGGCTGGTTTTTGCACGTGACGCGGGTGTGGCCGCGTTGCTGACAGGGCCAACAGCATTCCGCTCGGTCATAGTATTCACTGGTTCCGGTATTCTTACTGGTGTCTGTGCTGTTGATAGCCGTTTTTCGCTCTTGATCGCGTAACTTACTCGGTTGTCTTATAGGTTGTCGAGGTGTTCTTCCGGTGTATATCCTCCTCTTCTTCTCATCAATGTCGTTAACGCGTTACAGTATGCGCGTATAGTTTCGTTCGGTTTTTGTATTCTTTCGGCGATTTGTCTGGTTAAGTTTCGTCGTTCTCCACTTGACAAGTAAAAATTTCTGAGCCTCTCCTCCAGTTCCTCCCAGGTCTCACAGTCGCTCGCGTAGTTTCTCCTCCATTGGAGCGCTTCACCTCGGAGAAGTTCCGGTGCCCCTTGGAGCAGCTGTGCGCTAGTAAAACCGTAGGACTCCTGCAGATCCCGGACGCTTTCGAGGAATGTATATACGTCTTTTCCCTCGAAGTGGCAATTCTATTTGCGTATCTGATCGAGGACCTTGTTTTCGCTAGGTGAGTGTTCCTGCGTGTCATCGGCTGGGGTGGACGTGCCTACTCGGCGAGTTTCCTCGAGTGTCCGCTGGATAATCTCTGAGCGTTCTGTCTCTAGATCCTGTTTTAAGTCCACCTCTTCGTCGTAATCTGTGGGGTCTTCTTCCTTCGTATCGAATTCTCGTGGAGATTTCCGGACATATCGGACTAGCCGCTGGCGGAGCTCCACTACCGTTCCCTCGGTATCAAGATTCTTCCCTTGTAGTTCGGCGATTAGTTGCGCCTTATTCAGGCGGTAAACCCAGCTTACCTTCATCGTGCACGAAAAAAAAAATTTTCCCGGTTTTCTTACTTCTGTGAGTCTCTTTTACAATTGCGCGCGAGTAGTAGGCGAAATATTCCAAAATGGTCCCTGTCCGAGCGCCATGTAACGGTTCGACTTTCCCCGTGTGTTGAGTAGTCGGCCGGACGCCAGGATTTGGTTAAGGGAAAGGTTAATTGAAGAGACTGTTTATGCAATTAATAACAAAATAGATATATTCTAATAATTATGATAACAAGTTGATAGTTTAATTATTAGTCTCCATCTGGAACAGAAATCGAAATCGCGGTTTATTTAGAATATTTCGCCTTTACAATCGGTTTAGCTTAATCTAGTGCGGTTAACGATACATTAACACGACGTTGCCGGAGGTACGTGGTTTCGGTGCATTTGTCGGTTTAGCGGACGCGGTATCGGAGTTTCGGACGGTGTCGAGTCCGTAGAGTCGTGAGCGCACGGCTCTACGGATCGAGGTTGCTCGTCTCGTTCTTCTTCTAGTCCTGTGTGCTCACAGTGACCAGGCGAATCTCGAGAGGTCGGCGTGTGGTCGGTTTCGCACGGGCAGGAGTCGGCCGCTGTTTCACCAGGACGTGTGCGCACGACCTGGGGAATCGTCGGCGGGGCTTTAGTTATTTTCTCAGCCCCGTGTCCTCACGTTGGCGGGGAAAACAACAAGTCCCTTGGGACGGGGATTCAGGAGCAGGTGACAACGTCGGGCTACGTGTGCTCACGTAGACGAGACTCGGCGCTGTTCGGCTATTCCTGGTTGTCTTGTGTGCTTACGACGGCAACTCGGAGTTTCGGGTTCGCTAACAGTGTCGTCACGTGTACTCACGAGACGACGTCGTTGGCGTCGGTCTATCTCTAGCTGTTCCTCTCGGTAACGTGTGCGCACGATGCCGCCAGGAGTTCAGCTCGAGTAGAACTGCCCGCTGTGCCGCGCGGCCCGCCTTATATAGGTGTGTTCGCGGCGCGCCGCTCGCGCCGCCTGGCGCGTCGCTGCTGAGTTACTAGTAGATTCTGTGCGGACTGGCCTTTCGGTTGGTGCGCACGCGCGCTCACCTCGCTTCGTTCGGACTCGCCTTTGTTCGCTGCGCGCGCGCGCTCTCTGGCGTCAGCTGACTGACTCGGAGCCATGTTTGTTTATTTCGTGTGCGAGACTTATTTCTCGTCACAAATGATAGAACCTCTTATTCTTGAAACACACGAAATGTATGGTCACGTTGGAGCCAAAAAGATTGTTCGTATGTTACAAGAAAACTTTTACATAAAAAATTTAAGACATAAAGTACAAAAATTAATCGCTTTCTGTGATTCTTGTCAACGAAATAAAATTTCAAATCGTCCTTGCGCAGCCCCTATGGAATCGATTATTCCAGAGGCTCCAAACGAATGATTATCTATCGACTTCTACGGTCCTCTACCTACGGGACGAGGCGGTATGAAATATATATTATTTACAATCGATGCGTTTTCTAAATTTGTTGTTTTATATCCACTACGAAAACAAACTTGTACAGTGGCTATTAAGAAAATCTTTAATAATTATATTTTATGTTACGGTAAACCAAAACAAATTTCATGTGATCACGGTACACAATTTATACTTATTGTCGAGCGAGTTAATAAAGAACTTGGAAAATTTTTCCGTACCTTTACGAGTGAGAAACACTCAGGTTGGGTTGGTTATATAAACATTATTCAAACTATAATTAACGAAACATATCATAAGACTACTAATTTTACTCCAATTGAGTAACATATGTGTATTAAACCCAAAAGAGCTTGGCAAAATTGTATAAAACCGATTAACTCTGAAAATGAAATTCCTCACGAACAAAAGATTTATCTTACACGTGAGCAAATTATATCTAAAGCCAAGAAACGCGCAGACAAATATAATTTAAAAAAGAAACCCTTTTTTGTTGAATTTAATATCGGCGACGAAGTTCTCGTAAAAGCGAATAATGTATCTGATTTAGAGAATAAAAGGATTTCCAAGTTCTTTTCAATTTATCAAGGACCATATGAAATTGTAAAAAAGATTTTAAATTGTACATATTCAAATAAACAAAGAGAATAATAAGGAGAAAGGCAGATACCATGTAAGCGATTTAAGGCGTTACTTAAGAAAACCTGCGTAAAAAATAAAGTGTGAAAACATTCTGATTTGAAATTTAAAAGCGCGGACGTCCGAGAGAGACTCACGCTCTTTCGTCTTAAAAAATTAGTTTTTCTTGGAAAAGGGTATAAAAGGGATGCAAAATAAGGGTTGTCAATCAGTTCTTGAGAAGCTGTCCTAGAAGGATGACGTCGACGGAAACGCAAACTGAGCTCTTTGGACGCTGCGACGCCAGTACCCAGGTGAACGAGACTCTTCTTCAGTTGAAGATGATTCACTTGAGGTTCTTTAAGAAGAAGTTTTCGACTCTGAGGATCATTAATGGCTCTTCCTCCCGCTGGATTTCTGGGACGAAACGATATAAGAAGGGATTCTACTTCTATAAGAGGCCAGTCACCAACTCCATCGGCACTCAGACCCTGGATTCAACAAGGAGCCCTAAACCAACCAGAAAGAGGAGCTTGATGTCAATCAAAGCAAGGAGAACGGCAAAAAAAATGAAGAAGCTGGAGGACAACATCGAAAAAGTCAGAGCAGAAATTGATACGATTCAAGAGGGCATCAATTCCAGTTTAACGGCAGTTAAGCGTACTCTACTTGCGCAACCAAGCAAAGAAGTCAACCTGGACGAAGTTTTTGAAGAATTGGAAACAACTGGAGTTTCGGCAAATCGGGAGGACATCGCCCTCGACTCGATAGAAGATTTTGACATTAATCTAAAAAGTCTCAATTAATTATTAATAATTCGTTAATTTTATAAAATCTAATTTCAAATAATTTATAAATATTAAATCTTAAATCAGAATATTTTATATATTTTTGTAATAAAAAAGGAGTGAAAGTGAAAATTTCAAATTGTAATTTTAAATTCCCACTTGGGGACAATGTAACGATCCTGAAGCAAGGGAAAAACAAAAAGAAATTATAAAAGTATAATTTCAAGCGCGGACGTCGGAGACGAACTGACGCGTAAAGAAAGTTCGAGAAAATAGAGTAGTGTAAAACGCGAACAACCGCCGAACCAATCAGCGAGCAGCAGCGGCGGACTGGAGGAGGAAGCAACAACAGCGCTTCGGCGCAGGTGTTTGCCACAGCTTAAAAGGGCAGCTTGCGCAGCTCCCCGAGTCATTTGCTCGAGAGAGCTCGAACAGGAGGGAGCACTAAGTCTTCTATCTAAGTTGAAATTTCTCGTAGCTACTTCTTTTGACGCGCGAGTCGAGAGACTTCGGCAATATGTCCGTCTCGTACTCAGCGTTCTTAAAGTAAATAAAATTTCAGTTGTATATAAACGTAGGAACAATAAACTATTTGTTCACATATAATATATATCTTCCTATATTATATAATTATTTTGTGTATACTCCCCCTCGCACCCCCATACCCCCCCCCCACCCCCGCAATGCCCCCCCCCGAAAAAAGGTAAAATTCTTTCGTTTTCCATGTATTTGAAATATTTTAATGCCCCCCCCGAACCCCCCCCCCGCCCAGCCCCAGCACACTTTTTTTGTAAATATAAATTTATTTTATTTGATAAATTTATATTTTTTCCACACCACCCAGGAGGTAAATATACAGCGTTTTTTTTATATTTATTGTTTAATTTTTTTTTATTGTTTTCTTCAAATAAAAAAAAAATTAAACAATAAATACAGTGGTATCCCCGATAGGCCTAATCCACTTTTTCTAAAATAATAATTGACTTCAATGTACTAATAGACTCGAATTTAATAATGTGACCAAATCAACTGTAAGTATCAACGATTGTAGTATTGTTTATTTTAATTATTTTAATTAGATAATATGTAAATTACAAACTTCATTTTTTTGATAAATTGATGTGATATACAATGTTAGCAATACTCAAAATATATGCTACATAAGAATCAGGATTATTTATCAAAGATTTAGATATAAGATTCTTTTTTTTTACGGAATTTTAAAATACGTTGAATATTTAAAGTTATGTTACGTCGGACTTGACGTTAACAATGTGCAGACAGGCAAGTTTCTTCTTTTTAGCTCTTAAATCGAGCTAGGGCGAGAAACGGGTAGCCACGTAGAGAAACTGGGTTCGAGGTTACTCGATTGACAGGTGTTTCTCTATGTAAGGAGTAAAAGAGGCACCAGGCTCTGAAAGCCTCAGGCTCTTTCGGAAAGGAATAATTGAAAGATATCACTACACTAGGCTCCTATAAGCCTAAGTTTCGTAATATCAGGAAGAAGAGAAACTTATGCTCTGGGAAGCAACAAATTCTCTTCGGATCGGGAAGCAGATATAGCTTGAGAGAAGGTAGAAGAAGAAAGGAGAGCAGTTGAAGTATGTAGAAATTTATTTTTATTGTACTTACTCTTTTTTTTTTCTTAAAAATCGTCGTTAGAAGAGAGAGAGAGAGTCGGGAAATCGCTTTATCCTCGTAGCCGGAGCTGAGTATGTATGCTGTGCGTGAGCCGAGGTAGTGATTGACAGTGGGTAGGCACAGAGTGGCCAACGAACGGCAAAACGAGAGGCGATAAAAACAAGCCGGGTCTCTGAGTGCAGGGTCCTTTATAGCCCCTTCTCCGAGGGTGTGATGTTTCCCTTTTTTTTTTGTTCGGCACTCGCGTTCATGGGCCACGGCTCCGCCCGCGGTCCCTTTTTCTGTCGCTCGCACCGTCCTCTTCCCCCACTCCCGAGCCGCCCGCACCTCCCCGCGTGCCTGGCGGTCTTTGCTTGGAACCGGGGCCGGAGGCGGGTTTCCAGAGTTTCTCTCTCTCTCCTAATTGGCTTTTCGGCCTGAACCTCGCGATTGGGTCTTACATTTGCGCACGCCCCCGCACAGTCGTGACATTTAAAATAGATGCATTACTTGTGCGCATTTACGCTTTACTAACATTCAATTTCTAAATTTTTTGTTTATTGAAAGAATACTAGTGAACGACTTTTAAATAAAATGAAAGAATTTTAAATTAATAGAAATTGAACGTTTAATTCTCCTTTTGTGTATTTTATTAACTGTTAATTTATCAAAGTTTTGAAATAACAACTGAGTGGTTATTTAAAAGCGATTCGCTAAAATAGATTCATAATTTACTAGTTTGGTTTAATAATGAAGATTGATACATGCATTCTAGCCAGTTAATTACTTGAAAATTTTGATCGCTTACAAAAAATGTTTGCGTTAGAAGTTTTCTTATTTTATGAACTTTATGATAAAAATGAGACTAATAATACCAATAATAGTAGATATACAATAGTAATTACGAATATGTGTATATATAGTATATACTATATACATTCACGATGATTCTAAAGGAAATATAATATTTGACATTGTCTATGAGTAACTCATCTAAGGGAAACTTGGTATGTTTTGCTTATAAGTTTAACTAGGCGCGCTTACAATTCTTAGATTTACAATGGTTAATTATATTAGTAGATGAATGATAGTACCTCAGTAATCTTAACAATATTTAATGAGCCTTTGAGCTTTATGCTTATTATGTAGGTCTATGAAGATAACCTATTGTTAAATCATTATGTTAGTTGACAATATAATAACTCGCTTTGTATTTAATAATTTGTGACAATTAGGCTAATGTTAGTGTGCCTTTTATACTCTGATAGCGATAGTTTCTTTATAAATCAACTTGCTTTAAAATGAAGGATCTTAGACGGTATAATGCTGAATAGTGAAGAAGAACTTAAGCGGATCTATTATGTTTTAATTTTTATTTTGATTATAAGGATCGTACCATTCGTGTAGTGACCGCTTAATGCCAATTTGTTAATCGTTTAGTCAATTACATATCTTAGTCACCTAAACTAATTACATTAGAATAATCATAACTATTAAAAGATCAATTGAAAATTCGATATTTAATTGATATTGAGAGTAGTGAAAATACGATTTGTGCTAGTATTTCGATGTGAATTTTTAGTGCTTTGCCATAACAACTGAAAAGACGATATGCGCACTGCGGCTGAGCAGGCGTGTAGATAAAAGTAAGGAAATGCGCTAAAAATCATTTGTTTTTTTTAGTATAAGCAAGTGTTTGTATATTCGTTACAAAGACTCAATTATATTTACTATCACACTAGATTCGTTCTTGACAGTGCGAGTCTTAGAAAAGAAGGAAAAGTAACTAATTACTCATTAAGCTGAACTTTATCCGACACAAAATTCCGATTTTAGTTTTGCATAAGTTTGATAATAAAGGTTTTAACTTTTGTTGCAAAGCGTTTCTCAAATTTTCCGATGTTTGATATAATTCTTATCAAAAATGTTAATATCGATTTTTGCAGTGTAATTTTGCGGCGCACTCGCTTGCGCTTTACATATTTTAGTGGATGAATTGGTTTTTAGTTATTAGAAAACAGAAAGTCAATGGCTAACGGTCGAGAAAGGATATCTTCCTTTGTTTTTTTATATGGGTTTGTCCTGGAGGGTCTCGTGACGTCACGGACGGGCCGACGCTCTTTAATTTCTCCTCGTTTTTTGTATATACCTGACGACCGATGTGCATTTCGCCTCGGCTCGGATGCCGTCCTAACGTTCTAGAAGGTTTCAATTGTATGTGTTCGCTGACGTTTCCAGCGTCTGCTTCTTTGTCGATTCTAGAATACGTAAAAAAAGAAGTTTTGTACAGCGCTTGCGATTTGAAAGAGATCTTGGAGTGGTAGGCAGACCTCGTAGACCTTCCTACCTTACGATACTTATTCTACAGCGGAAGCTTCTCTATAATCGATATCGACGCTAGTATCGCATTCGTCGGACCCGTTACGAGTTATATCAGTGATAAATTTCATCTAAACTTGAAAAAAGCTGAACTATTCCATCATTTTAAAGAATGTCATAAGTTTCAATCTTTGAATTTAATATATTTAATTCATTTTCATCGTATTCTTGTAGCGAAGTAATTAAATACCTTTCATAATTTATCTCATTATACTCACGTTCTGCAATTTGATTATTTACTTCCCGTAAATAATCAATATCGTCCATTTGGACCAAATTTTGAACCGGATTCCATTCCATGCTGAAATTATTTCTTTTAAAAAAGTGTAGTAACATTGAATATATTAATGTATTATTTTTTTACTGTTAATGTAAAAAAATCTCGGTGCTAATGAATTCTATGAGTTTTTTATTAGTTAAAAATTTCATTCCAAATAATGTTTTTGATTTCTGAATTGTTATCGTTTTCAATTTGAATAAATAATTGATCAGGATTTTTACATCTAGATAATGCTACATATAATTGTCCATGAGAAAATAATGGTTTTTTTAAATATAATCCTACATTATCAAAACTTTGACCTTGAGATTTATTAATAGTCATTGCAAATGCTAAGACTAAAGGAAATTGTTTTCTATATACAATAATTGGTAACGAAGATGCAGATGAATTTCCAGTATTTAAAGTAATTCTAGGTATAAAAACTTTATTTCCAATTTTTTCCCCAGTTATGATTTCAGCTTCT
>CM053168.1:30242906-30275163 GCA_012977825.3 Pteromalus puparum | reverse complement strand
CTATTGGAAAATTTATATAAATATTATCATCAGATTTATCAACATCTGTGTATGTTGCAGTATATATGCTATAATATATTTTTGCTTCGCCATCCATTTGTTTTAAAATTTTTTTGTTTAAAAAATACGTGTATTCATTATGAGAAGTAAGTATTACACTATTTAACGAAAAGTGAAATTGTTTACCAAAAATTTTTCAACATACGTCATTTATTTTCCATTTATTCGGAATTTTAAATGTTGTAATTTTTCCTTCGCCAATTTTTAGTAACAATCCTGAAAATTTTTTATGACATGACCGCATGTTTATATTTAACTTAAGAATATGGAAATTTGACCAAAGATATGATGATTTAACAGTTTCCGCTATAATAATGCTTCTACTACTATTTTTCAAAACAGGGAGAATTTGTCGAAAATCCCCCCCTAATATTATCAGTTTATTTCCGAAAGGGATTTCGATATCACATAAATCACGTAATGTTTTATCAATTATTTCTAAAGCTTTTTTTGGAATCATAGAAGCTTCATCCCAAATAATTAAATCCGCTTTTCGTAATTTTTCTTTGTCAGATTCAAATTGCAAAAATGAGACTTCGATTTTGTTTAAATCTAAAGGTAAACGAAAAGTTCTATGACTGGTCATTCCTTTTGGAAGTAATATTGAAGCTATACCAGTCCATGCCATTGATAAAATGTTTTTATTTTGAGAAAGAAAATAATAAATTAATGTTTTGTATAAAAATGTTTTTCCAGAACCACCAGGACCATCTATAAAATACATTTTATGAGTTTGTTCACATAAAATTTTGAAAATATTTCTTTGATCATCATTTAATTGAACAAACATTTTTTCAAACATAAATTTGCAATATACGATTTCTTCACTATTATCAATGTTATGAAAATCGATTTTGTTTGGCATTGGCAAACGAAATGATTTGCATGATTTGTCCTCTGTTTCAAATATTTTATTAAGATGCAAAAGTGCAAGATTTTCTTTATTTTCCGTAAAATCTTCTGTAAAACTATTTTTGTATTTATTCCATACATTATCACCTTGAATATTTTCTGAAAGTAAAAACCATGCAAAAAACTGTCTTAATTGAAATGGTAACATAACAGTGCTTGCTTCTTCGAAAATATCCATAATTTGAGAATCATGTTCTAATAAACCCATTGCAATAGCAGTGTCTTTATATGTATCGTAATTTATGTTTTCATATGTTTTTAAATCTTCAAATGAAGTTACGCCTTTTATTTTATTTAATATTAATTTCAAACAAAATCTTTCGTGATCTTTAGGTGAAACTACATTCAACCTACCAATTGTAATATTTTTCATTTTATTTTTCCTCTTTTGCCATATTTTTTTTGTCTTATTAAATATATAATGTTCCGGAATATTTACGTACTTTAAAGATTTTGCAAAATCATCAATTTTATTTAATTGAAACCAAGCTGTTAATGGTGTTTGCCAATTGTTTATTGCACTTTCAATTTTACTCATTTCAAATATCTTATAATTTTTGTGTTTTTCATGTACAGGCATATTTTCCACTTTATGACTTCTGATACAAATCGGATATTTTTGAAATCGCCAAGCTGCTTCCATTGGACTAAGATATCTACCATCAACATAATTTGTGATTTCGTCAAGATTCTCTGGATTACAATCATCATTTTGAAATCTTTGAATTTTAACAAATGCTCTGTCACTACCTTTGTGAATATATTTATAGATATATTTTATGCTCTGAATAGATGCACATAATTCAACATTTATGTGGCATTTATATTTCATTAACAAGAATTTGTTATATGGTACAACCATTGAATTATTAACTAAAATTTCGTCCTTATTTTTAGTTCTATAAACATGATTTTCAGAACTATTGTCTGTTCTTTTATAAGCAGGATAACCATTTTTTGTGATTGTTGTTACATTATCAAAGATTTTGGAAATCGTTTTGTACATTTATGTTCTGGATTTTGAAGACACGGGCTTGTTTCATCGTGAGGTCCATGAAGCATATGTTTAATAATCAATTTTTTAAGTTTTTCATTATCTGAAATTATTTCAGCGGATATAAACTTATCAATTTGTTCTGAGGTTATTAATTTATTATTAGGATGTAATGTTACTAAAATGTGTGCATGTGGTAAACCTCTTTTTTGAAATTCAATTGTATAAGCTAATACTTTACCAAAATTTTTTTTCAGTTATATCATTCATAATTGATTGTAATTTTGTGTGAAATAGTCTGACAGTGATATTCGGTATATCATTTGGATTTGTTTTTTTTTGGAAATTTTTTCAAAATTAATTTCAATTCTTTCCATTTTGGATTGCACGTTACGGTTATGAATAAATCTGGTCTACCACATTTTCTCATTATAGCCATTGCATCCTGATAATGTTGTTGCATATATCTAGGACCTCCGATGTATGTTGATGGTAGTATATAAAGATTTCCAATTTTTTCTTTTTTTTTCAAAATTACTAGAAATATTTGAAGCACTATTGGCGACTGCATCTAATAAACCTTGATAACATTCTATTCTTAATTGTTTTTGGTTATTTCTTACAAAGTTTAAACGATTACTTTCTATCATTGCATAGCAGTGTATGAAAAATTGTTGTGTTGGTCTCCCTGCATACAACAATGGACTAAAATTATTTTCATTTGATCTATAGGCAAGTCTGTACGAGTAATATTGTAAAAGAGTAAGATTTTCCTTTTTATTTGAATGATAATTTTTAAAATAATTCGTACTCCATCCTAAATCACCTAATGGAAACATTAATAGAAAAACCATTGGATCCACAAATTGTGATAATTTATTTAAATATGTTTCTTGCGGGCGATTTTCTGGTAAATCTTTGGGATACACGCAAAGATCATAATTTTCTGGTAATCCTGAGTCTGAAATTATAATTGCACCACACTCCGCGGTCAATGGTTTGTTATATACGTGTTTTTCTTGTCCATTTTTTCGTAAAAAAATCATTTTGTAATTTGGAAGATTTTGAATGTTTGCAACTTGATTTAAATGTTTATAATTTTTAGCTATAGGATTTTTTTTCAAAATCTTGGTCAAAATCTCAATATGTGATTTAATTAATTTTTTAGTAAATTGTGTGAAGTCAATCATTTTGTCTGGCAAAAAGATTTAGAGGCAATAGATACGCCCAGAAGAATTAAATTAATTTTAAATTATATATAATTTGAAATGATAAACTTCTGAAGCTCCAAATAAACAACTTTTTAAAATGCCATTAACAGTGGATGTTAAACAGTACTTCTACTTCCAGTAACGAATTTTCTTTTTATTTTCTTTATTTGGAAAATATTTAATCCTTTTTTATAATCTATAAATTTTATATAGAATATAATTTTAAAATAAAAATAAAACAGAAACTGAAATGGGGGGTTGGCGAGCGGAGCGAGCAGGGGGGCGAAGCCCCACTAGTATATATATATATATATATATACATATATATATGTATATATATATACACACATATATATATATGTGTATATATATATATATATTTTTTTTTTTTTCTTGTATTTTTTACTTTTCAGCTTTTCGTATAGTACTACTTCAGAGGCAATACGTCCTCTGAAGGTTAACTATACACATTTTTAATTTTAAATAGAACATCTTCGAGGCATTACGTCCTTGGAGAAAGTTCTATAAGCAGTACGTCTGTTCAAAAGAATTTCTTAAAACATTTTCTTTTTAAAAATTTCAAACACAAGCTCTTTTTAGGTAGATTAGACTTGGCTGCAATGAGTCAACCAAGTTCGAAATATCATAAATAAGAAAATTTTAAATTACAAAATTTTTATAAGAGAATGAATTCAAATACCACGACATCCCGGACCACAAAAATATAAAATAAAATATACGAGCTCGGTTGGAGTGCTTCAATAACTCGCTATTAATATAAAAATTATATAACAATTATAATTAATTTTTGTAATTATTTATAAGAATTTTATTTTTCAAAGCTTAAAAGTGTCGTCTCCCCTTAAATTAGTGTTGTAATTCTGATGTCTCCTACTGATAGCTATACGGCATTGGTATCTGAGAACATACAATTTATTACTGCATGCAAGCACTACCCTGGTGCTGATTCGCACCGTCTGGGTGGTATAACTTGGCGTTCCCGGCTACTTTAAAACCCTCAAGGTGTCTGGAACTGATTCACACTATCTTAGCAGTGCGGGCTGGCGTTGCTTTCTTCTGCCACTACATTCAGATGACCCTCGAGCTAGATTTACTCTTTTTGCGGTGGTGCTGATTTGCGTCTCTGGGTACTTCAACATTATCTGCTCGTGCTGGTTAGTGTTTCTGGCTGACCTAACAACCTTCAAGCTATATTCGAACTTTCTAGCTGTCATTGAGGTGTTTCTAGTTGCATGAACCACCCGAAATTGACCATGGACCTGTACTCTTACTTTCTGACAGTCCTAGTTGGCGTAGCTGGCTGCTTAAACCATGTCGAGATGATCTTGGAGCTGGGTTCATGCTTGCTGGGAGTATTGATTGATGTTCTTGGATATTACAACCACTTTAATACGGCTCTGGAGATGGGTTTGTACTATTCGAGATGGTAATATCCAAAAATTACAATGACTCGTACTGTATCTTCAATTAATATTGAATCTTCGATAGGTTTTAATTTAAAATACTTTATACATGTTCTAAGTTTTCTAAATAGATATCTTTTATTGCTTACGGGTATCTTAACAGTAATTAATATCAATAATATTCTGCTAGTTTTCTATTTGTAAATATAAACTATGTGATAAAAGTTTTTTAACATATTTTCCTGTATGTCTAGGTGTACGAGTAATGCTGAATTTTTGGCATCATAGTCTACTGCATGCACCGGAGTACAACTGAGGATACTGGTGTCGTTGGTATCTGAGCCATAAAACTCTTGGAGTTCGAAGAAAGCTCCATCAAGAATCCGGCAATACTGTTTACTACTATTGACGGATTAGTTTTTTTATCAGGTTAGATCGCGAGTTAAATAATTATTTGTTAATATGAGTTTTTAATATGATTTCTTTTGTTTTTTAGTGTTTAAGTCATACTGCATCTGGAGAAATCATGGTCTGCTGGATGAGGAGCAGTAGCCCTGGTAAAAATAACTCATTAAATCCGATTATACTAAATTAAAATTATAAACGATAAATTTTGCTTTAATTCGATGAATCGGATACACCGATTACGGCCTAATCCGATATTATAGGATTTAATATTAATGATAATAAATTGAATATTTTTCGATCAATTATAAACGGAATGGTTATAATAGCACATGAATATTTTAAAATATGATGAAGAATAGGATCAAATAGGATGTCATCGTAATATTTTTTAATGTGACCCTTGAATGATTTCTCGTAATCGGAAATAAAACTTTATAATCCACATAGGATTTAATATGATGCTCGAATGATTTCTTGCAGTCGGAAAGAATCGGGTTTCATCTTAATAGGATTTAACAATACGTTTAAAATATTTCTTCTAATTGGGAAGAATTGGATTTAATCCAAATGGGAATTAATATGATGCTGTATCACTTTCTTGCATTCGGGTGGCATTGGCTTTAATGAATTGTGTCTTGAAATCGGAAATAATAAGTTATAATTTATGCAGGATTAGATGCGACGGTCAAATGATGTCTTGTAATCGTAAAGAATTGGTTTTTATCATTATAAGTTATAGTATCACTTATTTGAATAATGGTTATGGATGATGGAGTTAAGGATAGTTTGCTTCATAGCTTCTTGTTAGGCACGACCGCGACACGGAAGTGCCTTATAGTTTCGTGCGCGAAAAATGTGTGAGCTGCGATATCTTACGCAATTTTTGACCGATCAGGCTGAAATTTTAGGAGTCTCCTCTTGCAAAAACTAAAAAAACTATTTTTTTATCTCGATCCTCTACGTCGTTTTGAAATGCGAGCACAATTTGTTCGATTATTACGCGTATTTTTACATAAAAATTTTAGTGTTACACGATTATCTCTGAGAGACTTTAGTCGATCAGGCTAAAACTTTGTGTGCAAACTCCCCTCATCTCCAGAACCTTGTGGTTCTATTTTCAGCTTAATCCCGCACATATACGCAGAAAGCGGTCACCTCTAAAAATCGCTAAAAACGGTTATTTTTTTGCTGTAAATTTGCTTTTTTCCATTTACAAAAAATCATGAACACAGCTAAAGTTTTCACAGCTAAAAAATCAATTATTTGCCATCAAACTTTTCTGATTTACGTTTTACATGAAAATGTTAAATGTAAAAGTTGTAGATATTTTGGAAATACAACCTTTCACCATGACACATACACTTTTTAAATGATTTAACCCAAGGCATAGTTTAAATACGCATACGCACAATAATGCCCAAATATGTAGTTATATTATGTATCAATAGTATACTTTACAAGTGCATAAATGCATAAGGATCTGGAAAGCCAGCCCGAGTGTTTCGGCATCACAGAAGAGTGTCAATACATGATATTTTATAAAATTAATCAGCATAATATACTTCTAAAATTGGAGTATATTTTACTAAACTAGAAAAACCTAAACTAAATAATAATGGAAATAACTCAGATTGAAGAAAGGCTCTGAGAAGCCTGCCATGTCCCACTAACCTATGCTATACTTTAAACAATCCATTTTATAAATTAAACCCTATCTTTAAATCAAATCTTGACTTCACTTGTTGATACAAATCTTCTCTGTTAATAAGGTTTGAAACGTCTAAAAAATCCTCTTGAGTCCTTGCTGCAACTTTTTGGAATTGTTTCCATTTTGATATAGTTTTTTTTCCATCTAAAAGAAAAATAGAGTAAAATTAATAATACAAAAAATTACTGTGTAATTAATTTGAAAAAAAACGAGCCCCTATACTGAGTGCATGATTATAGATATGTATAACCTGCATCTTTCAAGCACTGCATCTGCAAACATAAATTATATTAATCTTATGAAATCATATAAATTATGCAGAACATATTGTACCTGAAAGCTATACACTATTGAAGATTCAGTGTTATCGATGATCAGGCATATAACCGGTGTGCTTGATCCTACTGCTCTCCATCCAGCAGACCATGATATCTGTAGTTGTAATATGACTTACACACTAGAAAACAAAAGAAATCATTAAAAACTCATACTAACAAATGATTATTCAACTCACTGATCTCACCTGATGAAAACACTTATCCATTAATAGAGCAGTATAACCCGAGTCTTGATCAAGCTTTCTTCGAACCCCAAGATTTTGATAGCTCAGATACCAACAACACCAATAAGTTATACTCCGTTGCATGCAGTAGACTACGATGCCAACTAACGCAGCATTGCTCGTAGACCTACAGGAAAACATACAGGACATACAGAGAAATATATTACAAGATTTTCTCATAAATAATTATTGATGGATTGAGATTACTGATCTCTTAGAATAATAATTTCAAACTAACAGTATATTAATAATCACTCTTAAGGTACCCGTAAGGAATAAAAAATATGTATTTAAAAAACTTAAAACGTCCACACAGCATTTTAAATTAAAACTTATTGAAGTACAATATCAATTAAACATACAGCGCAAGTCATTTTAATATTTTAAACATTATCGTGTCGATAGGACAAACCCATTTCCAGAGCCATATTAAAGTAGTTGAAGTGTCCAAGAACGCTCACCAGTACTCCCAGAAAGTACGAATCCGGCTTCAAGATCATCTTGAGGTGGTTCAAGCAGCCATCAACGCCAACCAGGACTGCTAGAAAGCAAAAATACAGCTCCATAGTCATTTCAAGGTGGTCAGGCAACTAGAACACGCCTCCAGGTGGTTAGATCAGCTAGAAACACCAAGCAGCACAACCAGATAACGTTGAAGTACCCAGAGACGCCAATCAGCATCATGACCGTAAGAGTAAATCTAGCTCCAAGGTCATCTTGATGTGGTTGAAGAAGTCAGCAACGCCAATTTACACTGCTTAAACAGTGTGAATTAGCTCCAGAGACACCTTGACGTATTTGAAGTACCCAGCAACGACAAGCTGCACTGCCCAGACAGTGTGAATCAACTCCAGGGTATTGCATGCATGGTGCAAATTTCAACACCAATGCCACATAAATACCAGTAGGAGACATCAGAATTAGAACACTGATTTAACTTTAAAAATAGATCACACAATCACATAGTCACTGATTTCACTGTACAGAATGCAACAAATATTTGTTTTGAAAATGATTAACGCTGCAAGAATATAGTAATATTTTTTGTGGGTCTTCTGTGATGGTGAATCGTTACCTAGACAGTATTTAGCCGAAAAATTTATCAACACAGTAGTAGAATCATTAGCAGCAGCAGCAGCAGCAGAAGTAGTCATAAAAACAAGAATTAACCTCCAAGCAAAAAATCAAGTTTCTGCTGGAGTACGTTTACGGAGTTACGGATCTTTCCATATTGTAGCATTTCTCGATGGACTGACACTTACACATCGCATCGTCAGTGTCATTCTGGGTGCATCACTATTGAATACCTTTTGCACTATAAAGCGAGAACCGCGAGCAGCCGATCTGCAGCGAGCGAGATGAGATTACTTGAAAACACAATACACAGGCGTCACAGTAGCACTTCTGAATTTTAAGCTTCTTATAACACTGCTGTATCATGTCGTTATCGCTGTTTTGTACTACGTACTCACATATAATATCGCCTAAAAGTTGAACCGAGTGAAACATTGCGGTAAGCAGAGGCCAAGAGGCTGCTCGAAACGTCAAAACACATTACACGGCAGGCGACTGCGTGAACAAATCGCCATCTGATCGCCAGATCGATGCGCACAATGTATGCGCAGTGGTCGAGCTCGCTGCCTAGCTTTGACATCGACAGAGCCAACAAACAGCTGCTCGGCTTTGCTTAGATGATAATAAAACTAATACTTTTTTTGTTCAAATTATATAATAAACTATCTTTGCGCAAAACTCATGACTTTAGGAACGGGATAGAATTCGTCTTGTTAAGCGTGACGTCACAGCTCCCATATAAACCAATGTATTTTCCACCAATAGGACAGTTCTGATTTTGGCCACCTTATGGAACTTCGCGCGTATTTTGTGCGCTACTTGAGGCTTAATAAGGCGAATTCCCATCTAATATAATTTGAATTAAAGTACTATAAAAAGATAATTTTTTAATATTACGAAATAATAATGGTTTTAATCATATTTAAAATAAATTTCGTTAAGATGAAAGAATATATGTTAAAATTATGAATGTATATTTCAAAATAAATAATATTGAAAATCATGAGTCAAAAACTAACATAATTAAAAATTACTCAAGCTATGCATATCCAACACAATTTTTTATCGTATACGAAACTGATACAAAATCTATGTTTATTAATTACTGATTTATCTTTTTTTAATAATTAGGTAAGTAACACAAACGTTAGACTGCAGCGAGTGCGAAGCGCGAGCGTTTTGCATACCTTGCATCGCGAAGCATCACGCGCTAGTGTGTATCTTAGGGTGGTTCAAAATTTCCCGACTTTCGAGTTTTCAATTTGTAACCCCTTGAGAAGCTTAAATACATAAAAAAAAAACCGCTGCCAAGTCATTGGCACTTAGCTTCCTCCTATTCTGCTAGTGGAAGATAATTACATAGGACAATCAACTCATTCTTTGATTTAAATATTCGCTACTATTCGATACTAAAAGGATAGGTTAGGAAGACACTTGTAGGGGAGGGGTATCAGGGGAGTGGGGGTTAAGGTGGATATCAAAAGGATAGAGCTCCGTGAACTCCTAAAATAACTTACATATATCGTCATAAAAAAAATACCAGTAATTGCGGAATCGTTAATAACGTTAACAATTGCAAGTTACAAAATTGCGGGTGGCTTCATTTTTTTGTGAAAAATAACTTTTTCACAAAAAAATTATTTTTCACGATTTCTACATACCCACAGCCGCCTTTCAGACCCTTGACGTTGTTTTCTATACTCCCATAATCGTCTTTTAAAATTTTAAAGCTCATTTCAGCACTCCCACAGTCGCATTTTAGACCATCGTAATCGTTTTCTGTATTCCCACAGTCGCCTTTTTGACATTTGCAATAGATTTCTACATAGCCACAGCCGCCTTTCAGACCCTTGAAGTTGTTTTCTATATTCCCATAATCGCCTATTAAAATTTAAAAGCTCATTTCAGTACTCCCACAGTCGCCTTTTAGACCCTCGTAATAGTTTTCTATATTCCATAGCTCCTGGGAGAGTGGTCTCACCGGAGATCCGCTCGGGACTGAAGCCCCGAGCTCTCTTAAGACGAGAGAGCGCGGGCGTCGGAGAAGCGGGAAAATATTTCAACCTTGTGGGTAGCAGTCTTTTAGGTACACTATTGTTGAATATATTGTATAAATCATATTACAATAAAAAGCAAAAATATTTTTTCAAAAATCGAAAAATGGCCATGAAATGGTCATAAAATAGTCTAAATCTTAAAAAGAAAATTTAACTACGAATTCAGAATCAGAAAATATATGCACGTCCAATCTTATTACGATCGATCGACGTAGTTCCAGATTATAACAGTATACGTACGCACGACACACACACACACAGACAAAACCATCTGCACGGACATCTTATAAAAACCACGAAAACTCAAAATATACTAAGCTTTAATTATCAAATTATATGGTTTAAAAAAAATAATAATGTCAGTCACACAGAGTAACAGGGTGAGAGTTGAAGAATTTGAATCTTAATATCTTTTAACTAAAAGTTTCATAAGCTACAAAAAGAACCTAGCCGAAGTGATCTAAAGATCAATCTTTCCTAAAATTTCAACTCAATTTAAAACTTTTTACTCACGGTAATCGTACGACATAAAAAATCATTTTTTTTTAGTTTTGATTTTTATACTCAAAAAATAGTTCGCCAAAATTGCTTAAAATTTTACAACTAGTAGATATCGTTGTTTTTTATTGTCATGCATTTTTTCAAAACATTTAACTATTTATTTTTTGAGTTATATATGTTTCTCGAAAAATTACATTTTATAACATAAAAAATGAACAGATAAGTCAATCTAGAAAATCTTGCGGGAAAAAGTAGACAAATTTATGTTCTTTTAGATACACTATTGTTGAATATATTGTATAAATCATATCATTATAAAAAAGCAAAAATATTTTTTCAAAAATAGAAAAATGGCTATAATATGGCCATAAAATGATCAGAATCATAAAACAAAAAATGACCTAAATTCAGAATCAGAAAAAATATATGCATGTCAAATTTTATTACGATCCGTCGCATGGTTCCAAAATTATTGCGGTATACGTACATACACTACACATACACACACACACACACACACACACACACACACACACACACACAAAGCCATCCGCACGGACATTTTCTAAAAACGTATGATTCGTACTCCAAACACCTCCAAATGCGTTTCCACGAAGTATTAGCAAAACTGAAAATTTTACTATTACAAAGCTTCCTCTTGAGGAGGAAGCAAAAAGTAGCCACAAGGAGGGCGCTGTGCGAAGAATTTCAAAGGTCTCTACCTCTGAAAGAAAATCGTTATTTCTCGTTCTTTTCAGTATTTCCGTTCTTTTTTCGATTTTTGCTATTAAAACTATATAAAAGTTTACTTAGGTCATCATAAGTGTTCTTTTCGATACACTATAACCTATTATATAAGTTCCGACCCACAGCTAACCCAAGACAAAATTTTATCCGTTCAAAATTGATCATTTTTGTCGTCAATTTTGGACGAAAAATGCGGGCAATGCGACAATTCTCCGCTCGCCCATTCTTATTTCTCAGTCACAAAAGGTAAGGGCTCGTTTAGAAGAGAATTGGTTCTACTATTTACTGAAAAAATGCGAGAGAATGCGGGATATAATATGTTTAAAACGCCGAATGATTGATTATATTCATTGATTATTTTGTAACCATCAATGGTATGTCGGGATGAGGCGGTCGAAGGAGGAGAAAGTACTCTGCCTATCCTAAACTAACTTCTTTATTCTCCTATCTCTATCTCTCCAGCCTGACTGGTCTGGACCGTAGTCGATGCGGAACTGAGCGAGGCGGTCGCTCGCGGCGTGAGCCGCTCTCTCCCTCTCTCTCTCTGTGGTCGGACGTGCCGCCACCTATCGGTGGGGTACCTACAGGTACTGTATTTATATATATATATTTTTTTTTTATTTTCTACGAATCAGTTTGTTCTATCCATCAAAGAGCTTTCTTACTTTGATGGTTACGTGCCCAATATACCTAAATTGAATTAGATGTAACTAATGAAGAACTTGATAATATAGTTATTGTGAATTATTCTATCGCATAATAAATTACCTTAAAGATATATTAAATGTTGTGCAATGATTTATCTTTATCACACATTTGCTACAATAATAGAGCTGTTCTTAATTGTATTTTTTTTTTTTATAAATGATAATATAAAAAATTGCTTAAAACATATCTAGTTGTTGGTAAATAATTATCATCAAAGTTTGACTTTTCATTTCTTACAATATCAGTCTTGTTTTGTTTTGTCATTGCTGAGTTAACCTTGAGAGACTGAAAAAGTATTAGGAACTACCTATTAATATAAAAATAGTATATTACGATACATGTGCACGAAGTAGGTGCTTTTCGCACGAGCGCATTTTATCGCCCGTGCGTAGCGAGGGTGAAAAAAAGCGAGTGTGATGATCACCTACGCGCACGAGTATCGTATACTATTTTTTGACACGAGTGTGCGAATCTACGTTCTCAGCAGATGAGCGTGCGCGAAATTCAGTTTCGCACACGCTGTTCGTGAAATTCAGAATTTCGCGCACGGAGTATGCGAAATCTAAATTTCGCGCACAAGTGTGAAAATCGGGCATTTCGCGCACGCTACGCAGCTAGGAGAAATCGAATTTCGCACACAGAGTGTCATAAAGTACGTTCGTAAATCGTGATATAATGCTTAGTGCATAAATAATAAGTTATTAACTTACAATTATACGTTGAACACGATACGCGCGCGAGAAGGTCGCGTGCTCTCTCTCTCTCTCTCTCTCTCTCTCTCTCTCTCTCTCTCTCTCTCTCTCTCTCTCCAACATATTATATCTCGCTTGCTCTCGCATTTTTTTAGTAATTAGTAGTACAAATTCTCCTCTAAACGAACCCTTACCTGTTCTGACTAAGAAATAAGAATGGGTGAGCGGAGAATTGTCTCATTACCCGCATTTTTCGTCTAAAATTGACAAAAATGATCAATTTTGAACGGATAAAATTTTGTCTTGGGTTAGCTGTGGGTCGGAACTTATATGATAGGTTATAGTGTATCGAAAAAAACCTAAGAAAATTTTTATATAGCTTTAATAGCAAAAATCGAAAAAAGAACGGAAACACTGAAAAAAACGAGAAATAACGATTTTCTTTCAGAGGTAGAGACCTTTGAAATTCTTCGGACAGCGCCCTCCTTGCAGCTACATTATTATTTTTTTTAATTTATTTAAGCTTTTCAAGGGGTTACAAATTGAAAACTCGAAAGTCGGGAAATTTTGAACCACCCTAGTGTATATATTTATGCACATCGAATATGGATTGTGTCTTTTGGTGCATAGGACATCGATGAGGGGGTCCAGGTAGTGCGCTCCGTAGTTTTCGTTCCGTAGATGTGTATATTAGACATAGATTGTGTCTAGGTATCTAGAGGTCGCCGATGATAGGGTCCAGGTAGTGCGCTCCGTAGTTTTCATTACGTAGATGTGCATATCAGCCATCAATGGTGTCTAGATGTCGCCGATGACAGGGTCCAGGTAGGGCGTTGCATGTTTTTTTATATACGACAAACTACAACTGGTTTTCAATTTTCAACATCAAAATTTTCTTAAGATACAGGGTGCACTACCTTAACCTCGTCATTAGCGACTGTACACACCTAGATACTATTCGTAGTCTATATTCGCATCTACTTACAAAAAGCTATGTAACGAACTTACTGGAACTCGCTATATGGACATCTAGATACTATCAATAACCGATATGCACATTATAGCACCTTAAACCACGTCGCGCATTACCTGAACCTCGTCATTGACATACCTGTACACCTAGACACCATTAAAGATCGATATTGATATTTATCAAAAACTACATATCCGACTGCTTGGGCTCCGTCATCGGCGACCTCTGACACCTAGATCACAGCGATCGGCTTCGTAAACGTATAATAAAGAACTTAAATCAAGTGTATTAAAGAATATCACGATTACAACCGATTAACAATGAAATTAATGTGTATCCATTTAAACCCGATTATAATATATATAATATTCTATTGAAACCAATTTAGTCTATTTTATAGGGTATCGGTTAAAAACCAATCTTAATCAATTATGATTATAACCCATTTTGCCTATAATATTTAAATAACAACAATTTCAATTTACGATTAAAACTAACTCTTTCAAAAAGATAAAATCCGTCTACGCATTATTACATACTTATAGGACGATTTCCAATTATATACTATTTGAACCTATTTAAACAAAATAACGTAGAGGATCGGGATAAAAAAAATACTTTTCGTTTATGCAAGAGAAGACTTCTCCTAAAATTTCAGCCCGATCGGCCGTAAATTGCATGAGATACCGCTTCTCACACATTTTTGGCACACGTAACTATAAGGCACTTCCGCGTCGCAGTTGTGCCTAAAAATGTGTTTTTCATTAGCATTTTGCACGCTAGCAAGATTTCTGTGAGTAGTATTTCTGATTTTTGTGTGATCTGTATTCACCTTTTTTCAATGCTTTTTCTTACTAATGACTTATGGCTGCAAAGGCTTGCTTGAAAATTATATGCTGTTTACGTTAGGAAAAATATAATTTATAGAGAAATGATAAAAATCAAATGGATTCATCTAGCGGTTTCTATTGACTGTTGTGTTTTTATACAGCCCGAGATTTTTATTTATTTATTTTTTTTTTTTTTTGAAGCTAACGGTGTATAATATTATTCATCAAATCACCTAACATTTTCGAGCCAAGAGTAAACGACTTAACTTCGACTCTCATTATTTTATTTTATTTTATTTTATTACTTAAACGGGCTAAAGGCCCTTAAACACATAATATATTATACAAGATTTACAGAAGTCCAAATTGGACTAAAACGAGTATACAAACGATCTTAGATGAGATTTAAATTGCGGAAGGGACGTGAGATCAGTTAGAGACATAGATAAGAGATTCCAGAACCTCTTGAGCCTATTAAGCGTAGAATAGAAGCCGAAGTTGGAGTGACAGTTGTTCTCCTGGAGTATTCAGTGATCAAGTAGGTTGTAAGATATTTCCCTAGTGGTGAAAGTACACGACGAGAAGTCACATATTAACGTATTATTCACGAGCTTGAAAGCGAGCAGACCGTCGTGGTACCGATGAACTAAATTGACCGAAGGAACACCAAATTGCGACGCGACCAGGGTATAATCGTGATCAGTGAATGCCATAAGCCTATAGGATTTGTAAGACAGATAGCGTAAAAGTCTATGTTGTACTGATTCAAGAGAATTCCAAGCTATTTGAGTGTATGGAGACCAGATTTGTGAACTATAAGTAAGGTGTGGCAAAATTAAAGCGTTGTATAAGTATATAATGGCTGACGTGTCGGTAAAGTCGAAAGTTGTACGCTTAATAAATCCCAGAAGCCCATGGCATTTCGAGACCAGATGAGGACGAAAGGTCATACGAGAATCAAACAACGCCCCCAAATCCTTTATCATATCCACGCCATGGATGGCTGAGCCACTGAGCGAGTAGTTAAAAGGGCGAAAAGATCTGTCTTTGTAGAAGGAGATGACATAACATTTATTAGGATTGACGCTAAGCCCATTCCCGCACGCCCAGTCGCTCAAAGCCGCCGCATCGGCCTCCGACCTCGACGCATCCACAGCAGAGCAGACGCACGCATACAATTTGACGTCGTCAGCATATAAAAGAGATTCACAAAAAGCCATATGAGGAACTAAATCGTTAATATAAATTATGAAATATTTAGCAGTGCTTTTTAAGTGGACCTAACCAATTTAAATTGTCAAAAAATAAAAAATTGGATTTTATATTAACATTAAATTGTTTAAAAAATGTATTAAACAAACATATAAACTGAAAAAAACTATAGAGAACAAGATTTTTTACATAAAAACAATTTTTATATGTTTCAAATACCAGGTGCAACACGTCTCCGACGGCCAAAATTCACAATTTCCATTTTTTCACTCACCGCAGACTTACTTCAGTTCTGGGCATCGAAGAGCACTAAAACTTTACAAACATGTTTGAAATACACATAGTTCTGACATGAGTGTAGGGATTTGTAAGTAAATTAAATCTTAAAATGTTATCTTCAATTTAAACAAAATATTTGTCTATTTTAACATTTTTAATGTTTTAGTGCTCTTCGATGCCCAGAACTGAAGTAAGTCTGCGGTCTGAGTGAAAAAATGAAAATTGTTAATTTTGGCATTCGGAGACATGTTACACCTGGTATTTGGTACATATAAAAATTGTTTCTTGTTCTCTATAATTTTTTAATGTTTATGTGTTTGTTTAATTCATTTTTAAAACAATTTAATATAAAAATAAAATCCATTTTTTTATTTTTTGACAATTTAAGGTGGTTAGGTCCCCTTAATAACGCTTGTGCGTGTGCCAGTTAAACTGTTTGGACTGATATTTACTCCGTGAACTATGAGCATTGCTTCTCTAATAACTTTGAATGTTGCGACATGTAGCTGTATTAGCTACACACGCATACACCTAGCGTGGCATACGTGTTCCGTGTGCTTGGCTGCAGCGTCTGCACTGCAGCAGAGGAACCATCCATAAATTACGTAACGCAGGATTTGGATAATTTCGACCCCCTCCTCCCCCTCTTTAACAGTTTGTAACACGATGTAAGACCCTCCGACCTGAATGTATGTAATACAAAAAATCTACTACCCCCTTTTGGTATAATAAAAACATCTACTAATATTTTTTATGTAAATAATTTTTATTTTTAAACATTAAATACAAATAAGAAAGTTCAAAATTTTAAAACTATTATTTCAAGTTACTCAGTTGTCCAGAAAAAAGTAAAGTGGTTTTTATAATCATTAAATATTGGTGTCACTGAAGGAGTTTGATCATCATCAGATATTTTAATTTCTTCTAATTCTTCTACATCGATCCATTTTACATCCTCACAGCCAAAATCATCGCGTAAAATACACATCGCCTCATTTTCACGATACGCAGCTACATGAATTAGATGAACTCTACTATATAACATTTCAGACTTTTCTTTTGGATGAATTCTTTTTTGTGATTGAGGGCCGATTTCTTAGGGACAAAATGAAGTCCACAAAATTGGCAGACGCAATTCGCTATTTGTGAAATCACACAAGGACAGTGCGCATCATATAGAACCTAAAAAAAGCACACACACGCACACACACACACACACACACACATACACACACACACACACACACACACACACACACAGACATACATACCCACACGTGAGTACGTTTTTTTGAGTAGGTTTGGGATCCTTTTCTCGATTTACGACCTTAGAAAACTACTCAAAAAAAGGGACTACGTTCGCTGTCCTTGCGTGGTTACGGTGTATATATATATATATATATATATATATCAGTATGGCATAAATTCGTAGGGAGGGACTTTACGACGTACGTGCAACGACAACCCTATAAGAGGAAGCCGAATTTTTTAGAAAAATCGGTTTTTACATTTCAGCTCTTTACTTGAGAACTGCTCAACGAAATCGTTAAAATTTTAATAGCATATCTGCTATCGCTCTGTTTATGTTGAATCACCGAATAAAATTTTGAAGCATTTGACTACATTGTTTTAGAGATATAAAGAATCAACAAATTTAAAAAAATTCAAACCTTGATATCTTAAGAACCATAGGGATTTAAAAGCTGCGTAATGAACTTAGCCAAAACACATAAAATATCTACCTTTTCTCAAAATCTCAAGTGCAATAAGACCTTTTTACGCCAGTAATTGAGAACTAAATAAAAACTCATTTTTTCAGTTTTCGATTTATTACTGAAGAAATAAGTCGTCAAATCACTTGAAATTTTAATAGAATATAGTTTGACATGTAACCCATCAACATATATATTTTTTTTTTCGTGAGGTTATGATGTTTAGTTTCAGAGATATGAATGTTAAAAAATCACCTTTTTCATGTTATCTGTCGAACGAAGCGGTCAATCCCGAGGACCAAACAGGAAAAAGTAAGTAATTTTATTTTCTTTCAAATCCATTTTAGCTAAATTGTTTGTAACGATAGAATGATTAAAGAAAACAAAAATAATGTTTTTCGAAAATCAAAAAATGGCCATAAAAAAAAGTAATTGAAAAAATTAACAAATAAATATTTTGTCCAGAATTCAGAATCCAAAAATAGATATGCATGTCAAATTTGATTGATATTGTCGGAGTAGTTTCAGAAATATCAAATATCACAGTATACATACACACTCACACACACACACACACATACACATACACACACATAGACATACACACACGCACACATCCATACGGATATTTCCTAAAAACACGTAATTCGAGCTTCCAACATCTAAAAACATGATTCTATAAAGTTTTAGCGAAACTGAAAATTTTATTATTACAAAGCTTCCTCTAGGAGGAAGCAAAATTCTTCTGTGATATTGGCCGTAATTTTAGTGATCAAAGGACACGGTTATGTATACGACTACGGCACTACCACTTTAAAACAGGGATTCTTAACCTCTTTCAAAATTTCAAACGTTTATAACTTATTTAATCCAAATCTGATTCAAAACAAAAACGCATTTTAAATGAATATTATATAATATTACGATATTCAGATAACAAACTACTGTCAGCTTTTTGAATTTAAGAGGTTGCCAGTACACAATCTACGTTTCTGGGTAGTAACTAGGTAGCCAGGGTAGCCGAAGACGAGGTCTAGGTAATAATATGTTTGATACCTTTTTTAATACAATCATGCCATTGCTTTTATAAATAATGTATAGCTAACCAAGGTGACCAATGTCAAGGCCAATCTAATGTGCCCAGATGAGGCGCTAATAAGGTGGCCGATGACAAGGTCCAGGTAGTTTTTTGGATTTAGGTAAGAACAATGTTTGAGGAGTGCGTCTAGGTGTTTCTAGTTGGTGCGCTCCATAGTGTTTCGGGTCTAGATGTAAAAAATGTTCGAAGATTGCGCTTAGATGTACAGGATAGCCGATGACGGAGTCTGGATGGTGCGCTCCGTAGTTTTTCGGGTCTAGGTGCAAAAAATGTTCGAGGATGGCGTCTAGGTGATCTGTGTCGAAGTATACAGGGTCGCCGATAACGAGGTCTAAGTGGTGCGGTATATAGTTTTTGGAGGCTAGGTGTACAGGATAGTCAATGTAGAGGCCTAGGTGGTGCATTTCGTAGGTTTTGCTGTCGAGGTGTAAATAATATTCAAGGATGGCGATCATGCGGACAAAATAACGAGATACAGGTGGTGCTCTTTTTTAGCGTTTAACTGTAAATACTATATATGGTGACGCAAAATGTATCGTTAATTTTCTAGTCCTCTTAAAAAATATTGAAATCTTCAAAATAAAACCTTTCTTAAAAGGTAAAAGTCGGAAAGTATAAAGCTTTGTAATAGTAACATTTTCAGTTTTGCTAAAACTTCATAGAAACTTGTTTTTAGATGCTAGAAGTTCGAATTACGTGTTTTTAAGAAATGTCCGTATGGATGTGTGTGTGTGTGTGTGTGTGTGTGTGTGTGTGTGTGTTATAACGAGTTGCCTTGTGTGCACTCGTTACGTCCCTCTCTCCCCTATATTATATGATCATACTATAATAAATATTATATCTGTAAATATTCTTGTGTATAACATTCCTTTCAGCAGCAGGTAAGTGAGAGGAGCAGACAGCCATAACACACACAGAGAGAGCCGCGCGTTGTGTGTATGTGCGTGTGGCGCCGTCTGTGAGTGCGAGAGAGAGAGGGGGAGAGAGATTGCACTGTTCACACGGTCGCGATACTTAGGAGTTTACCGCCGTACAGTACAGTCGTGCCGATACTGTCTCTTCGTCTCCGCGGCTACGCTTACTTTAAGCAAGATAGATCCGTGCGTGCGTGCGGTCGACTTCGAGAGGACTGCTACAGCGTCCTTGACCAGGAACTTCGTGTGTCGCTGGAATCAACCTGCTGCTATTCAGCACCGCGTGTCCATTGGTTTGCCGCTTGACTTCTAGCTGCACCCCGGCCACACACGAGGCTTTGAGGCGTCCGTCCTGCTGTCCAGCGTCGGGCCCTGGTCATCCGTCCTGCGCCGCTCCGGTCCAAGCCACGAGGCATTTGTCGAGCTCCACGAAGCACATCTGTAAGTACCTCTCGATCTCAATACTCTCTCTCTCTCTCTCGGCATTATTCGCTCTGCTCCGTCTCTTTTACTCCGCGCTGCATTTGTACTGGTTTTTGAGTCTTTACATAAAGAGAAACTTTGCTATTACTCGGCTTGTGTCATTTTGTCCCTGACTCTGTCCATTCCCATGCGATTCACTCTTAATTTATCTCGCGAATTAGCTACTTAGCCAAATCACTCACGACGCCTCCGCGGGCTCACGTGCACGAGGACGTGCACGTACAGCAAACTGCGCTACGGGCCAGGCTTCGTACAGCCTTCAAGAAGCCTGCAACTAGCTGCTACATACTTTTCCTCTCGCTTGATCATCGATCAGTGGATGCGCCACTGATCGTTTATATACGGATGCGGACCCCGTCATTCTTTAATATCCCGGTCTAAAAAACCGTTATAGTGTGTGTGTGTGTGTGTGTGTGTGTGTGTGTGTGTGTGTGTGTGCGCGCGCGTGTGTGTGTGTGTGTGTGTGTGCGTGTGCGTGTGTGTGTGCATACCGTGATATTTCTGAAACTACTCCGTCAATATAAATCAAATTTGACATGCATATCTATTTTTGGTTTCTGAATTCGGGAAAAACATTAATTTTTTTATTTTTTCAATTACTTTTTCTTTTATGGCCATTTTTTGATTTTCGAAAAACATTATTTTCGTTTTTTTAATCATTCCATTGTTACAAACAATACAGCTAAAATGCATTTGAAAGATAATAAAATTACCTACTTTTCACCGTTTGGTCCTCGGGATTGACCGCTTCGTTCGGCGGATAAAATGAAAAAGGTAATTTAAAAAAAAAAAACCGCTGCCAATTCTTTGGCACGTAGCTTCCTTCAACCTTATGTATCGCTTTAATATCTAAATTGTTTTTACTTCATATATAATTCTATAAAGTTTTTATGCTTTTTCGTTTGATGGATAAAATTATTTCGAAATAATTATATTACATAATCAATGCGTAACTGAAAATATTGTTTTTAACGATTTAATAAAACAAAAAACAGAAAAAACCTAGCCGATAATCATGATGTTTTAACGAAAAGTTCAAAATTTAGTTTCCGAGATATAATGATAAGGATATAGTTCGCGGAACGTATCTAAAATCACCAGTGATCGAAAAATCGCCATGAATATACGCACATGCGTAACTGAAAATCTTATTTTTAACGAATTAATAAAACAAAAACAGCAAAAAACGAGTCTAAGTATAGATTAAAATCCATTAATGGAAACTGAGATCGAAGCGATACAGTTTTCAGTTATATAGAGTATACAGGGTAAGAAAACAAAATTTTGAAGCTTAATATCTTTAAAACTAACTGGTATCATAAACAACCCAAAGAAAGAGATAAAGGTGCTATATAATGCTAACTAAATCCAAAATTTTAAATTGATTATTGCCTTTTTACTCCAGTTATCGCATCACGTAGAAAAAACGACTCATAGTATACAGGGTGAAAAAACAAAAGTTTGAAGCTCAATATCTTTGAAACTAACTGGTTTTATAAAAATCCCAAAGAAAGGGATCATTGTGCTATATAATGCTAACTAAATCCAAAATTTGAACTTGATTATTGCCTTTTTACTCCAGTTATCGCGTCACGTAGAAAAACGATTTTTTTCAGTTTTTGATGTTTTTCTCAGGATCTGCCCCATGAAATGACTTAAAATTTAAGTGGTATATAGTTCTAATTACCTTCAATAATCATATATTTTTTTAGAATGATTCGCTATTTAGTTTTTGAGTTATAACGATTTAAAAAAATTGCACTGTATGGTGTATAATAAAAGAACGACGAACGATAATATAAATTTTTCACGGTTTACATAAAGGCAATTTTATTCTCTTTCAGGTTCATATTAAGCAATTTACTTTTATTAACTTTTCCGATAACTTTGTTGGCAAAAACTGAAATCTCAAAACTAAAAAATCACTATAAAAAAAACGCGTATAAAAATTGTAAAAACGGACTTTCGTCCCACTATCTTCTAGCAAAAACAAAGAAAATGAGACTTGGTGGGTTAAAATCCACCAAGTAGAAGCTGAGAAACAGGCGTATACATACGCACACACACACACACACATACATCCGTACGGACATTTTCTAAAATCACCATTTTTCGACTAAAAATTCATCAAAACACCCTTCCCACATGTTTTTACACAAACTCCAAAAATTACTATTACAAGGATTCCTTAGGAAGGAAGCAATATGTTGATGGGTTACGTGTCCAACTATATTCCATTAAAATTTCAAGTGATTTGACCACTTATTTTTTCAGTAATAAATCGAAAACTGAAAAAAAATAAGTTTTTTTTTATCTCGATAACGGGCGGAAAAAGGCCTTATTGCACTTGAGAATTTTGGAAAAGGTAGATATTTTACATGTTTTGGCTAAGTTCATTGCGCAGCTATAAAAGCCCTATGGCTCTTAAGATATCAAGGTTTGAATTTTTTTTTGAAAATTTTTTGATTCCTTATATCTCTAAAACAATGTAGTCAAATGCTTCAAAATTTTATTTAGTGACTTACCATAAATAAAGCTATCTGCTGTTAAAATTTTAAACGATTTCATTGAGCGATTCTTAAGTAAAGAGCTGAAATGTAAAAACCGATTTTTCTAAAGAATGTGGCTTTCTCTTATAGGGTTGTCGTTGCACGTCGCAAAGTCCCTCCCTACGAATTTATGTCATACTGCTAATATTAAAATAGCATTCACATACTGTATTTTAAAATAATAATTTATTTATTGGAACAATAAATTTCGTTGGAGGAAGCTACGTGCCAATGAATTGGCAGCGGTTTTTTTATTTATAATGATAACTAACGGAAATAATTTTTGTAATAGCGACAAACTATGGTAAGAAAATAGTGAATTTAACAAATGGTAAATTCTCAATTATTTATTTCAAATGGATTTTATTAAATCATTTTTCAATACAATTAGTAATTTTTTAATTTTTGTCTTTATTGCTAATTTAATGGTGATATTGTCAATCACTATACACATACTTGACGGACCCGCCAGTTCACAGTACCTGGTGTGTGTTTTCACTGTGTAATTAGGTAATTAGGTAATTCACTGTGTAATAGAAGTAATAAAATAGTTTTAAAAAATGTTTCGAGTTGTGCAGTGAACCCTTTCGATTTACTCACCGTAAAACTACAGCGACGAGTCCGTCAAGTATATTCATAGTAATTGAAAATATCACCATTAAATCAGCAATAAAGACAAAAATTTTAAAATTACTACTTGTATTGAAAAATGATTTAATAATAATGCATGAAATAAATAATTGACAATTTACCATTTGTCGATTTCACTATTTTTTACCATTGTTTATCGCTATTACAAAAATTATTTCCGTTAGTTATCATTCTAAATAAAAAAAATCAATACATGAAAAAAATGTATACTTTCCGACTTTTACCTTTTAAGAAAGGTTTTATTTTAGTATTCAAAACCTAAAAATGCCGAAATCACATTGCCAGATATAAATGCAAATTTAATATTTCTTGAGCTAGCAAATACAATAATTTGTAAGCGAGCTTACGAATATAATAAACAATATGAAGATTAAAACCGGTGGAGTGGATAAAATAAATAATACGATTTTAAGGGTTATTGGTAATGATATTTCTGTACCACTAACACGTATTTTTAATTTATGCACTGAAAAAGCGATTTGGCAGGATGCATTAAAAAAGGATTAAATTGTTCCGGCATATAAAACAGGTGAGAAACAAAACATTAACAACTACAGGCTGATATCACTTGTATCTATAATTGCAAAGATCTTTGAAGGAATCGTTTACAACAGACTATACGATTTTGTACAAAAATATAATATCATTGAAACGTCAGTTTGGATTTAGAAAGAAAGTTGGATCCAAGGATGCATTAAACTAAAAAACTTAAATTTCTTACTTCAAAAACTCTACTGTATAGGAATAAGGAGACAGGCTTTAGATCTACTTTCAAGTTTCCTTGACAAATGATATCGAACTGTTAAAATAGAAGATAGCTTAAGCAATAATTTGTTAATAAACAATCGAGTAAACAATGGTGTTCTACTGGGTACTATCCTGGGTCAACTGCTTTTTATACTTTACATAAATGACCCTGCTAAAAATCATCGATTAAAAATAATTAAAGTCGATTGAAATTGAATCGATTTTAAGATTAGATCTTGATACTAATTTTCACAATTCATCGCGATTGTTTTCACGTGAAAATCGATTAGAATCGATTGAGGACGATTAGAGGTTCAAATTTTGATAAATTGGTTCGATCTTTTTGAATCGTTATTTATTGATTTCAATTTTAAAACAATTCAATTTAATTGTGAAAATTGGTAACAAGAATACGTTATAAAAACGATTGATTTTCAATCGACTTTAATTCTTTTAATTCAACGATTCTTAGCAGGTCTTGTAAGAGATCCCTTTGTACCCTATTCTGTCGTACGCGGAAGATACCGCTATAATGAGCCACTGGTGAAACTTGGGAAGAGGCGCGAAATAACATTAACAGATACTTATCAGTAATAGATAATTGGCTGGCTGTAAACAAATTATAGCTATTTGTGGATAAGATAGTCTGCATAACCTACGGTAGTTATTGCAGTAGTGTACCGAGTCTTATGGAAATTAAAATTCAGGATAGGTTGATAACTAGAGAAGAGAATTAAAAATACTTGGGAATTGTCATTGATTATAATCTAAAGTGGAACAATTATTATTTATTCGTGCAAATTTCTATTTTACGATGCACGAATCTACTTATATTTCTGCCTTATCACAAAGCATAACCTACTTCTGAAAATATTTTTGAGAATTTATGTAAACTACACAATTTAAGTTAACTTACGTTGAATCTGTTCCTTTGATAAATCTTCCTGCAATTAAAAAATAAATTATTAATAGAGTCATTAATTTAATTATATTATTAGACATGGTTATTATTTCTTTAATAAATAGCTGCTCGTATTATTCTTTCTAAAAGCAGAAGTAAAACTCGAAAAGAATTACTTAGTCTCATAATTTAAGAAATCTTATTGTAAGAATTTACGTGAATATGAAACTTGCCCAAGATTATATATGAGTGACATTTTCATCGATTGCAACCACGAACTTATAAAAAATTTTAGATAAGTAAATTTAAAGTATAATCTGTTATTTTACAAGGCGGGTACGCCGACAGATCGAAAGATGCTCTCTTTGTCAGCCGACCTTGAACAATAAGGCGGACCAACATGAGTAAGTCCTACGTATATGTTTGGTTGCCCTGAAAAGAGCAGATTGGTAAAATCGTGGTAATCAGAGAGCGTTAGAGACAAGCGCTGCTTGTCGAGACGTGGCGGTAAGAAGCCGACGTAAGTAAGAGAAGGGGGGCGGGGGTGAGAGAGAACAGAGAAATGTTGCGACGAAAAGAAAAGGATGAGAATGACCATGACCTTGCACCATAGACACGACCGAAGCGGGATCCGAGTGCCCCCTAATATATCTCCCAGGACAAGTCAACCGGGAGATAATTCGGTGGACCTCGGTCGCTTGGCCGCTGAGCATCAAGGCACCGGGTAGGAGCAGACTTGGCCCTGGAAGCAAGCTTCAACCGGTCGCTCGTCCGCATAGGGATAGCTTGGCGTAGTGCGAGTATGGTCGGGACGCCCAGGCGCCGAGGCTTAACGGATGGACCGTCTTGCTCGACTGCGTGAGACGAACTGGCGAGTGCGGGAGAGCGCCGGACCTATAGTCCCGAAGCGCGGACCTTGGAGAGAGCCCAGTGTTCTTCGCTGCTGTAGTCCCGCTGTTGTCGGTAAATCCGTGGTGGCGTCTTGAAGTTGTAGAGTCGACTGGAGTAGGTCTCGACCGGGCCGAAGCCGGGAGACGACTGATGCTCGCTCCCCAAGCGCGGCCCATATTTATAGGCGCTCTGCAAGTTGCGCCGACGCGCTAGTGAGAGTGGGGGTAACTGCGCGCAAGGGACTGCGGCAGAGAGGGAATCGCGCTTGGAAACTACTGCGCATGGCAGTTGTTGAGAGGGGGGCAACAAATCCTCTCTTTAGAAAGTGATGATCAGAAGTTTTAAAACTTGAAAATGACGAATGTGATTGGTCCGTGAATTTAAGAAGGAAATTCAAAATTATGAATTTTAATTTGCGTTTATCAAATAAGATATATTTAGAATTATTTAAAAATTTGAATGCCGATTGTAGGCAACAGTTTCATTTATTATTGAATAAGTTAAAGTACAAGTTCATGACTTTAATTTAATGATATAACATTGGTTAAAAAATTTTCGGGATAACAGTTCCGGTCCAGTATTTCAATAATTTTTAATTCCAATTGTCCTAACCGCAAAATTTGAAAGGCGTCATAGTCTAACTACATGAAAATGATTAATATCTTAAAATATATTAAGTGCTATTCAAGCATTTAAGAAATGTTAAACAATACCGCAGTTAACATAATTGAGCGCGCGAAACGCGCTGGGAATTTGCCAGTATTAATAAAAAAAACCGCTGCCAATTCATTGGCACGTAGCTTTCTCAAACTGAATTGATAGTTCCAATAAATGGAATATTGTTTGAATATACAGTATGTGAATGCGATTTTAAATATTTTTAATCTAAATTATTTTACCGTAGGAGCAATTTCCTCAGCAATAGACTATAATAATTAGAAAGATCCGATCAAAATCTCTAAAATAACGAAGTTACAGAGTCGATCGTTTACTTTTTCCCGTTTGGTCCTCGGGATCGACCGCTCCGTTCGGCAGATAACATGAAAAAAGTGCTGTTTTTTAAAATTCATATCTCTAAAACTAAACATTATAACCTCACGAAAAAAATCAAGTTGATGGTACACGTATCAAACTATGTTTCATTAAAATTTTAAGTAATTTGACTACTTATTTTTTCAGTAATAAGTCGAAAACTCAAAACGATGAGTTTTTTTGTGCCTTGATTACGTGCGTAAAAAGGTCTTATAGCACTTGAGATTTTGGGAAAAGGTAGATATTTTATGTGTTTTGGCTAAGTTCATTGCGTAGCTTTGAAACCCCTATAGTTCTGAAGATATCAAGGTTTGATTTTTATTTGGAAAATTTTTTAATTTCTTATATTTCTAAAATAATCTAGTCAAATGCTTCAAAATTTTATTTGGTGCTTCAGCTACCTGCTGTTAAAATTGTAAACGATTTCGTTGAGCAGTTCTCAAGTAAAGAGCTGAAATGTAACAACCGATTTTTCTCAAAAGTCAGGATGATCTGCTCCTCCAAGAACAAGCAGAATAATGCTGATAAGATAAAAATCCATTGTAATCCAATTTTCGCGCGATGTTGCTCCTGCGACAGCTTGGGTAGGACGACGCAAAATATTATGATTCACTTTTCTTTAAGTTATTATTTTCGAGAGTTTTGGTTTCATATTTATTCCTCGCTTATGATCACCTTTTTACGATTTCTACATATATCAAAATTAAACGATCGATTCTGCAACTTCGCTATTACAGAGATTTTGATCGGATCTTTCTAATTTATATATATATTTGTTGCAATCAGAAAATTTCTTTTACAGCAAAATAATTAAACTTGGAAATATTTAAAATAGCATTCACATACTGTATTGTGACGAGACGCAAGTCTCGCACATAAAGCAAGCAAATGCGGCCCCGAGTCAATCAGCTGACGCCAGCGAGCGCGCGCGCAGCGAACAAAGGCGAGTCCGCACGACGCGAAGTGAGCGCGCGAAAATTAAGTGTGAAAGTTAAGCGCGTGAAAGTTAAGTGTACGTATAGCAGGGCGTACGTGTATTCGCAAGTAAGTAAAGGAATTAGGTATCGATTTTATGACGTTTATTAAACGTTCTTACAGCTTGGAAACCCGACAGAGACTGGCTCGTTGCCGGTGCAAGAGCCTTTTTAAAAGGTCAGTAATTTTGTTTGTTTAATCTCTCTTCTATTGTTCTCCATGCGTGCTCGATGCGTGCTCCGCTGTTCGTGCCAACGTCTGAAAGCATAAACATCTTATTGTTGCAGGTTCCGAGAGCTGAGGCGATCGATACGGCATGTGGAAAGTGGTCGATATCAAGTGATGAATAAGCGACGACTAGTACGGTTTATATAACTCCTCCACGCCCAAGTTGAATGACGCCCTCGTCAGTCTTTATTTCGGTATGTTGTGGGCCCCTGTTTGGACTCCTGTCCTTACATTTATATTTATAAATAATCAAAATCATCCCAATTATTAGAATTAGTATGACTATTATAAGCGACGTTATTGACGTATGGAATTCGATTCCGAATTTTGTAAATTTTGGCGTCTCCATCATTGGTACTGTCTGTGTTTTTAGCGGTTCAAATCTTCGTTGATGACCCTCGATGATCAATGGTTGAACTTCCGGCACCTTAAATTCTCCGAGATTGTCGTCGACTCTGTGTCCCTGTATTAGTAGATTGTTTCCTCCAAAGATTTTCGTTCCGAAGAATGTGACCTTGTTTCTATTGCTTTCAACCTTTATCTGATAATTACTGGATACCAGCGTCAAATTGTTTAAGAGTGGATATGCTAATGCCAGAGGTGAATTTGTTGAAATGATTATTGCTTTTGCGTCTTCTGCGAGGATTTGATAACATATATAGTCGTTCTGATAAATCAATTGACATCTTTTTGAAAATAATTTTATTATCGAGCCATCCAGCTTCCATGGTATAGTTATAATCTCTGTTTGGTTATCCTGGTTAATTACAGCAAGTCTTTGAAAAAGGGAGAATTCAATGGAATTAAGGATGGGAATTTTTATAGTGTAGATTATGGAATCATGGATAGTTACGACTGACCCCTGAGCAAATCGAAAGTCTAGCAAATTATGGTAATGTGATATTAATTCCTTTTGAGAATAAAGTTCCAATAGATGTGTCTTTATACTTAGTATTTGTTCGTGAGTTAATATTTCCAAATTAAATTTTTCATCGATAAAAACAAATGACCTTTTTATCTTTCCTAATAGATTTAAAAAATGTTGCTCCTGTACTATAAGAGTTACAACTGTTTCAATTAATTCAAATCGCGTATTTTGATCATTAAGAGTTTTCATAAGATTCCGTAAATTTTCGTTAATTATTTCAGTATTGCTATTTATCGTTCTACTAATTTGATTCATACAACTTATTGATTTATTCAAAACTGAAATATCCTCATTTTGTTGTTTCTCAAAATTTTCCAAATAATTATTAATTTTTTCTAGGTCATCTGAATCTGGATTTCCAAATATATATTTGATCATTTTTCCTACTCCGTTTATTAATCCTCTCTTTCTTCTTCCACCGAATGGTGCTATCTCCTGCAGGTCTTGATAGATTTCCTGACATAATAATTTTGCTTCCGTTAATAGACTTGAATTTTTGAGTTCCTTTCTTGAAGATAGTATGGTGTAATCAGTCAAAATTTTGCCATAGGTGCGTTTAAGCGATGACGTGTTTATGAAGAAATGTATATAATGATAATTTTCTATAATTCTTCCAACTCCTTGCTGATAATCAAAGTGCGTCATATCGGGGTTAATTTCTTCACTTTTTACGGGTATCGTCGAGATGGCCATGATCACTGCCATCCTCAGGATCCTCATCATTTTCCTGCAAAGAAGAAGTTTTTCTTAATCTCTTTGCGCTCCTTAAATTGTAACGACGTGGTTGTCCGTGTATATAACATTCCAATGAGGGACCTTTTTGTTTCTTAATTAATAATTTTTGATAACGAGATGCGATCTTATTTCGTTGCTGTTGATGGGTTTTAACATATACTTCCCTATTTTCTAATTCATTGTTTGACTCATTAGGTAATTTTTGCCTTTCCTTCTGTCTTTTATACAATTCGTCATAGAACGGTAAAATTTCATTTTTCCGTATTTCATTATATTCCTCCGTTATATCGACTCCGGGTTCGATGACATGCTTATGCAGTTCCTCATACGGTCCATACAGTAGAGTAAACGGTGCAAAATTTGTTGATGAATGAATGCTCTGATTATATATTAGGATTGCTGTTGTCATATGATTCTTTATCGCTTCCCGAGGATTTTTATCGACTAAAATACTTAATTTTTCTCTTAAGGTTGAATGTAGTCTCTCTATTAGTCCATTTGACGTATGTCTATTGATTGTAGTTTGATGATATTCGATTTTGTGTATTCGACAAAATTCTTTAAATACTGCTGAGTTAAATTCACTTCCATTATCTGTGGTAATTTTATCCGGGAAATTGTGATGTGATGCGAAATGCCTCAGTTTGTTTAATACTGTTATAGCATTCCCATCTGATAGATGATAGGCTTGAGCATATTTTGAAAATATGTCGATAATTGTTAAAAACCTTTCTTTTCTAACATGAAAAACGTCCATATGTATGTGCTGTAATGGCCTATTAGCAATAATGGGTCCATACCTTCCTGTTTCGTAAGGCCTTCTCTCGTATTTATGTTCCAAGCATAGCTCGCATTGATTAATATAATTTTGTACGAACCTATCCATATTTAATGTATAGAACCCTTTCTTAAAATGGGCTATTGTTTCTTGAATTCCTTTATGAGTTCTATTATGGTATTCCTCAAGTTTCTTCAAAAAATTATTGTCTATTACGGGTGTATAGGTAGTTGTTTTAATTAATTTTAGTTTTTCATTAAAATGTTTTAGCAATACCCTGTAAGCGATCATTTCTAAATCTTCATCTGTAAAGTAAATTCCGTACTGCTTGTCTGTTTTTATGTTTTCGTTTAGAAATTTTAATAATTGTGTCTCAGCTTCATCCTTATTTATCTTTACCATATACTGAATCTTGAGCTTATCTTTATTTATTTTCACATCGTAGTCTCTTCCTGATTTTATTATAATACTATAATTAAATGCATGAATATTTTTGTCTGTTATGGGCAGTGAGAACACTGGATCTTCTACAGCAGTGTGAGCTGTTTCTAGGTCATCGTCGGGGTCTTCATCCACTTCCTCAATTCGGCGTGCTGTTATATCTGAGGCTTGAGGAATCATTGAAAGTGAGTCATCATTCTCTTCCTGATTATTAATTTCTATTCTGCTTAAAGCATCAGCCACATAATTTTCATTTCCTTTCTTGTATTTAATCTCATAATCATATTCTTCTAATTTTATTTTCCATCTAATCAAACGTGAATTTGGTGTTTTCAAAGACCAGAGCCAAGTTAGTGGTTTATGATCTGTTTCAATTGTAAATTTTCTCCCGTATATATAGGGTCTAAAATGTCGATATGCCTCAACTATGGCTAGTAGTTCTTTTTCGATGGTCGAATAGTTTTGCTCAGCTGAATTCAGAGTTCGTGAAAAGCATGATATGAGGTGTTTATCTTGTGATAGAACGGCTCCAATTGCGACATTTGACGCATCAGTTGTGACAGTAAATATTTTTGTAAAATCTGGATAAGCTAGTATTGGTGCATTGACAATTAATTCTTTTAGCCTATTGAATGCCTCTATATATTGTCTATCCTCTATGTTTATTTTTTCTTCCTTTTTAAGTGCTTTAATTTCTTTTTGTGTTTTTGGGATGGGATACTTTACAATAGCCTTGATTTTATCTGGGTTTGGTTTAATTCCTCCTGGCGTAATTATATGCCCTAAAAAAGGTACTTCTTTCCTTAAAAACTCACTTTTATCTAATTGCACTTTCAAACCG
>CM053168.1:30226286-30241814 GCA_012977825.3 Pteromalus puparum | reverse complement strand
GATGATATGGATATTTATAACTTTTGACGTAAATCGGATTTTCATCCTTTGTCCTTATTTTATGTGTGATCGCATTTGTGGCTGTTAATTTATCACAATCATTATAGAAGCAGTCCCTAAATTTCTGACACAAAGCTATCATTTTCCCCTTTTCCTCCTCATTCATGTGTTCTGTTCGGATTTGCACTTTTGTCTCCTGATGGTTGCTCAATATAACTATTTTACATTTATCCGGCATATTGTTTAAATAATTAATTTCAAATTTCGGTGTGCTAAATATTTGAATTCTATAGTTAATATTTGCTTTCAAATTTTGTAGGTCCCTGTGACCTATTAGACAATCATATGTAGAATGCCAGGGAGCAATTAAAAATGTAATTGGTGTACTATCACCTAACTCCTGCAAAATCGGAAAGGTGAGTGCATGTGTTCCCTGCGTTGTTTTATGAACGGATTTAATTTCGAATTTATATGGGAAAACATAATTTGAAAATAAATTGTAGGCTACTTTGGGGTTAATAATCGATGATGATGCTCCTGAATCTATTAGTATTTTAAGCGATGGATTTGTAGTTATTATGTGTGGTAATTCAGGCGAACTGCCTATGTTGTTTAAATTCACTATGTTTCCTCGGTTGGATCGGGGTCCTGTTGAAAATTTTCATTTTCCGAACTCCCTTGATTTTCATAACTGTCCTCATTCACATTAATATCGTCCTGCTCCTCGTTATAAACGTCTTCCTCCGGTTGCTGTTCCTCTTGGTAAAGCAGCTCCTCGGAAATGAAATTCGGTGGTCCGGTACTCCTAAAGAATTTATTTTGAGGGGCAAAACTACTTGACCGATTATTTTGATTATTATTTGACCGATTGGTGTTCCTGGTATTAATTGACATCGGTGTCGGTCGATTCTGCTGAATAGGTCGCCCGAAATTGTTTGCAAATGTCGGTACAAAATTATTTTGTGCAGTTGCGGGTCTAGGTACAAATGAAAACGGACTTTTATTTGTTCCAAAGATATTGAACGAACTATTATTCCTCTGATTCGTAAACGGGCCTGTACTCTTTAAATTATTATTTGCAAAAAAAATTATTTTCTGAATTTAGAATCAGAAAACTATATGCATGTCAAATTTTATTACGATCGGTCGCGTACACACACACACACAGCCATTCGCATGGACATTTTCTAAAAACGCATAATTCGAACTCCAAACACCTCCCAATGCATTTCTACAAAGTTTACTGAAAATTGTACTATTATAGAGCTTTCTCTAGGAGGAAGCAAAATTTTTTTTATTATGAAAGCATAATTTTTTGCATGATCTTATATAAGCTACCATATAAGATTTTGTATGCGATTTGGCTAATACGTATAAATAATACATTATTACACTTGTTTATAGCATGAAAATGCAGTGTTCCGCGGTCGCTATTATAATTATCTATGTTAGTTAAGTCTTATTTTTGCATAATTATGCATAATTTTTGCAAATAACGAAAACTACGACGCGAAGTGAAGACAGCGATATCAACAAGATGACCGTCACTTACGTACACATTATTCATTAAAATAAAATTTTGCACTGATTGAATCAACAAAAACTCTGTGTTCCGCGATAACCTACATAATAACAAACAATTATGTATTTGAGTTTTGATTGTATGAAAAATATTGAAAGCAATCAATGTAAACTACGACTCGAGGTGGGGGTCACAATTGGTCCTTTGTATACGATCTTGTGTAATATTTTGCTTTTATAAAACAAACCCTGTTGAAAAAAATACGTATTTTTATTACGCAATTTTTGTATGGGATTTTTGTACATAATAAAATTATGTACCTCTGCATGTACTGATTTGGGACTGCAGTTGCATACAAAAGTATGTGATAAAAGTACACAATAAAAATACATGCCAAAAATACATATCGATTTTGAGCACTTTTAAATTAAAATAATTAAAAAGTCTTAATAATCTTAACTTTTATACACCTAGTGTGTATTAATCGACTAATTATATAATATTGATACAAATTATTTTAAAAAATTAAAGTAAAACGTCAGATAACATAGACATATGACTTATTTTTGGTATTACTATCCGCATGGTACATCGATTAATGCGCACCAGATGTATGAAATTTATTAAGACTTTTACGTAAGAACTTGAACAATAACACTGACAGTAGATAGAAATAAAGTTGATTCTCAAAAGACTATTGCAGTTATTTCTTTTACGCTATGGAGTTCAAGTTATAGCGTAAAAGAGTGTTAACACAATAAAGAAACGGCACGTCGGCGTTGAGCCAGCGCCCAGCGCTACTATCGGTTTGGTAAACATTTTCTGTGTTATTACTAGTACATAGTGGAAACAAGTCCGTACATTTTGTAAACGCGTTTTTTTATAGCGACTTTTTAGTTTTGAGATTTCAGTTTTTTCTAATATAGTGCTTGAAAAAGTTTATAAAAGTAAATTACTTACTATGTATCTGAAAGAGAAGGAAATCACCTATCTTTTTACCGCTGAAAATTTATATTATCATTCGTTGTTCTTTGATTATACACCATAAAGCGCAATTTTTAAAAAATTGTTTTAACTCAAAAGTTGAAACTTGCTAAATAAAAACATGATTATTGAAAGTTACTAGGACTATACTCTACTTTGATTCAGATTCGTTTCATAAGGCATATCCTAACAAAAACATTAAAAACTAAAAATAAGCGTTTTTTACGTGCCGCGATAACTGGAGTAAAAAGACAAGAATCAAGTTAAAATTTTAGATACAGTTAGCATTGCATTGCACCTTGATCTCTTTCATTAAGCTGTGTATGAAATCAGTTAGTTTCAACGATACTACCAAATTTTTTCTCACCCTGTATACTACGAGTCGTTTTTTCTACATGACGCGATAACTGGAGTGAAAAGGCAATAATCAATTAGAAATTTTGGATTGGCGTGTTTTATTGTTGAGACTCTAACATGCTCGGACCATGCATGCTTGGGGAGAAATAATGTGTACACAGGATTTCACAATAAATCACTATTTATTGATAACACCTCAAGCTAATCATCTATATGATACAACGTAGTCAAGCTATTATATGAGAATATAATCAGTATAACAAAGTAATCGAACTGACAAGCTGAAACGCGTGTTGACCGCTCGAGTGCACAAGGCGAAGTAGAACCAACTAGAAATCATGTTTGGATTTTAAAACAGAAAAACTAGCAGTTTTAGGGCCTTTGAATTTATTTGTCGTATTGGCCTCGGCCTTGACTTCCATCAAACTTAGTATTACAGCCTGATGCGCTATCAATTTTACATTTCGTATTCCGAATACAATGATAACGCCGACAATAACAAATACGAGAAATCGAGCCTTTTCTGACTTTCATATTCTTAAAGAAACTTTTCAAGCTGAGATTTTCGGGTGAACGTATAAACTGAACCGAACATGCATTTCACATCCTTGCATCCAAAGCACATCTTCCTTGCTTCGTGTATTTATGCTTGTGGTATCCTTCATAGTCGTAGTAGAAACTCATCCTTCCAAGATGAAAATACTTGGTTTGTTTAGGCATAATCAACGTCATCTAGAGAGATGTCCAGCTCACACTTTCAACTTCTCTCGAAGTATTTTCTGTTAAATATTGTAATATATTCATTGTTAACGATTTCTAGTAGCTATTTCATTAAGAATCTGTGTTTCTCCAACAAATCGTGGATTTTTGACAGTGATGTCAAGGAATGTTATTATTTTTCAAACAAATGGATAGACTTAGTAATTAATTATATAATCGAGCTCTATATTATCAAACTTATCTTCTAAAGACTGAGTTCCTTTTATACCTATTTGCTCGAACTACACATAATGCCATATAACCATTTTCTCAGGAGGACTGTATTTGAATTTCAACAATGTCACTTTGTTTTGTTAGTTTGAGTTTATCAAGCATATGAGACAAATCACGAATGTCTACCAACTTAAAGTAGCATGACATCAATTCTATTTATAATACATTTTTCGAACGTAATCCAACTTGATTCAGTTGAACTTTCGAGCACATACGATTGACGGATAAATTGCATAGAATCAATTACAAAGTGCACATTTTTTTTATTAGGTCAATTAATTAGTATGCATGGAGGTACCCATCAATCGTTTTCAAAAGCAATTTGAATTCATCAAATATTAGTTTTCTCATACAAAAATTTGCAACAAAAACGGTTTGTTAATTCAATAATTATTTGCAAATTAAAACGAGGAAAATGTGATTCTCCATAAGACTCCATGTAAAAATGGAAAAAATTCTTTTATTGATACCTCGTCTCAAAAATATCCAAATGATTCAAAATTTTGCATAAGCTTTTTATTTAGACATATGTACGTATGTGAATTTTTTCCCCTGAATCTGTTTGTTATTTCTAAACCCGATGAACCTCCTTAACTGTTCGTTTTTACTCTTTACAGACACATTCCCATGCACTGTTGCTTATTTAATTTTTCCTGGACTATTTTTAAACTATATAATTTCTACTCACGTTATCCAATCCGTCATTGTAATTTGAATTTATGCTCGTTACCAGTTCAATCCGTTGTGCTCCTTTTTGTGTTGCAGTTGTCCTCTCAACAGGCAATTTAGTTCCACCAAAAAGCCAGCATTCGACAGTCACTCAAGGAAGTTATTTTGGGCTGAATGTATTCGCACGCTGACCTATTCATTGAAGTCAGCAGTCTCCTCCTAATTGAGCTTGTTCATTATAAAAATTGAACAATATTATTAACATGTAAAAAATTGAATTTTCAATATCAGTAGTATTCCTATTTGATACATAATCAAGCTTTCGTTTTCGAACTTATCTTGAACAAAATTGTTAAAAACAAAATTTACTAAATCCAAATGATTGCTATCATTTTGTTCCTTGTCCACACATTCCAACTTATATTTTCAAGCTATTTTTTAACAGAACTTATTATTATCATGTTCTTCTCTAACTAAATGTTCCAACTATGTGTCCTCAGCCTTAGACGGATTTTTAATTTAACAGATCCAAATCCAGTTTTATATTTTTATGCAATCATAACTGGGGTGGGTTTGACACCTTGCAATTACAATACAAGTTTTCCAACATTTCGAACTTATTGTTTTCAACAATATCGAACTGATTGCCGATACACCGTCAGGCTCAATCATATTTCATACTGGACCGAGTTTCTTTATACTGGCTTAAAGAAAACTCCTCAGCCGAAGCCACCTCTTCGGCTCCTTTTCTGCAGATTTCGTTTCACTCTTACTCCAGCTTTAACTCTCTTACGGAAAAATCATACTTAAGCAATTTCAATTTTATGAGCAAATGTTCAGTTAACGAACAACAATTAAAAGAACAATGCTAATTGCCTAACTCATCTCGTGACCTGTGATTTCACAGCACACATAGTGTAGCAGCAACAACATACACTACACTACAAGTACTGTCCAGCACAATAATTTGGATCTGATGTACACACGTTTACGCCTATACATGTACGCAAATACATATACACACGCACGTATGCACATATAGCATGCTATTTGAATTTCGATATGTAAATATTTATTTGGAAACGTTTCAATTTTTCAAGCTTTCAAATTTATTTTCTTCAAGCTTTGATCGATCTCATCCTCGTCCTTCTGGACATCACAAAGCTTTCTTATAATTCATCTGTGAAGATAATTATATTGTTTTCTCTGAATGTATTTCAGAAATTACCAATTCAATATCCTGAATTGACAGTTATAACTGTTTTTTCTTTAATTCATTAAATCAAGCATAATAATAATTTTTATTAAAATAAGTTTAAATCAAACTAATTTTCATTTCAATTTCGCCAAACTATTGACTTTGACAATTTTGTGATTTTTCAACTGATTTAAACTTTAGTCAAGGTATCGTTTATTTTAATTTCACAAATTTTCCATAAACCATCAGTGCGGCGCGATACGATTTGAACAGCGTGCATGCATATATCGTGCATGTATACTGGTAAATTGTAACGTCAAGCTGTCACAATTTTACTTAGTTATACACTATAGCACATTATCAGCCTTAGCGCGGTTGCGATCAAGCTGTGGTCAGGGAGCAACGCTCACGCTCCCTCCGTCAAGCTTATAGGAACGCCGCGGACACATATACCAGCATCGAGTTCGCTCCGTATCTCTCTCGCTCAGCCTGTCCCAGACCGACGCGAGCGCGCGCGAGCGTCTATATCACGCTGTCTTTCTTACTCAAAGAAAGCAACATGGCGCCCGTCTGTGTTAACGGCTCCTCCTTCACGCGCGTTCCCGCGCACTTGCATACCGCCATCTTGATGACGTCGAAAAACAACCGACGCCACATGCCGATATGCACGTCCGAACCTGCTGCTCAACCGCGCGCAATTTCTTGGAACTTGGCAACGCTATGCTCATGTTCCAACAAAAATTTCGACAAGGCAACACAATTTTCCTGCAACACTCGCGATCGCGCACTTTTCAGAAATCTTGATTATTCGAGCTTTTACCTGACTAAAATATCACAAAACCTTTCTACTCGAGCTGTTGGCTTTTTTTAACATCATCGAACTTAGAATTGAGCTGGGTTGAACGAGATCTGGAACTAGAGAAAATGTCGCACCAGCGATCTCCACAACTCCTTCCTCGTCAAGACGCCGTCCGCGTCGAGGTTCAAACTTAAAATCGGGCTGCATTGACCGAAATCTCGATCAAAGAAAATGCCGCGCCGGTACTCTCCACAGCAAACTCTGTTCTTGTCGAGATACTCTCCACGTTGAACGTAGTACTTCGAACTGAGAAACCTGCTAGCATTTCCAACACTTTTCACTCGCGAGTTATTTCAACCAAGCATACAAAAGTCCAGCAAAGTCTCAGCGCGCAGTGGAAGCGTGCTGGGCCCATAATCTGTTGAGACTCTAACGTGCTCGGACCATGCATGCTCGGGGAGAAATAATGTGTACACAGGATTTCACAATAAATCACTATTTATTGATAACACGTCAAGCTAATCATCTATTGATGATACAACGTAGTCAAGCTATTATATGAGAATATAATTAGTATAACAAAGTAATTGAACTGACAAGCTAAAACGCGTGTTGACCGCTCGAGTGCACAAGGCGAAGTGAGCGCCGCCGTCGTACAGCGACGTCGGCGGTGGCCGTCTCGCGGCATAGAGAGGGGAGAATCGAGTCGCGTAGCTCTGCGTTGGGCCTGCTTTCTCTAGCAACCAGACATCTCCTCGCTCATATCCAACATTTATAGTGACAAATGTTCATTTTCGCGTAAGGCACCCACGTATGCTCACTCACTCAGCGGCGCGGGCTTTCTCTTTTTTCCTCGTTGAGTGTTATGTTCGTAGCTCATTACTTTGCTATTAATGCCTTTGCTTTATCACAAAAACTTATACTATTTCGAATTCAACTTTGTGGACGAATAAAAGCATACTTAGTGTATTTTTAATTAAGTCATTTTTAAACTGAGCGTGTGCTGCGCAGACATCGAGTCTACTACTCACAGATTTTATCCATCAAACAAAAATTGCGTTAATTCTCAATATTTTCACATGTAAATCAGAGCTGTGTTGAATGTTTTCTTTGAGAACGCGAGGAGCAAAGCTAAGGAGACGGCTTATTGAATCGTGAGGTGTGAGATTTATCAGATAACTGCAGAGAATTTCACTACTGAAAGTATTGTTGTTAGCTTTCAAAGAAAATTCAATTTCTTTGGATTTCAATGTTTCTTGTAAAAATTGATTAATAGCAACAATCTCATAACTGCCAGTAGGTAAAGTAATAATATCTCCGTTCAAATAAAGTTTATTATTTAAATAGTTAACATTGGGATGTTGGGAGTTGAACGCGCTGCCGTCGACTAACCTGATCTCCCTCGCGGCATCAGACTCACGAGCGAGAGAGTGATAGACCAAGTCCAGGACGAATAAACTCCCGCCGAGGCCCCTGACTTGGAGCAACCTCGTGTTCAGCTGCTATGAAGCCCAGGTATATACCTAGCCTCTGTATATGGACGTTGCAGTACAAACATATTTCATATTAATTTCAATAAAAAAAATTTAAAAAAAATGAGTCAAAATTTAATTCTATTTATTTCTCAATAAACCTTGTCCTTCGCCTTGTACCCGCTCATCATACTCATCATATTTAAGATAAATTTGAGAGAAATTCTTTATTTTGTTGATTTTCAAGTCGCTCGTATAAGCGGCCCCCGAACGGATAGATACGCTCGTACGCGAGCCGTGCCTATGGCTGGATCCACATATATGCGTACGCGGACGCGGGCGCTGATACGGTCATAGGGAATCTGGGGGTCACGTGACTGCTGCCAACTTTTTACGAAGATGAAGAAAATGTATTCATGCGAAGCAGAATACAAGGTATTTCGAGGTTAGGGGATAGTACAGAGAGATGTAAACACAGGGATGGAGCGTATCAAAATAAACATAATCTCGGTTACTATGTTGAAAATGCATGTGGCTTTGTTGAAAGTAGTGAAATTATTAATTGCAAAAAGGAAAAGGGAAGCTTGTAGATGGATGGTGCAGCCTTACTTGACACTACCAGAATGAGTGTTCTGCAATTTGTGTATCTTCTTGATTTACTGAAACCAAAACTCAAAAAGTTCTCCAAGTTCAGACAACCTTTTGAGTCCGGAGTTAAAGTTGGCTGCTGTTTTAAAGTAAGTTTTAACATATTGCTATACTAGTAACTTATAATTTAAAGTAACATATTTTTATTCGACAGTTATCTTGCACATGGAAAGAATGTACGAGTCAATACCAGGTTTCCACAATTTCAAAAACTTTAAGAGCATTGTAATGCTTGCTAACTGTAATACGTATAAAAGATTTACATGGGTCAGTGTTGGAGACTACGGTAAGGACAATGCAATTTAAATTATAAATAGTAATATTATAGCATTTTGATAATTAATATTTGATAAATATTTTGCAGGATCATTGAATGATGCTCGCTGCTTGAATCACAGCGATCTAAGTGAGAAGTTAGCACAAGAAAAAGCAATGCAATACCAAATATTCCGAAAAGTAACTTGTAAAAACTAAATTATGTTACGATTGCATGTAAAGGAATACAAATAAATTTTATGTAAGCTATGACAATATTTAATTACAAACTGTTTATTAATCAGTGGAGCATCATTGCATACAACATTTTGTACTAAAATAACCATTAACTGTCTGTTTTCTTGAACTCTTGTGCTATAATCATTAATTTATTGAAGCAGTCTATCCGTCTTTCTTCTGGAACGTACTTGAGTTGCTTAAGGGGTCAAGCCTGGGTTAAACCCTGCGAAAAGAGCAAAAAATATTCTTCCTACTAAATTTTTTGTTTTTAACGTTATTAAAAAAAATGTTTCTATTGAAAATATATACAATATATCATTTGCCAAAATTCATGACATTTTACTACATAAAATAGTATTTTTAATCACTTACCACGCCTTTCTGAAAGATCCAGACCATATTTTTGACTCTTCCTGGGCTCAAAATGTTCCTCAAACATGCCCCCTCAGACTAAGCGAGAGACATTTCAAAGAAATAATTATTAAATATTGTTAGCAACACATTTTGTTGCTAACAATATTTAATTAATATTTTTTAGATAACAAAATTTGTTGCTAACAATGTTTAAATAATATTTTTTTGAAATGCCTCTTGCTTAGTCTGAGGGGGCATGTTTGAGGAACATTTTGAGCCCAGGTAGAGTAAAAAAGATGGTCTGGATCTTTCAGAAAGGCGTTGTAAGTGACTAAAAACACTATTTTATGTAGTAAAATGTCATGAATTTTGGCAAATGATTTTATAGGGTATATACATGATTTTTTTCGATAGAAATGGTATATATTGTATATTTTTTCAATAGAAATTTTTTTTTTTTTAATAACGTTGAAAACAAAAATTTTAGTAGGAACAATATTTTTTGCTTCTTTCTCTGGGTTTAACCCAGGCTTGACCCCTTAATAAGAATTCTAGCTCTCGCTTGTAGTTTTCGATTTATTGATAGTAGATTGCATGATTTATTAAACTTTTTCACAACTTCTTTTCAAACTGAGATGCTCTTCTCTTCCATTAAACTCTTTTTGTGGCTTAAAATTGGATTGCAGATTGTCATTGTCAACAGTCCTTGTCCTTGGAATAACTTCTAGATCTAGTCGACGTTTCTTGGGACTGCTTTGCGAGCTTTCCATGACTTTCTCAATAGCATTTTCATTTGTTGTTACCTCAATGCTCTCACTTTCCTCTGATTCGATTATAGGCTGTGTGTTTGTTGGTATCGACTAGTCCTTTTTGTGGGATATAAAAGGTTCTAAGAATGATAATGAAGAATTTTTTCCAGTGGTGATCTGGCTTCATTATTCTCTGTTTTTTCATAGCTTTAACATGTGTATCCCTGAGGGTACGCCATTGATCTGCCACTTCTTTATCTAAAAAAGTAACAATAATATTTATTGTCAATCTAGAATGACCTACTTATACATGCAATTAATTGATTCCATAAAATATACTTACTGTGTTTGGTTATATTTAAATTTTTTTGAAGTAGAGAAGCAAGTTTAATGAAAGCATTTTTCCTTTTTGTTGGATCAGAGTAACCATTCGTTTTGTCCTTATTGTTGTAAAGGAAGTTATGGCTTCTTACAAAATTTATGATGGCATCATCTGTAGAACTGGACATCATTAAAAATTAACTATTATTCTACCCAATTCCACTCAACAAAACTTAACTTTAATACAAGTATTGAGATTATTATCGAAGTACAAGAGACAAAAAGTTATTTGCACTGAATAACCGACCATTCGACCAATACCAGTTTTACGCAGAATTATGGGTTCGTGCACTTCGACGGCACATCAATCGAATGAGCGTCAGCTATACTTCGAGCTAAATTCGTCGAATGGGGGAGCGTAGTGCCTTTGGCCGGGAGAGAGAGAAAGACAGACTATGTGTCACGTGACCCCATATACGAAGATTTCAAAGTCCTGCATGGCCACTGCAAGTTATTTTTATGAAGAAAACCATGTTTTCTCTTGAACATCGGCAGTATGTATTAGGAGGGTTTATCGAGAAGTGTTACAGTTAGTGAGTAGGTGCTACAGCTAGTTTTGAGTAAGTTTTGAGTAGAAGAAGTTTTAAACTCTCCCAATCAAAATCAAAATCTCTTCATTCATACCAAAAGTATACGTGTACAAAGCATGCTCATAACATTTTATCCCAATCAAACCATGTGGTCACATGGAATCCTACGGACAGTGCCAAAATGCTCAAAACAGTATACGGAGAGTCACCATGGGTAAGTAGGTGCTAATATGGATTTACCATGGTAAGAATATAGGTAATATAAATATTAGTATAAAAATTATATAACAATTATAATTTATTTTTGTTATTATATATAAGAAGTTTATTTTTCAGAGTTTATAGGTGGTGTGCCCCCTTAAATTGAAATTAACTTTTTAAGATTTTATTTATTTTTAATTCCCCACACTTGGACCAGAATTATGTGTATTTCGAACATGTTTGTAAAATTTTAGTGCTCTTCGATGCCTAATACTGAAGTAAGTCTGCGGTGAGTCAAAACAATGAATATTATGAATTTTGGCCTTCGAAGACAAGTTGCACCTTGTATCTAGTACATATAAAAATGTTTTTGGTTCTTTATAGTTTTTTTGAGTTTATAAGTTTATTTAATACATTTTTTAAACAATTTAATGTTAATATAAAAATAAAAGCTGATTTTTCATTTTTTGACAATTTAAAGTGGTTAGGGGTCCTTAAGTCGACGTTTATGCGCGTCTTTGATTTGGACTGCACCTTGCAAGATGTTCGAAGCGCACTTACATATGCAACGCACGAGTCTCTTGTCGGCTGTGCGTAAAAGGGCTATACGCTGTTGAAAGTCCGTGTGACAAAGAGCGTTTAGTACTGCAACACGTTTTCTATTGAGATGCTTACCCACGGATATGCAACATCCAGCTCGTTTCGATGTTGTTGGCGCCATAGCTTCCCACCTGTGTCTAGTCGCAGAGTCATGTACACGCCTTTTGTATTTTCACTTTTTTCCCGAAATTTAGCGTATTTCGTCACGTACGCGTACTGAATCCTCCGGATAGATTTGTCATGCAAGGTGATGAATTTGAGTTCTATCGCGTGGGTTTTTAAATATCACCAGATACTTTAAATTTAAACTTATATCGCACTACGACTTTCATTGGTGAAATATATTCTGCGTCACTAAAAAGACCGACAAGTTTAAATTATAAAACGAACGTGAAAACAAATCGAGAACTATATTGTTTGATGGTTCACGTATCAGGCCATTGAGAATTAGTAATTTTTTCTTCTCTGTATCCAGCGAGTAATCACTTCGCTGCGGTAGTCCCACTCGAAACTCGATCGCTACAGCAGAACTCCCGCCAACTTTGAATTTGCTTCGATAGGCCTCCTGCCACTCGGTATAGTAGAGCAGCACTCTATCAAAGCGAGCATCGCACAACTGCGGCAAATGCTTGAAAAATTTTTTCAGGAACCAGCTTTTGCCAGCTCCTGTGGGTCCTGCTATGCATGCTGTGAATGGATGCTTCCAACGCGTATCCATGTTTTCAACTAAATAATTTTCTTTATCACGCGCTTTTTTATTAAAACTACAACCGCGGGCGGCGGCGGCGACGGGCGCGCGCGCGGACTGATACGCTTATACTTACGCGGGTCCGCATATACGCGTATATTCGCGGCACGAAGATCAGCGTATACCGGCGGCGTAAACGCCTGCGAGCCGCCTGCAAGCGTATAGGCTGGTTCCACGTATGTGCGTACGTGGATGCGGGTACGGATACGGTCATAGGGAATCTGGGGGTCACGTGACTGCTGCCAACCTCTTACGAAGTAGAAGAAAATGTATTCTTGCGAAGCAGAATACAAGGTATTTCGAGGTTAGGTGATAGTACAGAGAGACGAAAACACAGGGATGGAGCGTATGAAAATAAATACAATCTCGGTTGCTATGTTTAACATGTATGTGGCTTTGTTGGAAGTAGTCAAATTATTAATTGCAAAAAGGAAAAGGGAAGGTCTTAGATGGTGGGTGAAGCCTCACTTGACAGTTGAAATGAGAAATAGATACGGGGCTCACTCTATTGTCTTTTCATACTTTAAACTTAATAACCATCAAGAGTTTTATAATCTTAGCGAAACTCAAAAAGTTCTCCAAGTTCAGACAACCTTTGAGTCCGGAGTTAAAGTTGGCTGCTGTTTTAAAGTAAGTTTTAACATATTGCTATACTTGTAACTTATGATTTAAAGTAACATATTTTTATTCAACAGTTATCTTGCACATGGAAATAATGTACGAGTAAATGCCTGGTTTTTTAGAATTGGGTTATCTACCATGTACAAAATAATATCAGAAGTATGTTCAGAAATATGTACTACTTTAAAAAAAAAGTATGTAAAATTTCCCAATGAAGAAGAGTGAAGATGCATAGCTACTAACATGCATGAACAATATGATCTGCCAAATTGTTTAGGTGTATCGTGATTTGATTATTGTTTTGGATGGTAAGTATTTTGGCATAGAAGCCCCTGCAAATTCTGGATCAAGATTTCACAATTTCAAAAACTTTAAGAGCGTTGTAATGTTCGCTGCTTGTGATGCGTATAAAAGATTTATATGGGTCAATGTTGGAGACTACGGTAAGCAAATTACAATTTAAGTTCCAAATATTAATATTATAGCATTTTGATGATTAAAATTTGACTAATATTTGGCAGGATCATTGAAAGATTCTGGCTGCTTTAATCATAGTGATCTGGGTAAGAAGTTAGCACAATGAAAAGTAACAATACCAATTGCAAAGAATCTGTCAAAAATTAATATTCTTTTTCCTTATTATTTTGTTGGTAAGCCATGAGAATGTTTTTTTAATATTATGAGAATACTTTGAGTGTTAAAAATTTATAGTATATCATTATTATTATTTGTAGGTGATAGTGGCTTTCCGTTAAAGTCATATTTGCTTACACCATACGCAAGAAAAAGTAAATTATCATTTTCAGAACACATCTTCAATACAACATTATCAAAAGCTAGAAAAATAATCGAATCTGGATTTGGTTTACTTGTTAAAAAATGGCAGGTATTTTCAACAGCAATGTCTACTGCTTTAGAAAACACGGATAATGTCATACTGGCTGGAGTTTGTCTACACAATTTTTTAATAACCTTTTAATTAGAAAAATTAGGTACCGTAACAAATTATGTAGATGATGACAAAGAAAGTGATACTGATTCCTCATATGAAGATGCAGATGATGTATTTCACGATAAGAGTGGAGAAGAAACTCGTGAAACTTTAAAAAGTTACTTTGCTTCACCATCCGGATCAGTGCCATGGCAATATAATCACTTGTAAAGACTAAGTTATGTTAAAATTGTATGTAAAGGAATGCAAATAAATTTTGTGTGAGCTATGACAATATTTGATTACAAACTGTTTATCAATCAATGGAGTAAATGCAATAAGTTACAATGATTTAATGATTTTTATTTTCTCTAAATTTAGTAATTTCTTGTGACATTTTTAAATAGCATTCCGTCCATTTGCTTTCCTTGACTTCTTTCAAAATATCTAAGATCATTACATAGTAGTCTTGTAAATCACTCGCCATTGACAAATCATTGTCAGTTAAGCTAGTTGGAAAGGTTTCAGTTTTTTTCCAACGTCTGTTGCATCTCTGTTAGAATAGCTACTACACTGTCGCTCTCTTGTTTTTTCTTTTTAGCAAAAATGCTCAGTTGAGGCATTGTAATTTCTTGTTCTCCACTATTTGTAGATACAGTCGCAGATTGTTTTGCCTGTGACTTGTTGAGCCAAATGTTATCCTTTTCTTGCGTTGCATTGGACTCTGAATCTTCTGGCATAGTGGAAATAACTGATCTGTGCGACATAGAATCTCCTAAAAACATCAGCTTATTAAAGTACTTCCATTGCTCGATGATGACTTTTGTACTTGAGGTTCCAGTTGTCATCCACAGGTTATATCTGTTTCTAAATTCTTTTTTCAGATGATCCAAATACCTTCAACATCTTCAGCTATTCCATTTTCAATAAAAAAAAGTATCTATTTTGTATTCACTTTATTATATTGTAAAAGTAAACAATTAGAATACTGACCTGACAGATCGGTTTCATAAGTGGTACTTATTGAATCAGCTATTTGTGTGTATGCTATTTTTATCTTTTTCATTAAATTAACATCTCCAGTATCACCATCTTTACTGTATAAGATTTGTATTTTTTCAAATTATCCAAATTACGTGGAAAACGAAAGAATTTTACCTTATTTTGCAGGGGGGGGGGGCCGGGCCATTGTCGGGCGGTAGCGGCGTCGCACTGTGCGGGGGGGTAACACACCCGCAGCCGACCGACTTCGTCGCGGACAGTGCGCGCGCGCTCA
>CM053168.1:30213846-30225134 GCA_012977825.3 Pteromalus puparum | reverse complement strand
GAAAAATAATCGAATCTGGATTTGGTTTACTTGTTAAAAAATGGCAGGTATTTTCAACAGCAATGTCTACTGCTTTAGAAAACACGGATAATGTCATACTGGCTGGAGTTTGTCTACACAATTTTTTAATACCTTTTAATTAGAAAAATTAGGTACCGTAACAAATTATGTAGATGATGACAAAGAAAGTGATTACTGATTCCTCATATGAAGATTGCAAGATGATTGTATTTCACGATAAGATGGAGAAGAGAAACTCGTGAAACTTTAACAATTACTTGTGCTTCACCGAATCGGGCCATCAGTGCCATGGCAAATAATCACTTGTAAAGACTAAGTTATGTTAAAATTGTATGTAAAGGAATGCAAATAAATTTTGTGTGAGCTATGACAATATTTGATTACAAACTGTTTATCATCAATGGAGTAAATGCAATAAGTTACAATGATTTATGATTTTTATTTTCTCTAAATTTGTAATTTCTTGTGACATTTTTAATAGCATTCCGTCATTTTGCTTTCCTTGACTTCTTTCAAAATATCTAAGATCATTACATAGTAGTCTTGTAAATCACTCGCATTGACAATCATTGTCAGTTAAGCTAGTTGGAAAGGTTTCAGTTTTTTTCAACGTCTGTTGCATCTCTGGTTAGAATAGCTACTTACACTGTCGCTCTCTTGTTTTTTCTTTTTAGCAAAATGCTCAGTTGAGGCATTGTAATTTCTTGTTCTCCACTATTTGTAGATACAGTCGCAGATTTTTTGCCTGTGACTTGTTGAGCCAAATGTTATCCTTTTCTTGCGTGTGCATTGACTCTGAATCTTCTGGCATAGTGGAAATAACTGATCTGTGCGACATAGAATCTCCTAAAAACATCAGCTTATTAAAGTACTTCCATTGCTCGATAGAACTTTTTGTACTTGCAGTTCCAGTTGTCATCACCAGGTATATATCTGTTCTAAATTCTTTTTCAGATGATCCAATACTTCAACATCTCAGCTATTCCATTTTCAATAAAAAAAGTATCTATTTTGTATTCACTTTATTATATTGTGTAAAGTAAACAATTAGAATACTGACCTGACAGATCGTTTCATAAGTGGTACTATTGAATCAGCTATGTGTGTGTATGCTATTTTTATCTTTTTCATTAATTAACATCTCCCAGTATCACCATCTTTACTGTATAAGATTTGTATTTTCAAATTATCCAAATTACGTGGAAACGAAAGAATTTTACCTTATTTGCAGGGGGGGCGCGGCGGCATTGTGGCGCGGTAGCGGCGTCGTGTGATGGGGGGGGGAGTATATACAAAATAATTATTTAATATAGGAAGATATATATATACCTAGCGAGCTGGTAGTTGGGCGTAACTTAACCTGTATATGGTCTATATTAACCTAGGTCAGTACAGTGTTGGTATATTCAGTTATACAATACTTGATGTAAATAGAAGAATCAAGTTCACCAAATTAAAGTAAATGCATGCATTTATGCATTTTGCAGCCGCTGAAAGTACGGTGTAAGCTGTAGACACAACAGGTAATACATAAATTCAAACGCAGGTCTTATTATTTTATTATTTTTTATTTTTCTGTAAAAGCACTAGACACCCCTATAAGAAGAAGAAGCCAAATTTTTGAGAAAAATCGATTTTACATTTCAGCTCTTTACTTGACAACTGATTAACAAAATCATTTAAAATTTTAACAGCAGATATTGCTTCCCCCTCAAGAGGAAGCTTTGTAATAGTAAAATTTTCAGTTTTACTAATACTTCGTGGAAACGCATTTGGAGGTGTTTGGAGTCCGAATCATACGTTTTTAGAAAATGTCCGCGCGGATGGCTGTGTGTGTGTGTGTGTGTGTGTGTGTGTGTGTGTATGTACGTATACCGCCATAATTTGGAACCATGCGACGGATCGCATAAAATTTGACATGCATATATTTTTCTGATTCTGATTTAGATCATTTTTGTTTATGACTCTGACCATCTTATGGCCATTTATAGCCATTTTTCTATTTTTGAAAATATTTTTTGCTGTTTTATAATGATATGATTTATACAATATATTCAGCAACAGTGCTATCAAAAAGAACATAAAATTGTCTACTTTTTCCCGCAAGATTTTCTAGATTGACTGATCTGTTCATTTTTTATGATATAAAAGGTAATTTTTCGATAAACATATATAACTCAAAAAATAAATAGTTAAATGTTTTGAAAAAATTCATGACAATAAAAAACAACGATATCTACTAGTTGTAAAAATTTTAAGCAATTTTGGCGACTAGTTTTTGAGATAGAAATCAAAAACTAAAAAAAATGGTTTTTTTATGTCGTACGATTACGGGAGTAAAAAGGTTTAAATTGAGTTGAAATTTTAGGAAAAGATCTTATCCTTTGATCACTTCGGCTAGGTTCTTTTTGTAGCTTATGAAACCTTTTAGTTTAAAAGATCCAAAGATTAAGATTCAAATTCTTCAACTCTCACCCTGTATACTCTGTGTGACTGAACATTATTATTTTTGTTAAACCATATAATTTGATAATAAAAGCTAAGTATATTTTGAGAGTTTTCGTGGTTTTATAAAATGTCCGTGCAGATGGTTTTGTCTGTGTGTATGTGCGTGCGTGCGTGCGTGCGTGCGTACGTATACTGTTATAATTCTGGAACTACGTGATCGATCGTAATAAGATTGGACATGCATATGAATTTGAGTACATTTTCTTTTAAGATTTGGCCAATTTATGACCATTTCATGGCCATTTTTCGATTTTTGAAAAAATATTTTTGCTTTTTATAATGATATGATGAGCGGATCTTCGGTGAGAAAAGTAGTAAGTGCAACTCGTGTGGCGTTAGCACAATCTACTATTACATTTAAAACAATAACAAAAAACGGAATAGGAGGAAGCTAAGTGCCAAGGACTTGGCAGCGCTTTTTTATGGTGAATCATCAAATAAAATTTTGAAGCATTTGACTACATTGTTTTAGAGATATGAGGAATCAAAAAAATTTCAAAAAAAAATTTATACCTTGATATCTCAAGAACCATAGGGGTTAAGACGTAAACAGCAGACGGGAAGGAAGAAGAGAGTCACCGCTACGAGAAAAAAGAAGAGACCTGGAAAGAGAAGTAGTCAGCAGCAGTCTTTGCGAAGTGTTACGGATATTTTCGGTCCTAGACGTATATAGTACGTGCAAAAATAGCATTTTTACATTTTCACTCGATGGAGTTTATGTCCAGCAAGTTGGATCTCTTCACGCTTTCAGACACCCAGACGTCCATCTAAAGCAGCAGCTTTCTACACTATAAACCTGTGTCGCCTCTCAGCGACGATGTCGATGCCCACTTAGAGTTTGTCGTGCCGACAGGTAGCGAGCATTACTTTGATCTGGCTCAGACAATGCTTCATGTACAAGCGAAAATTATACCGATCAACAATTACATGCATTCAATGTGCAATCAGATTGACTTTTTTTTAATCAGAAAATTGTTTCACCGCCTAATAACGCGTATCCTCATAGAGCGTTCATCGAGACGCTTCTTAATTATTCTCCGTCTCCTAAAGACTCACATTTTACAGCGAGTTTATGGTACGACGACACACATGGCGCTTTCGATGCACCAGCTAACGCGATGAGCACTGCGGCGGCTCCGATGCCCGTAAACAAAGGAAGGCTGGAAAACCATAGATATTTTACACAGAGTCATCGCTACTTTGACATGATTGGACACCTACATCACGATCTGTTTAATCAGGATAAAATGCTGATAATTGGTGTAGAAATGTGCGTGTGCCTAGTTACAAGCAAAGATGCTTTTTGTCTGATGGATGCGACTTAGATGGAAAATTCAAAGTCAGCATCAGAGAAGCAACGCTCATAATCCGCAGAGTAAAAATCAGTCTGAGCCTTTTACTGGCACATGCAAAAGCGTTATCGAACGTTATACATGCTCAGCTACCAAAAAGAATAATCTTGGGCTTTGTGAACACAAGGCATTCAATGGAAATCGAGCTTTGAATCCGGTTAATTTTCAACATTTCTCTATAAATTAAATTTCTCTGTACGTCGATGGCGTACAAATTTCAAGCAAGCTTTTGCAACCACGTTTTTACGGGCGTTCACAAACTCTACATAGACACGTATCAGACACTGTTCACAGGCACAGGCATGCATTGTCTCGACGGAGGTTTTGGCATCAATCGCTACAACTATTACAAAGGCAATTTTTCGACAGCAATCGATCTGACACCCGACTTATCGGCACACTGTGCTATGCATTGGAGTCTTGTGCGCTCGGGTAGAATACGCATAGAAGTGAGATTTGAGACGGCTCTTCTTACAGCGATCAATTGTATCGTTTATGCCGAGTATGACAACGTTTTATAAATCGACTTGAGCCGCCTAATCGTAACGGATTTTAGCGTCTGATGCGCACGCACTTGCGAACGCAGCGCCTATAAAAATACTCTCTTGAATCGCTTCATAAGTCGAGCACGCCAATAGACAGCAGTTAGTCTCTCTCGAATCAGTTACCGAGCGTACACACTATTTATAATAGCATCAGCCACGGTATCAAGAAATTCGAAGATAAGAAAGCTTTTTGTACAATGCGTCGAGCCTATACGATTAGAAGATACACTCACTTGTTACCGAGCATCTCCAAATCGACCCGTATGTTGTTGATGATGAATCAAAACGAAGGACGATGAAAAAACCGATGACAAAGAAAACAAAGACGAACCAGACTACTTAGATGCTCCGTCAACATGAATACGCGTCACATAATCACAGCTATTAGAAATTTAAAAGTCGATTCAATAGGAGTTTACGCGGCCAATCACATACCAAAATTATTATCCACGCCGACAGCTATTGTAACGAATCTCAACACACCCAGGATCACAAAGATCCTTCTTTCCAACCACGATCTGACATTCGCCAACTGCTTCGGAGCAAGGGCGATTGGCATCGACGAGAGGCCAACACTACCATCACCGCCAGCCGAAAAGTCAACCCACAAGCCCAGCAGCCCTTCGACGAGGAGAAACAGCAGCAGCAGCCACTAGCAGAGACAGTGTGCAAATAGCCGAAAAGATACGAGAGCCCTCTGAGCATAGTTATGTATCAGCAAACGTTTATTGGCTTAAAATAGGTAAAAGACTGCACCGACTTACGTTTTAAACTGATCGAGGAACTTTCGGGGCTAGTTAATCGCGGCGTAGATTACATTATAGATTATATAAAAGACGAGATAATGCGAGAGGATTCTGAGAAATGTAAACTTATTTTAACAACATTACGCACTTCATAAACATAGAATTGACAAGTTAGTTAAGACCAACTTAAATTTTGCCACTGTAAGCACCGATGTTTCAGATATAGTTTTAACAAAAATATATTCGTTTGGCCTACCTAGAATTGCAAAAGATTTGTACGGTGTTGTGTTTCCTCTATAATCGTTTAAAATTTTAACAACAGATAGCTTTCTTTATGGTAAATCACCAAATAAAATTTTGAAGCATTTGACTACATTGTTTTAGAAATATAAGGAATCAAAAAATTTTCCAAAAAAAAATAAAACCTTGATATTTTCAGAACTATAGGGGTTTCAAAGCTGCGCAACGAACTTAGCCAAAACACATAAACTATATACCTTCTCCCAAAATCTCAAGTGTAATAAAGCCTTTTTACGCCCGTAATCGTGGCACAAAAAAGAAACTCATTTTTTTCATTTTTCGATTTATCACTAGAAAAATAAGTAGTCAAATCACTTGAAATTTTAATATATTATAATTTTAATTATACCCTGGTATGATGTACCCAGTCTGGCACTGCCATCGGTCCGGTACCAAGGACATGTCAGCTGCCTCTATAGACGGGGGGATCCTGGGGGTCGGACACATGCCGGGATGAAGAACACTGTTTGCAACATGGAGAAGAAAAAAGAACTTAAAGGGGAGACAAAGGAGGACCTGGAAGTGTACACACTAAAGGTGCCAAAATCGCAAGATGGTGGATTCACGATCCACAAAACAAGCAGCAAGCAACATCAGTATATGCAGCGCCGTAAGTGCTGTTGATTACCAGGATGAGAACAATACATTGGAAGGCAAACAGCAGGTTGCAGAAAATAGCAATATGCCAGGTGATGTGGATAAGGAACAACGACGGCCTGGCAAAAGGTGGAAACGAGAAAGACCAAGAAGAAATTGGAAAAAGTAGCTGGAAAGGGCGGCAATACAAATAAAGATCCGAAAGGTGGTAAGAAACGTAAGCCACCACGGACGAGACCAACCCGGCCGGAGGCCCTTATTATAAAGGCTGTCGACGGGAAGTCTTAGGCCGATATCTTGAAAAAGATGAAGGCGGATCCTAAGTTGAAGACACTCGGCGATTGCGTAAACAGGGTACACAGGACTTAAATAAAAAATTCAATTTTTAATTTTTTGACTTTTTAAGGTGCATCTGTCCCCTTAAGATGTTAAAAGTTTTTTGTTCAAACCAAATTATTAAAAAATAATACTATTAAAGTTTACAACCACAGTTCTCTTGTTATTCTCCGAATAATAACACCTACATAGGCACTTATCATATCATTTTTTTGCTTTCAAGAATGTTCTGGGAATTAGAAGCCTGGAGACCTGCTGTTGGAACTCCAGCGAAAGGCGGAAGGGAAAGCAACGGAACTCCGAGAGGTGGTACAGGAAGTGCTAGAAGAAGGTACTAAAATAAGAACCTTACAAGACAGAATGGTCTTTGAAATAAAGGACCTGGACGTCTTAACTATCAAAGAGGACATTACAGATGCGCTACGTAGAGAGCTTCAAAGTAGCGACACATCTGCGTTCAAAGAGTTGGCAGTAAAGTCATTGCGTAAGGCATATGGCGACACGCAGATAGCAGTCATCCAAATGCCAGAAACAGCAGCTCGACAGATGATGGCCAAGCAGAAGATCAAGATAGGGTGGGTTGTCTGCAGAATACTAGAGATAGAAAGGAACACTCGCCCACTTAGATGTTATAAATGTCTAGGATTCGGACATATCGCCAAAAATTGCACGGAAGTACAGGACCTTGGTAACCTCTGCTACAAATGTGGGAATGGAGAACATAAGGCAAGAGAATGTACAAGTAAACCAAACTGCGTACTCTGCCATGAAAGGAGCACAGGAGAAAGGAGTGACCATGCAGCTGGTAGCTACACATGCCCAGTCTACCGAGCTGCATTAGAAGAATTAAAGAAGAAAAGAAAATGAAGATAGCGCAGTTAAACCTAAATCATTGCGAGACAGCACAGGACCTACTTAACCAGTTCGTCCCTGAAGAGAAGATCGATGTAGCCATCATATGTGAGCAATACAGAGACCTAGACGAGCCAACATGGGAAACGGACGCCACTGGCAAAGCGGCGATCTGGGCGTGTGGGAACGCTGCTTTCCAACAAAAAATGATGACTCGTGAGGAAAGTTTTGTTCGCGCAAATGTAGCAGGTATACACGTGTACAGCTGCTATGCTTCGCCTAACGCACCTACCGAACAGTTCGAACGACTTTTAGATCGACTAGTGCAAGATATTGCGGGCAGAAAACCAGTAATTATCGCAGGTGATTTTAACGCATGGGCTGCAGAGTGGGGCAGCCAAAGGACTAACCAAAGAGGTTGAGTGCTACTCGATGCATTCGCTCTCCTAGATGTCGTACTAGTTAACTAGGGCTCTGTCCGACTACTTGAAGGACAGAATCCTATTATATGACACTGAAGACGGTACCAAGACCTATAAAGTCACAGGAGGTATCCCCCAAGGCTCGGTACTTGGCCCACCGCTTTGGAACATCATGTACGATGGAGTACTAAGCCTACTACTATCCCAAGGGGCAACGGTTATAGGATTCGCGGACGATATAGCAGTAGTAGTTGTAGCAAAACACATAGAAGATGTTAAAGAAATAGCGGACGAGGCAATTCGTTTAATACACGAATGGCTAACAAAAACAGGCCTGGAGCTAGCCAGCCACAAGACCAAAGCTATCCTTATTTCCTCTAGGAAGAAGCTAGAGTCGATAACACTGTAAATTGGCAGTAAATTGGCATGAGATAGTCTCTTAGCCAACGATCAAATATATAGGCATAACCATCGATGCGAGACTTACTTTCAAGCAGCACCTAGAAGCAGTGAGCGATAAGGCAGCAAATGTTGGCGCGGCTTTATCGCGACTGATGCCAAATGTAGGAGGGCCAACTCAAAAACGAAGGTTGCTTTTAGCCAGTGTGACGAGGTCAATTTTGTTGTACGGAGCCCCAATATGGGCAGATGCTATGAAGGTGAAAAGCTACGCGCGGAGCATATCGCAGTGTACCGGAGAAGTGCACTGAGGGTTGCGTCTGCTTACCGTACGGTATCGGACGAGGTGGCGTGCATTATTGCAGGCATGCAGCCCATTGACCTCCTAGTGGTGGAAAGGAAGGAGGCCTACGAGGCATCGAAAATAAGAAATGACGCCACACAGTCAGAAATCTGGAACACCTCGAGGAAACGGACAATGAAGGAATGGCAACAAAGATGGGATGCTAGCAGGAAAGGACGATGGACACATCGCCTTATACCAAAAATAGGGGACTGGAATGAAAGAAGACACGGTGAAGTAGACTACTATCTTACACAGTTTCTTACCGGGCATGGATGCTTTCGAGCGTACCTGCACCGATTTAAAATAGACGACCTCCAAACTGCCCAGTATGTTTGGGTGCGAACGAAGATTCGGAGCATGTCTTCTGCGACTGCTCACGCTATTAACAAGAGCGAGAGAAACTCGAGTGTTACCTCCAGACAAGAGTGACGCTGGAGTCAATGATGACAGCTATGCTGATGTCGGAGGATGGATGGTACGCAGTAAAGAATTACGTGAAGACTATTCTCAAGAAAGTCAGAAAGGACGAAGAGAAAAGAAGGGAAGGACAAGGCGAAACAATCGAGTGAAATGTTGTCAGACGAAGGCCACTAAGTCGTAAATACGAAACGCTCCTCGGACTGATGCAGAGGAACGTAGGTCACAGAGCTGAGCTTTCACTCCCCTGCCCGATGCAGAGGAACGTAGGAGCTAGGGTTGAGTACGTATAAGTGCTCCTCAGACCGATGCTGAGGAACGTAGGTAACTGAGTTGAAGCCCAGACTCCCTCACCCAATGCAGAGGAACGTAGGTGTCGGGGTTGAGTCTGTCCAGAGGATGACCGGACGATGCTGCACAAAGTAGACGACCGGACGATGCTGCTGGAAGAAGACGGTTGAATGATGCAGAAAGAAAAAGACGAGAAAAAGACTACATCAACAGAAGTGGGTAGTAGCCACGAACCCCCCGCGAAGCAATACTCAACGGTGTTACCGCGGGGAGGTCATATCGGAGAAAGAGCCAGGTCCAACTTACTTAGGGTCGGTAAGGAGGACGGAGAGAATTCTGCTGCTGTTAGCAGTTAAAAGCTAACAGTAGCGAAGGGTTTAGTGGGTGAGAGTCCCACACAGGTGGTACCAGTCGGTGCCATATCGTCCATAATGGATTTGCCTTTAACCTCTCTCTCCATAAAGAAAACAAAACACACAGACATACACATACACACACACACATCCATACGGAAATTTTCTTAAAACACGTAATTCGAACTTCAAACATCTCAAAACATGTTTCTATGAAGTTTAAGCGAAACTGAAAATTTTACCATCACAAAGCTTCCTCTGAAAGGAAGCAAAACTTGTCTTTTTTCTGAGCACAAAAAGCCCAGTCCCATCAATATTCCCCAAAGCTGAAATTTAGAGTAGGCTTTACGGCACCGTGTAGTAGGGACATAATATATGCATGCATTCATTTCGGTATGAATCATTCTTCACGCGAACGGCAAAGAAGCAACTCGACAATGGGTCAGGAGCAGAACAAGCAGCAGAACAAAAGTTCTACGTGGGAGGAGAGACAGCCTCTTATGAAAACAAAGCAACCAATGGCACAGAACAACCAGTCGTCATTCTCAACCAACACTTTCTCATTTCCTGAAAAAAGCGGCTATAATAATCTGTCAAAAAAAGCATCTTCCTCCTCTTCGTCACAGAATTCAAAATCATTTTCCACAAACACCTTCTTATATCCAGAGAAAGACGGCTACATCAAAATGAAACGTTAATCTTCATATTCTTAAAACAATCGGCCGTTTTAAGGGTCACCATATAATTATAAGCGGGGAACAATCTTTTCAAAGCACGAATCAGAGTAATTGTTAAGGCAATAAAGGTATACGAACGACAGGTAGACGGTTACTTTAGAACGAGAGAGAGAGAAAGAGAGAGAGAGAGAGAGAGAGAGAGAGGTAGCGTGGTCCCGGTCAAGCGGCGGGAGAAGAACCGCGTCATCCACAGCGAGTCCGAGTCAGTATAGAAGGAAGTGGTAAAGGAAGCCAACGCCAGATCTCGGGGCTGATATAGCGTAAGGGGGGGGGGGCGGTCTCGGGTCTCGCATGGAGTAGACACGTGACCTATATAGTTCATTTGATGAAAAAATCTAGTGCACATGCCACTTGAACCCTTGCTCTCATATATATGTATGTATGTAATGTATATATATATATATTGTAACGGGGTGGACTTGACAATGCCGTGCGGTCGCGGAAATGCCGCACGTCAACACACAGTGAACGTTGTATAGCGTCTGGCTGGTCCCTCGATGATCGGCGTGATGATAGTGCGCGGACGTTAGCCGCGTAGTGCAATCACTATCATCCGTGCATTGCCTGCCAATTTCCGTTAAATGCGTGGTACGCCCGGGGTACCACGCTTATCCGCGTAACCGTGAGTCTACCAGCGGGAGGGTACTCGGGAAAACACAAAAGAATACACTGAGGATAACGTTGAAAGAAGGATATATTGACTCTACTGATGATACAAATTGGTGTACAAAGTTCGCACGCGCGATGGCGAGAGGATCGCGCACAATGTCACGCACGAAGCCGGGTCGAGAACTCGGTGGCAGCGAGTCCAGACCTGCGGCAGCTTCGCGCGGAAGCTAATACAAAACGCAACTTACTCGGTCGCTGGTTCGCCGATGGCTAACTCGCTCTCACGTTCCTTACGGCACTCCACGGGAATCCGGGCCGCTCGTACTCAGTTCTGGAGGCGTCCCTCCAGGTGATGACGCGATCGGTGAGTCCCGGTGTACGCCAGGTGCGGTAGAGGATCCGCGGACTATTAGCGGTATTACGCCGATGTTGATCCGGCCGAAGCGAACTCGAGTCT